>CM028133.1:543200000-543580000 GCA_016271365.2 Neoceratodus forsteri | reverse complement strand
CTTCTGCTCTGCCCCCATCTGAATAAAAAATTTGTTTTCAATATCCCTGGTAGTCTAGCGCCCATCATGATAAAATATATAACGATCTCTGTATCCCTAGTAATCTAGTGGCCCCCAATGTGTATTTTATTAATATTGCTTTTTATATCCCTGGTAGTCTAGTGCCCCCCAGATCTGTATTAAATTATTATTATTATCGATATCCCTAGTAGTCTAGTGACCCCCCCCACCAGCATTGCCAGCCCACCCAGCACCCCACCTCCACCCTTCCCCAACCGCCACTTGCACAGCCTCCTCTCACCTCCACAGCCAGCCGCCGACTGTATGTATCACGAGCGCTAATGCAAAGAGGTGCTCTGAAATTATTTCTACAGCGCTCAGAACTCTATTTTTTGACCGTTTTGGATGAAACCAAAAGCATGGCTCGATAGTTTTACTTCAGAAGTGACCCCTGAGCCGAGATATTTGTGTTTTTCCAACTGGATAATTGAAAACAAGATGGCGGAACTCACGATCAAAGAATTTTTAAAATTCTCACGGACAAAGATTCTTGAACCACAAGGCTGCAAATTCTTTGAACGCCAGGTGGGACGAGATGGCCAGAACCCCATTCTTTGTCCACAAAACATACATATAAATTTTCCCATTGACTTATAATGGGAACTTAAAAAAGGCATAACTTTTGAATGCCTTAATATTTTTTCACCAAACAAAAAGCAGCACATTCGGCCACCAAAGCTCTTTCAAATGAGCCATCTTGCAGAGTGGCATGCCACATAACGGCCGTGAAGGGCCACGACCAAAATCCCAAAAGCTGCCTCCAAAAACAGATAATTTTACATTTTTCAGCATTTTTGTACACAAAGACCGTAAGTCCAACCGAAACGCACTTTGGCAAATCAAGAGATCTACCATGCCCCACCGCGCATACCAAATTTCAGGCAAATCTGTTGAAATGAGTCCAAAGTTATTAACGCGCAACATTTTGAGTGTAACATAGAAGTGACCGCTGAACCCTAACTATAGCGGCGTGACCGCGCCACTATACTATTATATATACACATACATATACACACACACAGGGTTGAAACTGGCACCAGCCCACTAGCCAAATGCTGGTAGATTTTGTATTGGGCTACTAAGATTTTCCTTTAACTAGCCCTACAGGCTGGTACTGGAGAAGGCAACATTTCAGTAAGAAGACCAGCTGGGCCAGTGGAAAGGTCAGTGGGGCTAGTGGATTTTCCCAGTCAGTAGCCCTGCTGGCTAGTGGCCGTAAAACAATTTCAACCGTGTGTGTGTGTATGTAAGTTAAGTGTGTGTGTGTATTATATATATGCACATATACACACACACATATATATATATATATATATATATATATATATATATATACACACACACATATATATGCATATGTAATAGATAACCCACTCTTAGGTGTACGGTCGCGCTCTGATATATGCATGCCCTGGTGTGCATCAACCACCCAAGGTGTGCGTATATCAGAGCGCGACAGCACACCGTAGAGTGGATTATCTATCTTATAAAATGGCAAAACTGTTTTGCAGAGGGTAAAAGTGCAGGTGTGCGGTCATGCTCCGACATATGCATGGTCACCTGATGGTGTTTGTCCAATGCCACGGATTCCTTTTTTCCTACCCATTATATATACCTATATATCTATATCTATTTCTAAATAGTAACAGATACCAGCAGATTGATATAAATGGGCAGCAGTAATCTCCTTCATTGTTTGTGTGATGACATAATCCTATGGATGTCACAAAAAACTCGGAAGACTACCACCCCATTCACTATGATGGGGTAGCAGTTATCTAGTTACTTTAGCAGCAATGGCTTGTATAGGAAAAGGTATCACTTCAATACGTACATTAGTTGAGAGAGTGGAATGTCTATGTGGTCAGTGGATTTACCAAGCCACTAGCTTGTGACCCAAAGCTATGTTCCTCCCAGAATTTTTAAAATGTTAGCCACTGTGGCTTAAGTGACCCCAAAATATTTAGTCACTATGTGTAAATGAGTCATACAACAGTACTCCCCATTCATTATTTTAGCACGGTGGGCTACCACTCTGTTTTGTTTTTACCACTGCCCTATATTTGTAGCCATCAGCCTTATTTGTTTTTATAAAATCCTCTGAAATTGCCTGTTACCACCATTCTTTATTGCATTACTACACTGGGTTTAATTCCAGTACCTTACTTAAAACCATATATATATATATGTATATATATATATATATATATATATATATATATATATATATATATATATATATATATATAATAATATATATATATGTATTTAGGAGGCCAAGGAAAAATACATCTTCGACCCCAATCACCATAACCACCACCTTATATTTGCAGGCTATGAGGAATCCTGTATAACAATTTACAAAGCCAAATTATTTTTTTCTAAACAACGTGAATCTACAAAAGAGATTAATGCCTTCTTTACTGACCTTAATAAATACATGACTCCTTTAACTGGACCCCCCCCCCTTCCCCTAATAACGCAGAGGCACCCTCCCACCAACTGCAGTTCCACCTTAAACTCATCTCTCAGTCTGAAGTCCTTAAACTATTACTGAACGTAAATACTACAGGATCTACTGGCTATGACAAGCTAGATCCCAAGCTATTAAGACTAGCTGCCCCTGTCATAGCATCCCCATCACCTGGCTTTTCAACAGATCCCTTCTTGAAGGGAAGGTACCTTCTCTATGCAAAGTGGCCTTGGTCACTCCAATCCATGGGGGGGGGGGGAGAGAAAAGATGGAAAACTACAGACCCAGATCAATCCTCCCTACGTTAAACAAGAGCCTAGAAAGGCTAATTTACAATCGATTACTACAAGATAACTTAGAGAGATACAACATAGTGACTCCTGAACAGCACGGCTTCAGAAAAAAAAAACATGGTACCGATACTGCCCTCGTTAGCCTGACCACTAGCATCCTAAACACCATAGCTAAGGGCCTACTAGCAGGTGTAGTCTTTATAGACCTCACCAAAGCTTTTTATTTGGTAAGTCACCAGCTATTAATCGAACAACTGGAATCCCTGGGATTAGACAACCCCTCCCTAGTGTGGTTCTCAGACTATCGGAGAGGTAGATCACAAATTGTGAAATGGTGTGGTGCACTCTCTAACCAGCGGCCCATCCCTGATGGGTTCCCACAAGGTTCCATCCTTGGACTGCTATTATTTTCATTATTTATAAATGACCTCCCACTTCACACTGGAGAAGTTAAAGTTACTCTATATGCAGATGATGCAGTACTTTACAGAACTGCCCAAAATGCAACTCATCTAAGTGAGCAACTAGGTAAAGACCTCCTGTTGGTGGAAGACTGGCTTCTTGCCAACAAACTGGTTGTGAATGGGGAAAAAAACAAAAGCAATGTTATTCGGGCCAAGCAGTCTTGGTACCAACCGCACTGCAAAACTGGAACTCGGTCTCTCTGATAGGACAAGGGTAGAGGTGGTAACTTCATCAAGTACCTGGGGGTCTACCATGACCAAGACGGTACATACAAGACACATCTCAGCTACCTAACTAAAACTACTAACCAGAAGGTGGGTATCCTGTACAACTAGAGCCCTTTCCTTACCTCTAAATCTCGCCGTAGAATTGCCCAAGGTATCCTCCTTCCTACCTACCCTACCTACTCCATGGGGTTCCTGTACTACAGTCTGTCAGGGGTGCAGAGCTCCGGATACTGAGAACTCTCTACCGCAGGATAGAGAGGTTTGCCAATTCAGCCAGGCCACATGACCATCACTGTTCAGTGCTGAAATCCCTAGACTGGCTGTCACTCAGGGACAAACTGGCCTATCCCTCCTTGTGTTAGCCTATAAATTAAGGCAGGACAATACCTCCCCCAGCCTAAAAAAGCTGCTGCAACCAAAACAGTGCAAAACAACCTTAAGGTCCTTAGACCTCCAGCTACTTCGGGTACCCAGAGTCAGAACCTCCTGTAGAGCTTGATCCTTCACTTCCTCCACCCCGTCACTATGGAATTGGCTCCCATGCAGCATCCAGTCATCTACCTCCTTGAGGGGTTTCATGAAAGAGCTTGAATCCCATGTGCTGAAATCGAACCACTCTTCCTGTTATAAATTGTAATGATTTAATTTAGTCTCCCAGGCACTGACCTGAGCTTATGAATTGTATAAATTAGAGATCCACTGTCCCTCTAAAACTGTACAATGTCCCGAATATATACTTATCCCCTACTGTACTGGGATGTTCCCATGCCTGCCTACCCCCTCTTTTCCCTCCCCCTTTGTTAAATGCCCTTGCACATCCAATGCACTCCTAAGGTACTGACTGTCGTCTCTCTGTCTTGATAACAATTGATCGTGAACTATGTTGACTAATAATACTGCACTCCTCTGTATGATGTGTCTATTGCTGCTTTCTAAATGTATAATGTAAATATCACTGCTTTATGTCTCTCTCTAATTAACCCCGGGTCGCCCATGAAAAAGGGACCATCCAGTCTCAGTGGGCCTCACCAGGTTACCACAATTAAATAAATAAAATAAATAAATGTACTTTACTGTTGCTAAATGTGGAATACACAGAAGGTTTTCGCCTCTGTGACAGAGGAAACATTACATGACAAAAACATTCCTCGGTGGCAACATGGGGAGTGGCAAGTGGGAACACAGCAAAAGGGGATTTTGAGCCCTGATAAATATGTAAAACCACCTGTAAGAACTAGTCCCATTTATCTCCACGATGCATCTTTTTAGCCTCTAGCTCTCTGTAAATAATGAGTATTTCAGGTTTACTGGATCATACTCTGAACAACCAATGCCATTACAACCATTCAGAAAAGCTACTGAGACTAGTCAACACAACGAACACGAAACAGAAGTCCCACACAAGCCACTGACCATTTACACCATATACTTGCTAAGTTGCAAATAAAAGCACTTCAGAGCATTTATCTGGCTAACAGTCTAGCAAGCTCCTCACACATTTCAGAGGTCCCCAGTGCAACTATGATTTTCAGTTTTGCACAGCAGCTTCTTGTGTTGTGTGTTCCCATGGTCATTATATCAGAAAGCTGGTCAAAGGTTTGACCAATACTTTTTTATTCCATGGGATGGGGAGGGGGGAATCTTGTCCTTCAGACTAAGAAAAGAAAAAAAAATTCACCTATCAGTACTAGAAGGCACAAGGCTGAAAACCCAAACATACTACAGACCAATTAAAAACATAAACAACACCCTTAACGGCAACTTATCCCCATTCAGGCACCGATAAGAGTTCAGCTAGCAGGTCGGTCAATTTGAAAGCCTCAGTTTTACAGGCACATTTTCTAAATTTTCAGGGTGCTCCCTGAGACCAGGAAGCCTCAACATGCCTCAAAGTCACACAATTCCTAAATAAATAAATAAAAAGAAGAAATAAAAATCCTCAGAGAGCTCTATCTATGCTGCTACCCCCTTATCTGACATTGAGGTAATTGCTGTATTCAGAATGTTCATGTTCCTGGGGTTCTATGCTGAGATCACAGCTTTTGAGCAGTGCCACTACAACCAGTAGTGAAGCACATTACCTATATATATATTAACTACCTTCCCCACTGACAACGTGGAGCGACAGAAAGGTTTAAATCAGTCTGTTTATAGGTCTATCTCCATATGGTAACCTCAAATAAAATCACGCCTACTGAATGCAACTGGACGTCTGGTGATCGAATGTGGAGCAGAAGAAGATCAGTACGCAAAAGTCTATCCATAAGATATTAGTGCTAGCCAACAATGAACCTGGACATCCTGGGATCATTATGGAAAGAGTGGAAAGCAAATTTCTAAAATGTTATATAGAGAATCTTTTTTAACTTAGTTTATTCAGATTTTGCATCAAATAATGCAAGACATGCAACTTTGCAAGGTGGTACATCGAAAATACATAGATACATACACAGACAGTGACGGCAGATAAGGGCCTATGGCCCACCCAGTCTGCCCATTTAAGTTTGTAAGTTCAGTTTATGTTTTCCATTGAATACATTCATTTATAGCATTGTAACAGTGAGAATTTAATCTACCCTTGCAATATGACACAGCACTGGGGGGGGCTTCAGAACTGTCATTCACAAGAAAGTACACCACCATCATGTGTGGAAACACCATTACAGTACACATAAACTTTAACATCATGCACCCTTACACTTCTGGTGTATCATTTCTGTATCTTATATGGGAAAAAAGAATCAGTTGTGACCAAGACTATGAACGTCCCTTATAGTCAATCAACCCCCTTCCACTCACCCACAAATGACCTATACACAGGGCCCCTGGTGTTCTGTGGCAGCATTTTCTGATTTCTGCGGCATGATTTATTCATTTCTCTGGCAGAATGCAGTCCTGTCATTGTCTAAAAATGATGTGATGTCATCGATGACATCATATGCTGAGCTTAGAGGAGAGGCTTCAGGATAAACGAGGTGGGAAAGAAAGCCTGACACTATGGAAAAACAGTATATTTATATGAAAATTCACCAAAAACAATGAATTCTGCAGCACTATATATATTCTGCGACATGATGCAAATTCTGCGGCGGCAAATTCCACAACCGCAGAATTCCAGGGGCCTTACCTATACAGAACTGTATATGCACCAAAAGCCATATGAAGAGAGACTAAAGGAGCTTAATATGTATACCCTCGAGGAAAGGAGGGAGAGGTGGGGGCATGATAGAAACTTTCAAGTACCTCAAGGGAATCAACAAAGTCCAAGAGGGTAGCATCTTTCAGAAAAAAGATGTGCAAGAACAAGGGGCACAATTTGAAGATAGAGGAGGGACGGATCAGGGGCAACGTGAGGAAGTATTTTTTCATGTAGCGGCTGATGGGCGCAGGAACGGCCTTCCTCAGGAGGTCGTGGGGTCAAAAACAGTGGAGGAATTCATGAATGCATGGGACAGACATAAGGCAATTCTGGTGGGGGTTAGGAAGAAGTAGGCTGTTGGTTAACTAGGATCTGCAGCTTATACAATAGGTAGGGACATGGGCAGACTGGGTGGGCCACAAGCGGTCCTTATCTGCCGTCAAAGTCTATGTTTCTATGTAAAACCTTTAGGAATGGGAAAAGAGAGAAAAGGGTCAATAACAACTTTCACATTATTCTTAACTAGACAAAACTAGTACACTTTTTAAACACAGCCACTGACTCCCTGACGTCCTGATGTCCTAAACGATCCCCCCACCTGGACAGCATTCAGTAACAATAAAAATGAAGCCATTAGTATTGTTAACTCTAGTGAATATAAACAAACATTCTTATAACAGTCGGAGATATAGTATTCAATAAACATAGGCAGTGATCTGAATATGCTACTCTAAGTGCCATTCCCAAGGGGTTACCAGAGGCAGACGTATGGCAGTTCAGAAGTAAGTCTGAATGTTAGTTTGCATGGGAAAGTTTCCTGTTGAACAAGCATGTGTGGAAAGAGCCAAATAGTTACTGCGCCACCAGGTGCCATTTTGTGCACTCAACGTCCCTGTAACAATGCAAAGGAAAACATACATTTCAAACTTATTGCAGAACACACCTGCATAACATTTTTAAACCATAATGCAAGTGGCAAAACCTTGGTGCACAACTAGTCTCCAAATAATGTTATTTATGGCCTCCTTTAAACTCCAGGGTACAGTTAACTTAGGGAACAAGTCTCTCACACAATTTCTTATTCTGCTGTTCCATCCTCTGCATCGGAGTCCTGTCTGGCCAAAAACTTTCAATTTTCTGAGGGAGTTTACCAGCATCTGCAGGATCAGTGAACGAATACACGTTGCCCCCTGCGTTACTTTTAGTGCGCATAAGATGATGTATGCCCAACTGACGAAGCCTTGCCTGAACATGGTCAGATACCTTCCTCCGCTGATGGGTGGTGAAGCTCAAATCGTAAAAGATGTGGATGTTGGAATCTTGTCAGGTTACAGAACATTTTTGTTTGGCCACAAGAAGCACACCATCTCCCTCCAACATGGATTCCAGCACCACTAGGACCATCCGGGTGTTTTGTATCCCATTGTTGCATTGTTCCTCAAGCCCCTTGGAGTGATCCTATACGTACATTTTATGGTGAGTTGTCAATCTGATTGCAACTCTTCAGGGAACCAAGCTGCAAAGAACTCCAGTGGTGCATCTCTCTCTCTGCTCCTTCAGGTAAGCCAAGTATCCCCACATTTGTGGTGCGTGCTCAATCTCTAGAGTCTCAAGCCAGCAGACAGACATTTTCTTTGGTGAGCCCCACTGATGCAGTCAGGGCTCCAGTTGCATTTCCTGTTGTGGTCTGGGTCTTGCTTTCTACTGGAGGACTTTGGTATCCAGCACCATCACTTTAAAGGTAAAATCCTCTAACTTTTTGTCCACTGTCTGAATGGCTCTGAGGAGGGCATTATTAATGGGCTGAGTTGTATCTGGTTCAGAGGTGGGAGGTCCAGTCTCCTTAGCTGAGGAAGAGGGCTGCTTTAAGTCTTTAGGCCATGCTCCCTCACTTCCCCATCACTGTCCTGTTGCTGTGACCCATACTAATAAATTCTTCCATTAAACAGTCAAGTTTGGTATCAACCTGCTCGGCAGAATAAGCTCTTACTGTTTTTCTGTAAAGTCTTAAGTAAGATGAAGCATGATTTTGACAAAAAGTGGGGTCAACCAGCTTGGAGCTCTCCAAGCCTTCTGTTTTCAGCTCTGTGGTTATCCACACCCATGAAGCACCTTTTTTTTGGTTCCCTCTTTTTAAATCCTGGCTGTACCCATGCCATGAATGTTTAGTTTATTAATTCGTTAGAGCACACTAACTCATTGCGACTCTAGGCACTTTATAGACACCAGAGTAACATAAACCAATTTAAAATAAAACGTGACAGAAATATAAACGAGGCTATTACGTTGAAAGTTAAAAGGACAGAAAAGCTTTATTAAATAAAAAGATCTTCTGATCCTTCTTGAAGGCACTAACTGAGGGGGCCACTCTGAGTGACCAAAGCAGTGAATTCCACAGGATGGGTGCAGCGATCAAAAAAGCTTGAGCACTAGATGACTTCAGATAAACCCTGGCAATCACTAGAAGACCCTACTTGGCTGACTGGAGGGGACAAGACAGGTGGCAGAGCTGTAGGAGGACTTGCAGGTAAACCAGGCCCCAGACAATGTAGGGCTTTACCGATCAGCAAACTGACCTTGAAGGTGATCTGCCACCTAATAGGCAGCCAGTGCAGAGTGTGAAGCACAGGCATGATGTGACATGACCTCGAAAGGCCAGTCAGCAGCCTAGCTGCTGCATTCTGCACTAGCTGTAGGTGGCAAAGATCAGTCCCCGATAGCCCTAGGTAAAGGGCATTGCAGTAATCAAGCCATGATGTCACAAAGGCATGACTAGTGATGGCAGATCGCCCAAAGGGAATCAGGTATCTAATCCTGGTGATGTTTCTAAGATAGTAAAAACTGCTTTGGACTATGGCTGACACCTGAAATTCAAGTGTCAGGCTGCTATCCAGCGCAACGCCAAGATTTTTTACCTTAGAAGAGGAGAAAAGCTGGGAGACTCCAAGCCTAAGCCCAGTAACTTGACCAGCCTGCCCACCAACCCTCAAACAACCAGGTTCCACCACTAGTACTTCTGTCTTATACAGATTTAACCTCAGCCACGTGGCACTTATCCAGTCTTGGGATATCAGTAAGGCACCAGTTGAAAACTGAGACCATATACTGTTGTTCAGGCATAAAGGACAGGTACAGCTGAGTACCATCAGCACAGCAATAAAAACTCAGTCTGTACTGTCTTATAATGTTCCCTAGTGGTAGCATATATAACGTGAATAACATGAGGAACAAAATAGAACCCTGCAAGACCCTACACAGCAGGTACAGTGGTTGAGAAGAAAAAGCTCGTAAGACCACCCTCTGTCCTGCCAGTGAAGAAAGACTGGAACCAATTGTAGACCACACCAGAGAGTCCACAACAAACCTCAGACGATCCAAAAGCACCCCATGGTCCACGTGTCAAAAGCCACCGACCGAGAGGTTGAGGAGAACAAGAATAGAGCATGCTCCTCTATCTCTCTCCACCAGGAGATCATTAAGCACCCAAACCAGGGCAGTTTCAGTTCAGTGCCTTTTCCTAAAGCCCGACTGAAAAGGATTGTAGATGTTGTGAGTTAACAAATGGGCCTGCAGTTGTACAGCCACCACCTTCTCAATAACCTTCCCTAGAAAGGGAAGGTTAGAGATCAGTTTGTAGCTTGCCAGGCAATCTGGGCCTAGCAATGTTTTTTTCAAGAGGGGTTTCACCATCACCTCCTTAAGAGGTTCAGGAATTCCCCCCTCGCCCAGTGACGCTGAGGGTTGAGGTGCTGGATGCCTTACCTCACGCTACGCCAGTGACCTGGGTTTGGGAATGACCTCGGATCAGGGTGCTGGCATGGGGGGGTGAGGGAGGAGAAGGACTGAGCAGAGCCGGTAGGCTGCTCTCCTCTCCTGAGGGTGGTGGGGGGGGAGGGTTGTCGCCTTCTCGTAGTTCCGCTCCCACCGGGTGGAGATCTAGTGAGAAGGCAAAGGGGGCAGCAAGGATGGAAGGGCAGAGGGGGCGGAGCTGGCACCACAGTGTGCGTGCCTCCACATGCATGCACGGCTGTGAGCCGGGGCCTTGGGTCGGCGGGTAAAAATGGAAAAACACCATAAACATAAAAAAAGGAAAAAAAAAAAGACCCCCCTTGCTAAACACCGGACTATCCTGGTGAAGACCAGGTCAATGGACTAGGCACGACCTAAAAGGAGTGTTGGGCCCATGTCCAAACTACAGTAGGTGGGCCTCAACTCCTTGAAGAACCTAATGACATCCCTGATGGCCAATCGGTTAAAGTCAGACTAGACAGACAGAATGCCTGTGACAAACACTGGCTCACCACTGCGAATCCCAGTGGAGGCTGCGGACAAGATCCCGGATCTGACAGAGGAGATCTTATCAGCAAAAAACAGAGCAAACTCATGACACTTAGACTGAGAAAAAGATCTAATGGACTGAAGACAAGCCAGATTACACAGCCTGTCAACAGTCCAGAAGAGCTGAGCTGGTCTGTTAATTGCTGCAGTAATCTCCCTAGACAGGAAACTCTGCTTTCTTATGGGAAATTGCCGGTTGATGTTCTCTATAATGAGACATCAAAATAAGCCTATCCCCATCAGATCAGGACCTCAGTCAAGAACACTCCAACTTTCAGCCCCTCACCTTCCATTCCCTGAGAGTCCCATCAAACCATGGGGCTCCCCAGCATGAAGTGAGAGGCTGAACACGGACTGGTTTGATGGAGTAGAGGGTGCCAGCGACAACACTATTATAGGTTAACACCAATTCCCGCAGCTCATTGCAAGCTCCCATCACACCTGATTTATCCAGCAACACCATAAGACCCTCTGGGGTCAGATCCCACAAAGGGCGGTACTGAACCATCTCCGTAGGGAGCGTCCATCGGGGGTGGGTGCTTCAAACGAGAACCTCATGGTATAGGGGTCTGACCACATGACTGGCTCCACCACATGGTCAGTGACCTCTAGTCCCAGTGAGAAGACAAGGTCCAAAGAGTGACCATGTGAATGGGTTGCAGAGTTAACCACCTGTGTCAGGCCCAAAGATTGCATTAATCAGAGGAAGTCTTGTCCAAACGACGAGAGTTCATAGTCAATCCAGGCGTTGAAGTCACCCAGAATTATCCATCTAAGCGACTCCAAGACTAGCCCGACAATGAAACCCACAACTTCTTGCAGGAACACCCTCTCATGCACCAGAGGGGGCGATAAATGAGAAGGATCCTGCAACCCATTCAACGACCACACATTCAAAAGACCTTGCTGTTCTCACAGGGTGAGTCGTGAAGTTCAAGTCTGACTTAAAGCAAATAGCCACACCCCCACCCCTACAATACTTTCTCGGGCAGTGAACCACCGAGAATCCAGCAGGAACCGCAGATTCCAGTACTGGGCCAGCATTTTCATCCAATCAGGTCTTGGCGATACACAACCGGCCAACTGCAGAAATCAGATCGGCTATAATAGCTGCCTTGTTTCTAATGGAACTGGCATTACAAAGCACTGCCTGAAAACGATAGGTAGATGAGGCAGGTCATTTGGGTACCTGCCTACCAAACATGGAGCCCTTGGGTATAGGAACAAGGCAGGGAGGACAACTTTCATGAACCCACTTCGCCAAAGGGCGCCTCATAGAGCTTACGCCTATCTGCAACCCGTTTTGCCTTAACTTTGTACCCTTTTATCAACGTAACTTTGTAAGTATAAAACACTTAACTGAAGGAGAAACTTGTAAGATTTAGAGACTACCTAGATGGTGTTAATGGCATCCTAAGCAATCTAGAGTATGAGTGTGATAATTTCATTCAACAACAAAAAAACAAAGCTAAACAGTGGTACTCTTTAGCAGCTTCTCTGAAGTTTACGTAAATTAAAATTTGCATTCTAAACATCGTGTTTTGCAACCTCCAAACAATTACAGTACATGAGCAGTGCAATTTAAAAGCCAGTATCTTTTTCTTTTTGAGGTCACAGATAACTCCACACTATATTGCAAATGTGTGACAGAATTGTTTCCAAATAAACAAGTGACAGTCACAACACAACAAAGCTATCTCTTAGCTGTCATCAAAGGACTACACTGGATTACAACAACTTCATATTGGCATGTTTAGATAGAGAGTAAGTCTAGGCCTCCTCGCGGGCCTCTTGCGATACAATTTAGGACGGCAAATCAGTATTTTGCCTGCGGTGCACACACCTTTAAACCGGCTACATAACTCCTACTGACTCAACATTAAAAGCGAATTGGCACTAACCAAATTATTATGTGGGTTTAACGTCTAGTAAGTGCAACTGATTTTCTTCCTGTTTCCCCGATCCCATTCACAGTAGCTGGCTGATGTGGCTAAGCAAACTCAATGAACATGCGCTGCAACTACTCACCACCCGGTCCCCAGCTGATATCAAACGGACTCCAAACAACTCGCAACACGGTAGGGTTGGGGCCTCTCCCACAAGCACCTAGAGACTAGCCAGGATCGCCCCCCGGAGACAAACTTTCTTATTTACTCTTGCAGTACCTACCTGCAACCCCAGCTGCTGAACCTCCGAAATCAGCCACTGTTCCCGGTGACGTGGAAGGACTGCTCGGCTACTTACTCCACGTCACAACTACGGCAGCCCGGCAGGGACAGTACATGTCGCTAGCAGCTGACTGACGCGGAAACGCGAACTCGAAACGAGAATGGCATCGCTTCTGCGACTGCTGTTGTCTGTGTAGCTTGGCACGCTGACTTCCGCCCACTCCCAGTGAAGTCCTCTATAAAACTCGGTCCTACGCTGTGGAACTCCTGGAACCGAAGGCATCAGATACATAACCTCTCAACACAGAACTCGAAAAAAGACTAGAATGGCAACCGCCTCCACCTTTTGGAAGGCGAAAGGTGCTGCCTCGGAGGGATTGCGTCCAGTTAATGCTAGGCAAAAGCTAATTGTGGTGCTTGCCAGAGGAAGGATGTACCAGCGTAAAAAAACTCTCATCTTAATAGTTTATCTCCCGGTCTTCTCGCCTTAAGATTGGGACCGGGAAGCACTCAAAGAATTAAAGCATGAACTATTTTGAATGAGTGTTTGGGACGGCTGAAAGCCGCCTGTGTATGTCACGATCCCTGGCCGTCTCCTACATTGCAGATTGGCCGCGTGTCTCTAGCTGCTGTGGGGGGAAGCAAAGCTAGTCCAAAATTGCGTTCTTCAAATGAGGGACATGTACACTCAAAATGTGGGACACGGCATCACACTGGCGGGAGAGGGGCGCTAATCAAAGAACTATGGTGTGTTGCAGCTGCAGGCAGTGAAGAGGCTGAAAGAGCTGTTGATAGTGGGATAGGAGGATGGTCCAGCCAGTTGCAGGGTGGGTTGTCATTTGGGGAGAGGCTTGTTGGGGGATCCTGGTCCAGCTCGAGGGTAGAGGCTGGTCAGTGGGATTTACAGGTGTGGAGATGGTGGTCCAGATTGGATGGGGTGTGCTTGCTGAGGGAGTGTTGTGGATGGTCTTTCGTGAAGGAAAGGTGCGTCTGGTAGCTTGAAAGGTGATCTAGCAATTGGAAAGCTAGGATAGGAACTTTTTATTTATATAGTGCTCGTCCCTGGAGACTCGGAGCCCTTGCCAAAAACAACAAATGTACATAATTAACATAACATATGAGGCAGAGGCAACATTAATACAGTTTTACACCGGCCCTGTGGCGCTGAGGGTTGATGCATCCAGCTTACCTCGCACCGTGCAGCCGGGTTTGGGGAGCGAGCCGGGGGAGGATAGAGCATCCGTAGGACTGCTCTCCTCTCCTCTCCTGGGAGGGAGGGGGGATCTCGTTGCATGCAGTTAGCGGCACCCAGTGAAGACCAGGTGCACCACAGATGCAGAGAACATTGAGGGAACGGCGAACGTGGGGTGGACGTCCTCCAGACGTGTGGGAGCGCTCACGTAGCAGGCTGGATGACACTGCATGTCCCATGATCAAGGGAAGGAACCCCCACTTCCTCTGGTAGGCAGAGGCGGGTCCAGTGGCAGCAGCCCCATGTCCCATGCTGGGCATCAAGACATCCGCTCCAGTTCTTCCTCCTACAACAGCAGCCCTGCAGCACTATAGGTAGAGCACCAGTAGGAGTCATGGCGGTCCTTCCTCGGAGCCGAGGGGTTAGGATTAGCTGTGCATGGAGGGGGGGGGGCAGCCGGAGTATAGACGGTCAGAGCTTCAGGCCGGACAGGTAGAGCCAGCATGTCGAGAGACCATGGTGGAGAGAGGCCATTGGTAAGGGGAGCATAAAAAGCAGAGTTTAAAAAAAAAAAAATAGTTTTACCTATCCCACCGTCACATTTTTAAGCACTATTCCAATAGAAGCAGATTTAAAATAACAGTCACGATTAGCATAAAAACAAAGAGTTGTTGGCTGGGGAAGGTGTGGATAGTCCCAAGGTCTGAAAGGGAGGTCCAGCTGCAGGGAACGTGTTTGACTGGGGGGGGGGGCTAGCAGGCTTCTTTGAGGATGGTCCAGTGAGAGACAGGTAGGTGGGGTACTTGGATGTGCAGAAGATGGTCCAGAGTTGGGTGGACAAGCTTCAGAGACAGTGGTCTGGTGAGGTAGGCTTGTTTGGGGCCTTGGGGGAGCGATCTAGTTGCTGGGGGTGTATCGCCTGACGGACAGCAGAACAACAGTGCAGCAGATGGTGTGTTGCAGGTGCCAGGTGCGTGGTTGGTGGCTACGCTGTCCCATGTGCAGGATGGGTTACAGGTGCAAAGGTGGTGGCTGACTGTAGTTCGGAGGTTGGTCCAGATGTGTGGGGGTGGGGCGTACTGGTTGCAGGAGTGTTGTCATCGGTGATGGTCTGTGGAGGAAAGGTAGGCCTGGGAGCTTGAGGGGTGGCCCAGCAGTGGGGGGGAGGGGTGTCGACTGTGGAGGAGGTGGATAGTCCAAAGGCTGAAAGGTCCAGCTGCAGGGAGGTTGGTTGGTGGAGGGGGTCTAGTGCTGGGAATCTGTGAAGATGGTCCACTGGTAGGTAGGTAATATGGTTGGCTGTGGTGGTGATGGTACGGGGCTGGGGGGACCAGCTACAGAGACAGTGGTCTGCTGAGTGAGGTTTGGGGGAGAGATCCAGCTGTAGGTTATATTTGCATATGGTCGGAAGCTGGTCCTGATACAGGGAGGCTGACCGGAGGGGGGAAGGGATTGCCTAGCTTTATGTAGGGGTGGTGGACTAGGTTCTGGTCCATGAAGGGTGGCTGGCGGAGGGGGGAAATGCAGATTCAGGTGCTGTGGAGTGGAACAAAGGATGCTAATATTGGGGAGGTTGGTGCAGGGGCAGGAAGGTTTGTCCAGCTGTATGGAGAGTTCTTGGCTAAGGAGGGGGGTTCCAGCTGCAGAGAGAGGGTGGCTGGTCTGTGGGCAGGAATGGTGTTCCGGGGGGATGCAGATTTGGGGTGTGTGGAATGGTCCATATAGGGGGCTCAGCTTGGGGAAGGCTGGTCCAGCTGCATGGATGGAGTGGTTCAGATGTCTTCATTGTGTTTATTGAAAAAAATGTGTGTTTCTCTTATATCTCGCTAATAAATATTGTCCTAACCAGGTATAAAAGAGTCCTATTCTGAGTGAGTAGATTAACAATTCATGACACAGGGACTTGGTAAAAACCTGACCGTCCTGCCCGGACCAGATCAGATCAATTAAAAAGTGGACTAGCCAGACCAGGCACAAGTAGTGCTAATATTGTTGGTCTAGCATCTCTGGATGGACGACTGGTCCAGCTTTTACCTAGATCTCATCCTGTCCCAGCAGTCTGGTTTTCACACCATCCTAGGTAGGGGTGAACACGCCCTTATATAAGGACTTGGCTGCTGGCTGCACCAATCAGCCCATTTCTCCATTTGCAGCCTATAGAGGATTGCCATTAGCAGCAGCTCAGCGCCTTGCTACAAACAGACAGCACTACTGTGAGCAGGAATCTCAGGTCTCTGCTTAAACAATACAGTTAAACTTAAGTTATTCCTCTCATCTATCTGTGTGCTAATTTATTTTGCCCTTCCTCCCCACCCCCTCTAGACATTCCTTTTGTATAACCTCTAACTTCTGTCGCAGCATTCCCTGGCTGATACCGACACCGTGTTTAAACTTGTGCTGTTAGCAAATAAATTTGAATGGCGCACTTATCTTGTGGCCTTATTTATCCCCCCCCCGGCCGGAATTATTGATGGCAAACCTACCGAGCCCCAGTTTAGCGCCATGCCTTCAGTAAGTAGCACTAAAACAATATGGTACAATGGAGCACCAGGCTACTGCATCCAGTAATCCCCTGGAGGTTCACTCTCCAAGGTAGAATTAACCAGTTACCCCTTAACTCCAGAGGTCGCCATGGCCCTAATGTGCACGTATACTATTAAACAGCAAATACCTAACCAGGACAGTACAAGGCACAGAAAGTCCCGGATCATTAAAACTTGGCGGAAACGCTACCTCTCCAGGGTAATCATAATCTGTTACTGATTTCCGGGAATATTCACCCCAACCCCGGACCTAATGGCACTGGGAACCCTTCGATTTACGGATGCCTAGAAATTGCATCAATTAATATTGGGAGTCTTCTACCCAAACTACCCCAATTCCAGGCCTGGGTTGCTGTCCACAAACCAGACATCATCTAGCTCACCAAAACGTGGCTATCTCAAAAAATACCAGATGCCTCCATCTCGTTTGATGTATATACCATCTTCCGGCTAGATAGACTAGCCAAGCATGGGGGTGGTTGTTTAGTCTATTTTTGTAACAAAATAAGGGGCCAGGTTATGCCAATTAGTGTAAACACTGATGAAGCCCAGTTTCTCTCCATCAAGCTATCTATCGGACGACAAGGCAAAGCAATGTCTCTGACCACTGTCTACATACCCCCCGGCAAGCAAGCCCTAGGGCTTGATCTGTTCTTCAACCACCTTAGCAAGTTCAACCAAGACTGCAAGCAGGTCATCCTAGGGGACTTTAACACAAATTGGCTTGCCCAGGATTCTGTTACCATGAGGGACAAAATCCATGGCCTATATCTTACTCAGATGGTCACGCAGACAACAAGGTTGAACTACCACACCAGCACACGTACGCTCATAGACTGGCTTCTTTGCTCCAACCCTGTGCATATCAAAAATGTTTCCATCCTGCCCAACACCTTAAGCAATCACTCACCAGTAGTCTGCTCCTGGGCTAACAAGGGCTCTAAAGACCTCCCCCCTCAGCTCTTCAAAAGCCGCTACCTAAGAAAGGGGCTTGTAGGCAATTTTAAGAGGTGTCTGAAGAATACAGACTGGTCCCCCTTAGATGGCTGCAGCAACGCTAATAAAGCCCTTGACTACCTCATATCTACCTTCAATAAGGCTTGTGACATATTTGTCCCTGTCAGAACTGCCAAAATAAAAGGAGCCATTAACCCCTGGTTCACTGGCCCACTCATTGCTCAGATGAAATAACATGACAACCTCGGGCACATTGCTATAGAGACAGGCAGGCAAACTGACATTACTGCTTACAAAGAGACTAGGAATAAGTGCACTAGGCAAGCAAGAAACACTAAAGCTACCTAATATAAAGAACAACTTGAGAGAAACTGGGGCAATGGCAGGGAATTCTGGAATAGCATTAAGTACCTCATCGGCAAAGAATCCAGAGCTCCACCAGATCTCATAGTAACCACATCTGGCCCATTACAGTAACCTATAGACCTGGCTAATGCCTTTAATAATGCCTTCACAGACCTCAGCTCTGTTTCCCCCCGTCATGAATATTTCCGTACCCCGCCAGCAACAGATTTCATTGACCCTAACCCTCCCCTCACCCTTAAACTAGGTCAACCACCATTCTACTTTAGGCAAATTTCTAGGTCACAGACCATTAAATATGTCAAAAAAATTCTAAACAAAACCAGGGTTGGTAGTGACTCACTAGTCATGAAGTTGCTAGCTCTAGCGTTGGAAGAACTAGCCTCTCCACTAACCAAACTATTCCAACACCTCCTCGTGCACTGGAATCTTCCCAGATAGGTGGAAGACCGCCTTTGTCACCCCAGAGTTTAAAAATGGGGACAGAACTAATCTGGGAAACTGCCGCCCAATCTCAATACTACCACGTCACTCTAAAGCACTAGAAAGGGTAGTCTCTGATCAGCTTACTGAATATCTAAACAAGTACAATCTCCTTTGCCCACAGCAGCATGGATTTCGTATCAGACACAGCACCATCACAACACTAGTCGACTATACCTCTCACATTTACGAAGCCCTTGACTCAGGAAAAACGGTGGGGTCTATATTTATAGACCTCACCAAAGCCTTTGACACCATTAACCACCTAATACTGCTCAGACGCTTGAGGACCTTGGAACTGTCAGTAGATACCATCTCCTGGCTTAACAGCTACCTTTCACACAGGACAGTGTGTGAGGACAGGAGGTGTAACTTCCGAACCCAGAAAGGTAACCCTTGGGGTTCCCCAAGGCTCTATCTTAGGACCACTTATCTTCAGCCTCTTCATAAACTCCTTTCCCAATGCCTGTCCCGCTAACATGCTGCTCTATGCAGACAATGCAGTTATTTCAGTGCCCAGCAGCCTCACAACTGAAATCGCAAAAAATCTACAGCATAGCTTTGCAGTGCTTGAGAACTGGTTCACCCAAAACTGACTCCTTCTAAATTATAAAAAAAAAAAAAATTATGCACCTAACTTTGCTACTCGCAAAAAGGAATGCCGAACCCCTGACTATCTTTAGCCAAAAAGGGGATGGCATTGAACAAGTCTTTACCTTTAAATATCTCAGGGTACACATTGATGACACCCTTTCCTTTGTGCACCATATAGACCATGTTGTCAAATCTGCTAATATAAAGCTTGGCATCCTCTATAGGCACAGGCAAGCCATGACCCCAGAGGCTCTAAGCCTAGTCACTTGAAGCTCTGTTCTGTCTGTCATTGACTATGCCCTCGTCATCTACAGTGCTACCACTGACTCAGCCCTAAAACGAGTAAAAGTACTAATCAACAAGGCTCGCCGCCTGGTCCTGGGAGCTAAACACCGTACCCATACTTGAGCCCTCTACTCCTCTACTGGTTGGCTCCTGTTACACCTTAGGGTGCAGTGTCATGCTTGCCTAATTGGTAAAAAAGTCCTCCTAGGACTCACTTCCGATTGTACCGCCGCTCTGTTCCAGCGCACCACCTCCACAAAATTCACTAGGAGCTCGGCTAAGGGTGTGCTTCATGTCCCTTTCAAAAGAACCTGCCTGGCACAGCGTTCACTCTCCTACCATGGGCCCACCTGGTTTAACGAACTCCCTACTACCAACCTGGAGCACACAAAAACTAGCCCCTTTAAAAGAGAACTGCTAACCCTTCTGGCCCTAAAAAAACAATGTGATTGCAATTAATAAACGCCTGTGACTATCTCCACCATGACTTATCACCCCCCTGTTTACCTCGCCCATCCTACTTCCCCACTCCTCTCTCTCTCCACCCCCTCCCTGACAATGCCCCATGGTAGCTGCCCCCTTATCTCCTGCTCTTCCCCGCACCCCGCTTTCCTACCTCTGCGACAAAGCCCCCTCAGGCTACTCTCACCATGCTCTGTGTTTAACATCTGTTTTGTTCCTTTTCCTGTATTTTATTGCAACCTGTTCAGAATGTCAAAATGCACTCCAACTTCTTGTAACACTTTTGACACTGTAACAGACTATTTGCTTGCTACCTGTACAGCCTGTAACTTATATTGTGTACTTGGAATGTTCTGCAACCTGTCTATGTAATTTTTCGTCTTTCGTTCACTTGACATGGAACCTTCATAAAAGAGCCTTCCTGGCTCAAAGGTGTTAATCTGCAACTGAAATAAATAAATAAATAAAAATAAACCTGGACTGCTGGGACAAGACCTGGCCAGATAAATAAAAACTGTACCAGTCCATCCAGCAAGAGTGGTTGAACCAGCAATATTAGCGCAACTAAGGGATGGAAAAGGGGAGAAAGTGCCATATTTAAGTGTGCATACCATGCTATCTATCAGTCCAGTGACTGTACAGCCCTTGTACCACCTGTCCAGGCAGAACTGTGATTTTTTTTTTTTGAACTATCCAGGAATATATTTTGCACAACACATAAGCTCTGTGACATGCTGAATGAACTATCACTTCATTCACTTAAAGAGAAGTTATGCAAACAATGCCTTTAAACATTCATTTTATTAACACAGCTCCAATTATTAGTGCTCGCTATGTTCACACCATGATGCAAACGGTATATTTTTGCCATCCACAAGATGGCACGATGTTTCACATACTCACGCCAGGCAAAGCTTAGGAGCGTTGCCATTCTAGTCTTTTTTTTTTCAAGAAAGACTAGAATGTCAACTCCCCCTTCTGAGGCATGTAAAGCGTGCCACCATCTTTTGGATGGTAAAAGCACACTGCCTTCTGAGGTTGGTACTGGTTTGTATGAGGGTTCAGCTTAGCGTCTGTAATGCTGTTTTGCCCTGAAACCGCATGCAGACCATTTTTTTTTCGGTAGAGCTTTTTATCCTCCTGGGAGCCCTGGCAGGTGGCCGTGGTGTCTCCTTGCGGAGATACTCACTCTACAGCTTCTCTATGTCCCTGTATCGCTGACCCCAGCCAATCCCCCTGGATTGCCCCCATAGCGGGGCCAGGAGGGAGGGCACGGGAGCCCCCCCCCCAAGACCCAATCCAGATACTCTGGGGTCGACGGGGGGGGGGGGTAGTTAGTCCATAGGCAGAAATGGTGGTCTGGGTTGATCCAGTTCCTGGTGTGGTGGTCATCTGGGGTGAGAGGCAGGTCTGGGAATTGGAAACATACATTGCGAAAGCTGGATAATACTAAAAATGACAACTTGCCCTTCATCTGGGCTATCAATGAAAAAAAAACATTAAAAAATGAGATGTTGCATGTCCACTGCTCTACCTTGGATAAATACACCCACATAGCGGAACAGCAGTGGGATGTGGACTCCCCCCACCACGGAGGACAGCATCTGTTAGAATGCTCAATTCCCCGACACCCTCTAATGGTCCAGGATCTTTTCTGAACCCAGGACACTGGCTCTGTGCTCTTTATTGTGGATTCTGTGCAGATTGAAGTCTTCCACGATCACCACACTCCCCTTCCTATGTACCCGCGTAATCTGTTCCGCTAGCTGCTTATCCAGCTCCTCAGACTGGGCTGGTGGTCTATACACCACCCCCAGCCTCAGCTTTCTACCCTTTGAGTCCAGGAGCTGCATCCATAGTGCGTCTGTCCTCCCTTCCTCTCCCTCATCCCTTGGGCATCTAATCCCATCCCTTACATAGACTGCCACCCCTTCCCTCTCCCCACCCCTATGACCTTTCTGTAAATTTTGTACCCTGAGATTGCCGGATCCCAATCCTGGTGCTGGGTGGCCCAGGTCACAGTGAGGGCTGCGACGACCACCATCCCTTCAGCTAAGAGAGCCTGGAGCTCAGCTGTTTTGTTACACAAGCTCCTTGCATTCAGGGAGACCACTCTACACCCATTCCCATCCAACCTCAGGTAGTAGCTGGCAAATGATGTTTTTTGGGGCCCTAATGACGGGCACAGTAATGCCAATGCTCTGAACAAGTGCAGTGATCACCTATATGACAACTGCACCTGTCATCCACTTTACCTGTAGCAGAGGTTTCACATACCACTGGGCATGAAACTATTAGTACAGCTCAACCACCCTTCAAGTACCCTGACAAGCGTCCTCTAAATCCCCCCCCCCGACCCCATGCTGGAACTCCACCCATACCCTGGATTAACCTCCTTGCACCTACCAGAACAGTCTCCACCACCAGGTGACCACAATCAATGCCCCTTCCTTTACAGTCCATGCAAGTCTAACCTCAAACATGTTCCCTCGCCCACCCTCACCACAGGCATTGTTGCTGGATACCAATCCCACCCCACCCACATAGTTCCTGTGGCACCCTCCAATCACAGCCAGATGTTACAAAGACCACTCTCAAGAAATAGTAGCATACTGAATGAGAGCCACCACCACCATCACAATGGCTAACTACTGGGCACAGAGCAGCAATGCAGACATACATTAAAAATAAGTAGTGCATTGTATGTATTTAACATTTTTACTAGGCAACCATTGATACTGACATAAAATACATTAGGGAAAAGCTCTCTTATGCTTTGCATCATATCGCCAGATGAAGATACTAATAAACAACCCCCCCAGCAGAAGATCACATAATAAACCCAATTTGCAAATGTTAAGCCATTCTTAAAAGCAAGTGAAATGCAGTGCTACCTTGTCCCAGTAATGCAAACTGCATCAACTGATCACAAGTCTTATGATAAGAATTACATACAGCAAACAGACTATCTTTTTAAACATCATTTGGGAAAAGTTTCCCTTAATCAAAGGGTACATTATGCATCAGCTGTATAGTGGTTCATCATTTGAGAGTAACTACAATTCTGAGGTTTCCTAAAATTAAGTCCATATTTTGCCATTCATGAGTCAAGGAGCTACATGGCCTGTCTTGATGAAACAGGATTGTTCAGCAATCTAATCCAATAGTATCAGCATCCCTATATGGGACAATTGATGCCATGTATGAATGCTTAATGGAAAAGAGAAAAAATATAATAATTATGCAGCAGACTTCTCACATTGGGTACAAAGTCTGCAACCACATCCCCCCAAGCTACAAACTACAAATGGGGAAAAAGCAGAACAGCAGCAGCAGGGAAAGAACCGAGGACCCAACCTAACATGTATTTGCTAAGTGACTAGGCTCCTAAAGATGACTGAGAGACCTACCTTTTTATCTATGAAGGCAACCATTTGTAACGTTCAAACGGTGTACAAATTAAAGTCCCAAAATGTAACACTTAGCAAACTACAGTCTCAAAAATATCATCTCTCAATGTACCAGTACATCCAGAGTGTGTCTTCATGTTCTGATTCCTCCGGTCTAACTCTCGATTCCACCATCCTACGGTCTGCCCATTTACTGGCTTCAACAGGATCCGAGAAGATAAATGTTTTATACTGGTAGACGATCCGAAGCCATGCTGGGAGAGTAATGGTGTGCGGTATATTCAGGTCTCGAAGCACTCGCCTCACTGCATCAAACTTTTTACGCTGCTGCCATGTGGCATAACTGATGTCTGGGAAGACATGCACAGGATTCTCATCTTGCATTAATGGGGCAGCTTGATGAGCATAACAAAGGATCTTATCCCTGGTTCCAACACTCGAGGGGATCAGCATCAGAGTACGAGGTTCTTCTGTATTTGATGCCTGTCCTCAGGGGGGTCACCCAATATATTTCTGGGATGTCCCAAGTCTCTCGTACTCCATCCGGCAGTAATTTCTCCAATAGCCAGTCATGAATGGTCATAATTGGGTGATCACCCTCCAAACCTTCAGGTAGTCCCACTATCCAGATGTTTGCTGATTGGGACTGGTTCTCTAGGGTTTCTGTTCTAGCTCGCAAATGCTGTAGTTCTTTAGCCATTAGAGCTGTGGCTGCAGTTGATGTGTCAGCTTGCTTGCTGATCTGTTGCAGTTCCCCTTTCAGTCCATCTAACGATGTATCAAGGACCAGGACTCGTCCATTAAAATCATCCATTTTCTGGTTGAGGGTAGACATGGATGGAGGCAATTAAAGTCTGCAGTTTGCTCCCCAGGGTAGTCAGCGTTTCTCCCGAGATGGAGGCCTCATCAGCCTGCATGGTTTCTTCAGGTCTAGTAGGCCCTTTGTTTCTCCCGGCCGCATCAGCTATTTTATCTCTCTTAGGATTACCCATCCTAGTGAAGTTGAGGTCGTTCTTTCCACTGGTGGTATCAAATTCAGTTTTAGAGCCTGTAAAAGGGGAGGATTAGAGCAGATTTGATAGCTAACTGCACTGAGTTCTGAAAAGTTGTTGCTCGTGCTCAACGGCACCTCCGCCTCCCAAACAGAATTAATCCAGCATGTATTTCGTCAAATTACGTTTATTGGGACTCTTCCGCTGGTTACAGTATACACTAATGCAGTCTGCAAGGTGCTTCCAGCACTGTTTCTGCCCTACAAAAGATGGATCATTTTACGTACTCACAGTAGACACCGCTGATGGGTGTTGCATTCTAGTCTTTTTTTCGAGTTCTGTGGTGTCAGCACATCAGTGGCGGCCTTTGCCTCTTCCCAGCTTGGTGCTTCCAGTCGCACTGCCACCTGTGGTCACCTAGGTGGCAGTATTGTGCCAGAGCATGACTATCCTCCCTCCCTCCCCAGAGGAGGAGAGCATCCTTTGGGATGCTCAGTCACAGAACTCGAACGAAAGACTAGAATGACAAGCCCCCTTCTGAGGCAGGTAAAGCACACTGCCATCATTTGGAGGGCAAAAGCGCGCTGCCTCCAGGGGTTGCCACTGGTTTTATGCAGTTTTGGCTTAGCATTTACAACACTGTTCTGTCTCACGAAACTGCATACTGTCCATTTTTAAGCTCCATTGCCCCCCTCGAACTGTGGATCGGAGCCAAAGAGCATTGATACAGCAGTGCTGCTGAAAACCTCATGTTTATTTCGTTCCCCATCCTGAACTGCAGATAAGGGCTGGGGAGCACAGTGACACAGCACATACCTCTCTGTCCCACATACGAGGAACAGTTCCTCATTTTGCCTCACAAAAGTACAGTGTTCCACAGTGAAATGATCTGTCCCACATTGCACGCTAACATTATAATGAGAAATCTAAACAATAACTCTGAAAAATGCATTGTTCAATGAACTGCAGACGTCAACATTAAAGCGTACATTCCTACAGTGTTCCAGTCTTCTGTCTCAACGATTTGACAAGGTGTTTCCCATTTTGCTTTTTTGACCCACATTTTGAGAGGCAGTGTTCCACATTTGGGGGATGAAAAGTTAAGAGCTATGGACACTGGTCTTTTATTCCACTTATGCTGCAGCTGTTGGGGGCATGAGGGAATCCAGGTGAAATTGGTGGGTAGCTGACTTACCTCTACTGCGTCTGATTTAACTCAGCCCCTCAGAATTGCTCTGCTCCTAGCCGGCCCAGTGGCACAGAGGGCTGAGGTGCTGGACGCCTTACCTTTTACTTGACCTGGGTTCAGGAACGGACTCGGGCTGTCAGCACGTGGTGGGGAGGGTAGGAGCAGGATTGAGCAGCTAGTCTGGTGGGTAGCGTAGGTAGAGGGGTCAACACGTAGGGAGGGTGCCTTGAGACGCGGCATGCACATACCTACACATGTGTGTCCAAGGCAGGGGATCAGGACCAGGGAGAAAAACAGGATAAAATACTATAAAATAAATATAATATATATATATATATATATATATATATATATATATATATTTAATTGCTCTGATCCTCATGTAAAAGGTGCAGCCATACATAGGAGGTGCTGTGAACTCAGACATAAGAGCGTGAGGGATGTCTAGAACCGATGACAAGTTCCAGGAAAGTCAGCATGGTGAGGAAGTGGGTGGGAGGCTGTTCAGTGGATGGAGTTGGTAGTGGGGGCGCTCAGCTTGGGTAGGTCTGGTCCTCATTCTGGAATGATGATCCAGCAACTGGGGGAGTTCCAGCTGCAGGGAGATTTATTAGAGGCTGCTGTAGGGACTGGAAAGGTGGTCCAGCTACAGGGGGTGTGGCTAGTCCATAGGTGGAATTGGAAGTGGTGGTTTTGGGTCTATCCAACTCCAGGAGGCTGGTCATCTGGGGTGATAGGCTGGTCTGGGGTTGAAAAGGGTGGTCCAGCTCCTGGGAGGCTGCTCAGAGTTGGGGGGGCTAGTCCATGGTCAGGAAAGGTCTAGCTGCAGGGAGGATTGTCTGCTGGGGGATGCAGATGAGGAGCATGGATCATTTTCCATCATTTTGAGTGTCTCTGTCCCTCATTTTAGTGACAAAAGGTTGAGAGGTATATTTCCATACTAAGTAAAAATTTGTTTTGCTGCACTAGTGACCATATGCCACATGCAGTGCTGACATAATACTGTGCCAGGTGGCAGGTTGCCACTTCACTATGCCACATGCAGTGCCAACAGAACACTGCCATGTGGCATACTGACAATGTGCTTTGCCATGGTGATGCCAACACCACACTGTATCACATGCAATGCAGACACTTCACTGTGTCACGTGCAACGCAGACATTGTGCTGTGCCACGCAGGGCTCCAGATAAAATTTCTTTTAGAGTGAGTGCTGTACTTCTCACTTTTGAACAGAGGTGAGTAAAACCAAATTTTGATGCATACAAATAAAATATGGTAAGGAGTTCAAACTAAAATGCTACAAAAAATTCCTTTGTGTCATTTGTCTTCATTTATTTATTTTGTTTTTGCCACATATTGCCAGGTGAAAGTAATGAAGAGCACAGCCAAGCACTTCAGAATTGAACTTTACCGGCCCACTGGTACAGTGGTAGAGCTTTGGCTTGCAACGCCGACGTCCCTAGTTCGGAAGCAAGCAGGTGATGTCAGTAGCTGGCTGGGGGGGGGAAGGATCAAGGACTGTTCTCCTTGAGGGCGGGGGTTGGGCCATTGGGAATCTTCTGGCATTTCCACCGACCCCTGGTGGAGATGGGGTGGGGCAGCCGATGATCGAGATCTTCGGGATGCGTGCCAGATGTCTGGCACTCTGCGTGCCACTAAGTCACTACACACCACACCTCCCTTGGGGATAGAAAAAAATAATCTCTTATGCAGGAGGACGTCTGCCCTCCACCAGACCATATGCAGACAACCGAGGCACTCTCCCTCCCAGATCCCGAACCAGTCTCTGTAGCTAGACAGTGCGGAAGGGGCTGAGCCGGCTTCACGGGGTGCATGTGCATCTCCACGCGCATGCACGGCTGTGTGCTGGGGTCCCAGGGCCACAGGGAGAAAATGGGAAAAAGTCAATGAACTGCAAATAAAAAATTATATATATAGAAAATTAGCAAACTTATGAGTGAATGCTTAAATACTGTAACTTTCAGTCATAACCTTGGCAAAGATAATCTTCCCTATTTTTTAATTTGGGGACATAGTCTATAGCGTTGCACCAAAATCCACCCTTACTGGGCTTGGCACACTTTTCAACTCCTCAAGGTGGTCTGTTTTCAAGTAGAGTGGTCAGATGGGGGTCGGAGGTTGGTCCAGATGTAGGACAGGCGATCCAGATGCACAGAGGGTGCTCAGCCTGTACTGCAACCGCCTACACCCGAACCCCATTCCAATCAAACAATGAATGCCCTGGTGCTATTAGCATCCCCCATACCCATTTACCCAGTCCAGGTCACATCCTCACTGGTCTCTAGTGGCACCCCCTACCACTGAACACCCATCCCCAGATGTGTACAGGAAGAATTAGTGTCCAGTGGCACCTCACATCTGCTGATAACCCAGCCTGTGAGGTGAAGTGTAGTCCCTTGTGTCCAGTGGCATACCCCACCCCAGTAATTAACACCTCCTCCATGGTGTCTAGAGGCACCCCTCACCCTCTGATCTCTCATCCCTGTTTGGAACACCATGTTCCTGGTGTCTACTGGTACGCCCCACCCTCCAATCCCCCGGCTGCAGCTGAATATTGAGCCGCAGTTCCCAGCACTATCTGGTCCAGTGGGGCAGTTCCTTATGGGCTGCATATAGCCCCAGTCCATATTGAGGCAGTGCTACTCGACTTACCTTATTTCAGTACTATGAATAAGTTGCTAACACTACCCTACTCCCAACACTGTGCAACAGAGCTGCTGGAAGGGCCTATTTCATGGCATGCTGATTTGTTTTTTATTTGTGTGTGTGCATTTTTTTCCCCTTACCCTGCCGCGGTCATATGCATGCGTGTGGAGGCATGTGCACACCGCAGCTCCGGGGCACCCTCTTGAAACTTTGCTGCCCCCACCCACCTGCACTACCGTCGGATCTCTGCCCGATGGGAATGGAACTACGGGGGGGGGGGTGACAGAGATCCTCCCCAAGAGAGGAGAGCTGCCAGTATGGCTGCTCAATCCTGCTCCTTCCCTCCACCCCCCTGTTGACCCCCAGTGACCTGGTACCATTTCCAAACCCAGGTCACTGGCACAGCACAAGGTGTGGCGTTCAACATCTCAGCCCTCGGCACCACCAGGCCAGCTATAGCATGCTATTTCTTAAGGTGTCAGCTTCAGAGACTCTTCAGTCAGGCTTGTATTCAATCTAACGGGGCACCCCAAAATTTCAGAGGCACTCCCAGATTTTAGCTGAGGACCCCCAATTTTTTTTTTAAAAGTCCAGGACCCCAAGCAAAAAATCCTTCCGAGAGCTGTGACATTGAAAAAGACACTGCATCTCACCTTGACTATCCTGGGTAAGTAAGCAATAAGGCATGACAGGGTGGGTATTGAACATATATTACGGCACACCCAGGGGTGTAGTGAGGCACATGGCCACAGGCAGAGTGCCTTCAGTCACTGGAAGTGCGGTAATATCTGTTCACTGCCCACCCTGTTGTGTCATAGCAGTTATAAAATGGGATCCTTTTTTTTGTTACTGTTAGAAAAATGTTTGTATGTACAAAACAAATTAGTGACATCACTGGTTTTACACTAAACAGAGTTTGCCCTTTGCTGGCATCAATAGTACTGATTTAATTTTGTTGCCAGCTTGATGCAGGAGAACTACTCCTGTGCCCCGTGTAGTGGCTTTTTCTTTTTTTAATTGGCTGGAGCTCAGGCTGCTACCATTGGATAGGAGAGAGAGAGAGAAAGAACTGGATAGTAGGATGGCACAGTAACAGGAGCAGGCAGGGACTTGGTTAAGCTGCAGGGAGCACATAGCCGTGTCTGTACTTCTCCCCCGCCTCCACCACCACCACCAACAGGCTATCATAAAATGAGCAGGATGACTAGAGTAGAGAGTACTGGAAAAATGAGGCCACCAAAAATAAATTCAAAATCAACAGAACAGATTTTATTTTTTACACACAAGATAGCAGTGCAAAGGACTAGTCGGAGAGTGGGAGAACAAGGTTTTCTACAGGTGAAGAATGATATCAGGGAGAGAGCGTGAGTGGCTGACAGAGCATGACAGAGAGAGAGGTACTGTACAAAAGCACACAACGTAAACTGATGTGGCAGGGCTGACTTTTCTTTTACACTTCCCTAGTTTTTGGCTGAAAGGGGAAAGAAGTGTAAAGTGAGCTACATGAGGTTCCTTTATCAGTTGGTAAAAGTCTGTAACTAGCCACGTTTGTGATAGAAAATATGGTTGCATTTGAAACACCAGAATTGTAATGGCTCCATGAATTATTTTTTTTTTCAATGTGGTCCTGCTTTTGGGGACTTGTTTTTACCTGTGCATCGAACTGATTTGATGCACAGGTAATAACAAATCAAAAAGCAGAATTTTCACTCCCGATTTTATAAATTCAGTATAAAAACATGTAAAAACAGAATTCCATTGCCGATGACATATTGCATCTTATATCATCTATTCTGTGTAAATACCCAGGTATGCACACGTGACATCATAATCCAATACATGCTGTCACACCACATGATCACATTCCCATTCAAGCTGTCACACCCACTGACCCCATTCATGCTGTCACAAAGGGTGACCAACCTCATACTCCATGCATGATGTGACACCCACTGATCAAATAAACATAAATTCTCACACGCATTGACTCGAAACCATATGCACCGTGCCACACCTCACAAAACCATATACCCAGTGTCCTCATACCCCATGCACATTGGCACAGCCACTCACACCTTACCCCATGCATGCAGTCACAGATGCATACAACCACATACCCCATGTATGCTGTCACAACCTCTGACCAATCCTATACCCCAATGCATGTCACTATGGGGTCTATTGGTGTGACAGTGTTTATGTGCTGTGGGATTACAGGGGTACGTGATGGCCCAGTGTGTGATAATGTATGTATCACAGTGAGTGAGGTTTCTGAGGTCACTGTCCACTCGTTGTGATACAAAGGTATCACACAACAGGACATTACAAATCCGTTTTATACAATAGGGCTCTGTTTTGTCTTACTTTTCTTTTTTTTTTCTTTTACTGGTGTGAGGAGGGGGAAGTGACATGAACTCTGTGTTGATAACCAGCAGTGATGTGTACACTGTGGTTGATATCTTCACAGTGTACATGTCACGATCTGGTTATCACACTGTGGTTGTGATACAGCTTTTTATGTGATAACATATCACTTCACCCCTATTGTATAATGGTGGGTATGACAGCTTACAGGGGAAATGGATCTGTGAGGTGTGACAGCACAGTGCCAGTATTGAGTCAGGGAGTGTGACAAAGTGTATGGAGACAATGTATGTGATAAGAGTGTATGCGGTAAATGAGTGTGACAGTGTGAATGGAAGCATGACGTTAGTTGGTGGGTGTGGCAGCGTTTGTGAATATGGGGTAACAAGGTGTGACAGCATGCATGAGGTATGCGATTGGTGTCACATCATGCATGGGGGTCAGGGGTAGTGAGACTGTGCACGTGTTAGGAGGTTAGTTGATGACCACAAGGCTTGCATCTGTATAGTGATCCATGTTAGCCTCAGGCATCCTGATCTCCCCCCCCCCCCACCTTTGCAAACTGTAGCTTTAGAGGCTGCACCCTCCTCCTGTTATAGCCACAGTCTACCAAGCCTCCTCCATAGAAAGGATCTGGTTACTCGGCACAGTGCAGTAAGGTAGACAGATAAATCGAATGGGAAGGGGGAGGGACGGGGAGAGTCACCACCGCAGGTCAAGGGAGCCTACAGCAAAAAATGAAGCTAGAAAAGTAATCAATCAATAAAAAAAATGGACAAACTGGGTGGGCCAAGCGACCCTTATTAGCCATCAGATTTTATGTTTTTACATATGTTTCGATACTTTTCTATCTGTTTAACACAGCATCAGTTCACATAGTGCAATCACAACATACATTCTGAATAATTCTAAAAACTTTAGTAGTCAAGTGCAACTTGCCATGTTAATGCTCCTTGCACCACGTTTATCCATAAAATGCATGCAAATAGTTTTTTCTCCTTTAAAATAATTTTAAAAGTCGTCTCATACTTGCAAAAAATATGTATACCAATGTTCAGCATGACACTTCCACCATGTCTTGCCTTCCACAACATGAGGCTTCACTAAACGTACTCATGCTAGGTACTGCTAAGGGGCATTGTCATCACAGAACTCAAAAGAAATCTTGGTGTTGGTCCTGATTTGAAAGTGTCTCTCCCACCTACACCCTGTTCAACCCTGTGAGATACTTGTAGCTCTCCATCATGTCACCTGTCTCTTCTCTTCAAGGGTGCACATGTCAAGATCCCTACCTGGATCACTCCACAGCCCCTGTACCTGCATCCCCACCCAGATGACTACCCCCCTGCAACTGGACAGCCCCTCATTACCATCCTTCCCACCCACACCGGTCATCCACTATACCTGCAGCGGAGGTATCTTTCCCACTGAGCCTGAAACCCACAGTACAGCTCAACCACCCTTCAAGTACCCTGACAAGCATCCCCTTAGCTGCCTTCCCTAGAGCTGTAACAAAACCCATACCCTGTACCAGCCTCCTCCCACCTAGATGACTACCTACCAGAACATACTCTCCCTCCAGATGAACACACTCTGTGCCTATACCGTTACAGCCAATTCAGGTCAAGCCTCAAACTTTTAACCCTGTTGCCCCCAGCATGTTCCCTAGCCCACCCTTACCACAGCTTTTGTGGTTGATTACCAGTCCCCACCTGCATTAACAGGCCCCCACCCCTCAGCTCTTGTGGTAGTCCTCCCATCATAGCCACAGATTACAATGCCCACTCTCAGGAAATGGATGGCATGCAGAATGAGAGCCACCAACCCCTCACAATAGCTAATTGCTGAGTAAATTGCAGCAATACAGACATGCGTCTCGGTCACCCTTCAAGCACAATGACACATCCTCTAAGCTGCCCCTGCCCACCCCCGAGCTGGAACGCCACCCATACCAAGGACCAGCTTCCTCACACCTAACAGAACAGTCTGTCCCCCAGATAACCACACTCTGTGCATCTACCTTTACTGCCCATTCAGGTCAAGCCTCAAACATTTAACTCCCTTACCCACGGCATGTTCCCTAGCCCACACTCACCATAGCCATTGTGGATGGTTACCAATCCCCCACCCCCCCCACACACTCACACAGCTATTGTGGCAGCCCTCCCATCACAGCAACAGGCTGCAATGTCTACCATAAAGAAATGGATAGCATACTGAATGAGAGCCACCACCCCATCAAAATGGCAAATTACTGGGCACACTGCAGTAACACAGACATAAATTCAAAATACATAGTGCATTGTATGTATTCATTCTTTTTAATGTGCAAGCATTGATATTAAATACAGTAGAATACAGCTTTATTGTGTTTTAATATATGGATCTTCAATTTAATAGGTCTGTAAAGCATACAAACAAAAATCCAGTAATACCCTCAAAGGTACTGTCAATCACTTTTAATAGTATAGTTTTATGGTGATAATAGTATCATTGCAAGCACCCAAAAAGATACCTTCTGCCCCCCCCCCCCACGTCCTAAGTGTGCCTCCTCATTGCCCGCTTTTCCTGTGTGGGTGGGCAGAACAGTTTAAAAAACATGGCGGCCCTTCTCTCGCTTACCAAGAGCAAACTCAGTCGTCACGCTTCTCCATTTTTTTCTTTTTTTGTCTCAGCAAATGAAAATATCTGGTTGCTCCTGCCATTCCGGTCATGAAAAGCAGGTAGGATGTGAATTACCAAAAAACGGGCAGGGGGCGGGAACCATCACGAGCGAGCAGACAGCTCAATGCACAGCATAGGACAGTACAGCGGTCGACCAGTACAAAGTCAGTTCTCCACTGAAGTGGTCGACTGCCCATTACATACAAACATCAGATCCATATATTAAAAAAAAAAATAACCGATAGGTTTGTGTGTCTATTACAAGGGAGTACTGGCATCTTGAGGTTCTGGACACATTGGAACCTTTCGAGCTTCGCTCTTGAGGTTCATGTGTCCAGAACCTCTCAATGCTATTACTCCCTGGTAATAGACACAAACCTATCAGTTATTCTCTTTATTCATCATGAAGACACTAATAACCATCCCCCCCCCCACCCAGCAGAACATCACATAATAAAATCACTGTGTAAATTTTAATTCATTCATAAAATCATGTAAACTGTAGTGCTACCTTGGCCCAGCAATGCACACTGCATCAATTGATCAATGGCTCCCAAAACAAACATTGCATCCACAGGTATTTTGCATTTAAACTACTTTAATTGCGATTCCTCAGCTCACAACCACATTGACTATTGTATTCTGCAAGGTGCTTCCGGCACGGTCTTGCCCTCCAAAAGATGGCGGCGAGCTGAATGTACTTGCGCTAGGCACCTTCGATGGGCGTTGCTATTCTAGTCTTTTTTTTTGAGTTCTGTGCCTCTGAACCTCCCTCATCACAAATCAGGGACAAGGGACAAATGACCAAAATCGGGGACACATCTGAAAAAATAGCAATATTCGTTCCAGAAACAGTGTCCAATATGCTGCAAATGAGAGAACTAGACTGTAACACCAATGGCTGGCATTATTTTGTGATTCAAATCTGTACCCTTCAGTGATAAAAATGCCAAATTTAGGAGAGACAGAAGAAATTTCTGAGGCAAAATTAGGGACATCCCTGAAAATCAGGGACAGTTGAGAGGTATGATTGGATAGCGTGTAGGCACGCTAGATCAGGACTGCCCTGTTTTCCTGACAGAAAAACTGCATGTTTTTTTCTTTTCTTTCCCTCAATCTGTTTTTAGATCCCTCCTTTTGCTGACGTAATGTCTATCCCACAGAACTACTGTATGGAGCACATAAATAGTTACAGCAGAACCAGATACGATTAATCGCAGTAGGCAGCATGCCACAAAATATTGCAGTAAAGGGCTTAATTGCTATTGAATTACACTGTCCCCTGCAGCAGCAGCATTACTGCCTTGCATCCTAGCTGGTGCCCCTGTATGTTGTAGCCATGGAACAGCTGTACCTTAGAGAAGAATAGGCCACTTGGGAGTCAGTTCAAGACCGGTTTCTGCCAGCAGAGAGCAAGAGTGTGAACACTGTAAAAAGTAAACCAGAAGAATAGCCATGAGCATATTTTCAGTGTATTGGTATGTAACAGCCTCCCTTGACTCACCTTAGCTGCTCTGGGCCCTCGGGTCCACATTGCCCACACCTCCGAGGGGCCCGGGCTGGGTTCACAATGGACAGTGATTCACAGGAGTAGAATGACAAGGTGCCTCCACCTGGGGTAGTGATATGGGATATCTGTGGGATAAATTCCAGGTTACCATCCCCCAGGAAAATAGGGTAATTGCCGCCACAGTACCTTCCCCACATAGTAAATGCATACACTTTCCAATAACCAGCAATAACAAAGTTTTCCATAAACCAAATTTCCATTTTATTATATGGAGGGGGTGAACAGGGGAGAAAATAGCACAACAATAAGTTCAACAACTGACTGTACACCATATTGTTTCCCACACCTCCCACCTGCAGGTGCATCCAGCTTTCCCCCCAAATGGCTGTTAGAAACAGTCAGTAGGTTGCAGTGGGTCCCTCACTGCAGTTGCTTCCAAAGGCAGGGATGTGGTGGGGATAAACAGTCTTGTAACGTAAAAAAATACTTTTGATGAGGGTCAATAACTTGTAAACAGATGCAAATTTTAACTTTTTTCTGCCTGTGCTTATCTTGGCACTAGTAGGGTCCCACCCAGGTCTTAACCCCCTTTATTAACTAGCTAGCTAAAGTATAAGACTCCTCGGAGCCACAGCCCAGAGGTATTTGCAGTCTGGTGATCGAGGGGGTTCAGCAGACAAATTATTTCAAACGGTACCATGCTGGTATCAGGAGTTGGTGCACCATGATAGCAGGTTGCAAATGAATAGCAGCTGATCTTCACCTGTCAGACATTTCAAATCTTCCCCTCTGAGACCTTTATATACGGTGTTCACCTGACAGGCCTCTCAACGTCTTTCTCTCTGGTGGTCTAGGGGACTGGGCAGGCTGGAGAGTCCCCTATCCTAAGAACACTGCATGTCTCAAGAGAGACATTCAATAACACATTTTTATATTACAAAAAGCATAGATTAATTAGAACCAGCTGTCCAAGTGTCACACCCTAGACTTTTTTTTTTGCTTGGCACACAGCTTCAGAATGTATACTTGCAATGAGGCTCTGGCTCAGTCTCTAGCCCCAGTACTCACAACATCTCTGGCTAGAAGCAGTCAGGCAGGTTCACAACTTAGTCCCTCTGAGGGGAAACACAGTGGCTCAGTCTTTTTATCGTCTGCTGCGAAGTCTCTTTACTATACTGTGGCAAAATCTTTTTCTTGCTGCTGCAAAATTCTTTTTCTTTCTGCTGCAAAATCTCTTGCTCTAGCTTTAGGCTCTGATCACCAGATGAAAACTCACTGTCGCAGGTTCAAGTCTTGCTTCAGGGAACTCTGTCAACAGTTCAGCTCTTTTTCCTGTCTCCTCTGCTTGTCACAGTCCACCGCCTACTGATCAGCTTGGAGGCCAGAAAGGCCATTGGGCAACTCAGCAGGCTTTTGGGTTAGGTAGCCCTCAGCAGTCTCTCTTACCTGCTCTGTCTCAAATCCCTAGGAATCTCTCAGGAAATCTCTCCTTTTGGCAGGTTGCCAGTCCATTTATAGCTTTTTTCATACCCCCTTCTGATTACCTTGCATCTCAAAACCTATGGAGGCCACCATATTTGTTTATATTTTATCCCCACACATGCAGCTCTTAAATAGTTTGTTATATGCCCTTACAAGGGATGAAAATAATTTCCCCCCATGCCTGGAGGTGTTTTACTAACTGAACCTTGGCTGCACTGCCTGCTGTGGAGCCGGGGAGATTATTTGTAACCCAGGTGCCACCTCCCAATGGGCTACTACCCCCCTGCCTGCCTCTCTAACTGCAGGTTGAGGGGCATGGGTTCTAATAATAATGCTACTGACATGGTGCCTCCACCCAGAGAAAGTTTTACATGGGTCAGATGTTATACTAGCACAATCCTCTGGGAAGTTGTACTTACCCACAGCCACCACCAGTGGACACACACCTGGAGTTATAACAAACACTTCACTTAACATGCAATGATAATTACTGGTGAGCACTAATACTCACAATTACCACTCTTACCAATGGTCTGGAATCCTGGACTGCCCTGTGCACCTGGAACAGGAGATATGATAATAACAACAATGCTCATTCAGTAATAAGATGCTTAGGAAGCAGATTAACATCCAAACAAATCTGATTTATTCAGGGGATTGAACAGAGGGAGGGGCATGAATTTAGATGCAAGATTAAGGCACTATGTTTATATTTACAGCAGTATGCAAACATTACATTTGACCCTGTATGAAACAGTCGTTTGCTGCTAGGTGCCCAGTTTGGAATTTAGGTGCAGGCCTGAAACGTTGCCACAGGTAGGCTGGTGTTGCAGCTGGTTAGGGCCCTTAAATAAGAGAAACTTGCTTTGGTTAGAAGAAACACTTTTAAACAATAAAGCAATTATACTCCAAGGCCCAGTGACCTGCAATCACAGTCAAATACCAACGTGAACAGTTGTTACCAAACAGTTTAATTGCTGTTGCAGGGCCAAGACCCTGAGGTTACTCACTGTACTAGGACCATGGAAAATGACAGCTGCAATCAGACTGAATACTTGCTTGCCAGAAATGATCATGGGGAGCAGGGCCAACATGACTCACCTCCACTTCACAGCCTTTCCCTTAAAGATGGCTGCAACCTGAGATTGGTGTCTCCGCAGGGGCTGACTCCCTAAGCAGGTCTTTAACCAGGTTGGCTCATGATCTGTAGCAGCAGTTTGTGAGGCCCTTTTCAGCATGGGCCAAACACGTGTAGTTTGGCCTCTGGCACAGTTCAATCTGCACACTCAGTTTATCAGTTCTGGTACTAGAAATCCTTGCTGCAGAAAAATAACTTTAACAGGTCTCCCCCTCTTTAAATGTGGCAGGAGATGATTTCAACATCTGCAGGCTCCACTTTTCTTAAACAGAAGTCTCTGAAACAACAGACTCTCACAGCAACTTCTCACCCTCTGAGACAGTTCGGTGCAGGACACTTCAAGAAACAAAGCATTCTCCTTGTCAGCCTTGGTAGCTGGAAAGACATTCTCCTTCTGCTTTTAGGCAGTCCCAGATGATTCACAAAGGGAGACAAAGCAGGCTTTTCACCCTGCATTTCTCAGCTGAGCCACACAGGCTCCCTCTTTTCTGAGAGCTTGAGCTGATCTCTGAGCCTTCTCACTCCTTGGAAGCTTGAGCTGGAATCCCTCTTCAAACACAGTCCACAACAGAAGACTGGGATCTTTGTATTCTGGCTGGCTGGCTGCCCAAATTGTCAGTTACAGTCTCAGAGCTCCAAATAGTTAAACTGTGTGCCAAGAGAAAAGTTCACGGTTTCTCCCATAAATCACTGGAATCCCTCTTCATACACAGTCCACGACAGAAGACCAGGATGTCTGTATTCCAGTTGGCTGCCCAAACTGTCAGTCACAGTCCTGGAGCTCTGATTGATCAAACTGGGCACTAAGACAAAAGTTCAGAGTTTCTCCCATAAATCACTGTAATAAGGACCCCTGAAAGTCTGACTGGTCCAAATGCAAAGTCCAGGACCAAACAAGGTGGCTTCCTTGCTGAGGAAGTAAACGGTCCACATTTATAGTTCATTTTAAACACAACAGTTTGAACAACAAAAATCACAGCATTCAACAGACAGCACTTGCACAAATAATCGACTGTATAATGGAGCTTATCGGGGTACTGCCTGGCCAGCGCAGGCTATCCACTGGAATGGCAGGGCTAAACCTCTTAAAGTGGCAGCATGGTGGCATTCATTCACACTCACACAGGAACAAGGATTACAACAATACTTTACACTGGTGCATATTTACAGTACTGGGCATGCCAGGCTCTTAGCAGCAGAGCACCAGCTGGGATCCTCTCTGAAAAAAGAAAACCTTGCAAGGTCCAGGGAGTTAAACTCAGGTAAGCCCACCATTTGGGGTGTGGGTTACACTCTCCACTGCCCAGGAAACTTGGCGTTCTTGCCAAGTCTACAAAGGCATAGCAATATATACATTCACAATATATATACTTATTAGTAGCTTAGTATAATATATGTCTAATATCTGTACAGATATACATGAACTATATACAATATAGCCTGCTATTCCCTTAGATATTACCTCACATTTAGGGTATCCTAAGATACTGAAGGCATTGTCATGACCTTCAACTTAACTTTTACTCATTAGGCACCTTTAACTCACATGACATTAGATGCGCATTTTTTCAGATTTTCAAATACAAAACATGGACTCTTTAGACATTTAACCAATATCCTTTCTTTGTTTAAATAACCACTATTAGGTTGGGAAAGGGCTTGGCTTTTGGTGGAGGCAGAGAACACTATTCTGGGCAAGGAATTAGCTGTGATGTACACCCTTTGTGGACAGCATTCATGGGTAAATCTACAGGCTTTTCTGGAGTGTCATAAATGAACCTTCAGACAGATTTTACAGTTCCTTCTGAATGACGTGGCAAACTTGGGGTTGGCACTGGCACTTCTACATTAACATTCGGGTTCACGACTCCCGGTTCATTGTCCAGCAATGAAACAGCATCTGAGGAAGTGGGCACCACTGCATCTTCTTGCTTATCATTAGTGTTGTTAGACTCTGGGTCTTGAACATTACCATCACTCTCAGTTTCCTTAGGCTCATCTTCATTGGTAAGGGGTATGTCCACAAAATTAGAATTATTTAGAACACAGCTAGCATTCTGTGGGGCAATAATGTTTTGTTTTGAATGGAACAGTTCATTTAGCTCACTCAGAGTAGTTGTAATCTCTGCTCTGCTAACTTGTTCACTGGAGATTTCACTGACACCAGACAATTCCACCATGCAAAGGGAATCATGGATCTCAGAACTTATGCTACTGATGTCACTTTCTGGAGGTTCAGGCATTACTAACAGATTATGAGTACTATGCATCACAGAGGTTGCAGGAGCATTATTGGGGGCAGAAGAAGGCAAACCTTGAAACAACTTGGCAGGTTCATCAGTGGAATAGAAGCCAGGGCAAAACTCATCACTGTCACTTTCAGAGTCATTTTCATCGACTGATGCATTATTATTTGTGGGAGGAGCTGGCTGTTTAGTAGAAAGGGGCTGACAGGCTTGTATTTTATGAGTAGTAGACCTGGTTACAGGGCCTTTTGGAGCTTCAGATTCTGTGACTTCATTGAGTACTATTTGGTCAATGGGTAACAGGGGGTTTCTATGCATTGTTTTTGTAACTCTACTGCCCCCTTCTGGTAACACTTTGTATACTGGCAACTTGTTCAGTTTAGCAGTTACTATGTAGGGGGTGTGTTCCCAATGGTCAGCTATTTTATGCTTGCCCTGGAACCCAAGGTTGCGGATTGACACACAGTCACACAGTCACCAGGCTGAAGGTCGTGGTCTTTAACACATCTGTTATGGCAAACTTTATTGGCTAAGTTTCTCTTTGTAGCCATTGTATTGGCTAGCTGGTACACATGGTTCAATTGTTCTTTGAGTTTTCTAACGTACTGGAGGTAGCTCTCTGAGCGGGTACCGTCTGAAGAAACTCCAAAGCACACATCCACGGGAAGGCGAGCTTCTCTGCCAAACATTAAGCTATAGGGGGGAAACCCCAGTGGCATTGTTTTTTTCTGCAATTATTGGCATGTAGGACAGCACTGAGTTGCTGACTCCATTTAGGCTTATCTGAGGGATCCAATATACCTAGCATATCCAGTAGGGTATGATTGAATCGCTCCAGCTGTGGATCTCCCTGGTGTTGATATGGAGTGGTTCTTGATTTTCACACACCCCAGAGTAATAACAACTCTTTGATTAACCGACTCTGGAAATCTCTGCCTTGGTCTGAATGAATGAGTTGCGGAGCACCATAATGTATGAAAAACTTTTCCACCAGGACTTTTGCCACTGTTGAAGCCTTTTGGTCTTTGGTGGGATAGGCTTGCACATACCTTGTGAAGTGATCAGTTACTACCAACACACTGGCGGTATTTCGTGAATCTGGCTCCAAACTTAGGAAGTCTATACATACGAGCTCCACTGGGGTTCTGGTAATTATGCTGACCACAGGAGCAGCTCGTTGTGGTTGGGCCTTTCTCTGAATGCATCTGGCACAATTTTTGCAATATCTTTTAACGTCATCACCCATCCGAAGTCAAGAAAAATGTTACCAAACCAGATTGAGAGTTCTTTCGATCCCCAGGTGCCCCATATCATTATGCAGAGCTTTCAATACAATAGTCATGAACTTAGAAGGCAGTACCAATTGGCTTTGTGCAAGTTCATCTAAGGTACCATCACAATATCATAGTAATGTGTCAGCAAAAAAGGATCATCCTGGTTCATCTAGTCTTCCCATTTTCCACCCATCCCTACTTGTCTCCACTTCCCAGGGATATTTTCCTCTGCCCACTAGCAAACCCCTTGTGTCTGCCCCATGCCCTCTTGAATTCCTCCACTGTGTCTGCACATACCATCTCATTAGGTAATCTGTTCCAGGGTTCCACCACCCTCTCAGTGAAATAACATCTCCTTACATTGCTCTTAAATCTTCCCCCTTCCAATCTTAAATTATGACCCTTTGTTTTAACTTCTACTTTTCTTTTGAATAAGCTACCTTCATTCACTTCATTTATTCCCTTCAAATACTTAAAAATATCTATCATATCACATCTATCTCTTCTAACCTCCAGTGGATATAGATTTAATTCTCTCCATCTAGTCTCATATGGCTTCTCTTGCATACCTTGCACCATCTTTGTTGCCCTTTTCTGAACCCTCTCCAATCCATCTATATTCTTTCTTAAATGAGGCCTGCAGAACTGTACCCCATACTCCAGGTGCGGTCTAACCATAGTCTTATATAAAGGCATCAACACCTCCCTCTTCCTATTTGTTATACCCCTTCCTATGAACACCATCATTCTATTAGCTTTACCTACTGCCTTACTACATTGGTCTCCTACCTTAAGGTTGTTTGTGATTATAATCCCAGATCCCTTTCTTGTTCTGTTTGCTTTATCAGTTCTCAGTTCTCCCCCGAGTGAGTACTCAGCCAGTGGATTTTTACAACCCACATGCATCACTGCACACTTCTTAGCATTGAACCTCAGCTGCCAAATGTCCGACCGCTTCTCTAGGGTGCTCAGATCTCTCTTCATGGCCTCAACCCCTCCTGCTGTGTCAACCATATTATATAACTTTGCATCATTCACAAAAAGACACACTTTCCCTTCATGTCCCACTGATATATCACTAACATATAAGTTAAAAAGGATTGGTCCCAGTACTAACCCCTGAGGAACACTGCTCATCACCCTCATTACCCTAGAATGTACACCATTTACCACCACCCTCTGACTTCTATCCTTCAGCCAGTTTTCCACCCATCTAGTTATTTTCTGTCCCATCCCCAGGCTTTCTGTCTTATTTACTAGGGGTTTCTTGGTACAGCAATCTTTCTTTTAGTTTTAACTTCGAAGAGTGCAGTTATTCTAGATGCCATACAGGGGGCATGCCTTAGACAACTAGTACTGGAGCCCACTCGAGAGGGAGCAATATTAGACTTGATACTCTCAAATGGAGATGGAGAGAGGATCACAGATATAGAAGTGGGTAGCCATCTGGGAACTAGCGACCATCGAACAGTATGGTTCACAATAAACACAGCAATAGAGTCAAGCCATACAAAGACAAAAGTACTGGACTTTAGGAGGCTGACTTTGCCAAAATGGGTGAGTGCCTAAGGAATGCACTAGCAAATGGGCGGGAAGGAGGTGGAAGAACAATGGGGAATAATAAAACTGCCATCACAGAGGTAACAAGCCTTTGTGTGAAGCAAATAAACAAAACAAGGCGATGTAAAAACCACTATGGTTCTCAAAGGAAGTGGCAGTGAAGGTTCAAGAGAAAAGAAAGCATTCAGGAAGTACAAGGAATCATAGCAGGAGCAGGACAGAGAACTATCAGTTAAAGCAAAAGGAGGCTGGGAAGGCAGTCAGAACAGCAAAGGCCCAAACCGAGGAAAAGATAGCCAACTCTAGTTAAAAAGGGATAAAACATTTTATAGGTACATCAGGAGCAAAGGAAGACCAAGGGAGGGATAGTGAGGCTTAATAAAGGGGAGGGAGGGTGGGCAGAGGGAGACTGTGAAAAGGCAGAGATACTAAACAAATATTTTTGCTCAGTATTTACAAATGAAGAGGGGGAGGTACATAAAACAAACAGTAGTAATACTCTGGATACAGAAGTTGATACCAGCTCATTTACAGAAGAAAGGGTTCTGAAAGAACTCTTAAAACTGAAGGTGGACAAAGCAATGGGGCCTGATGGGATTCATCCCAGAATTCTAAAAGAACTAAAGGGTAGAACTAGTGACACCACTGACTACCCTCTTTAACAAATCATGGGAGGATGGGGTGGTACCCGAGGACTGGAGGAGGGCAGATGTGATTCCCTTCACAGAAGTGGGAGCAAGGCAGAAGCAGGAAACTATAGACCTGTTAGTTTAACCTCAGTGATAGGGAAAATGATGGAATCACTTCTAAAGGAAAGAATTGTCAGTATCTAGAGGCCAGAGGGCACAGGACCCTAGGCAGCATGGATTCACAGCGGAAGGTCATGCCAGACGATCTGATAGATTTCTTTGACTGGGTGACCAAAGTAGTGGATCAGGGAGGGCTGTGGACATGGCCTACCTAGACTTTAGCAAGGCATTTGACACAGTCCCACACAAAAGATTAATATATAAGTTAGCCAGCCTGGGAGTGGGTCCCAAGATGACAGCCTGGGTAAAGAATTGGCTGGAGAATAGGACACAGAGAGTAATAGTAAATGGAGTCCACTCAGAAGAAAGGAGGGTTACTAGCGGGTACTGCAGGGTTCAGTATTAGGACCAGTCCTCTTCAATGTCTTTATAGCGACATTGCAGAAGGACTGGAAGGAAAAGTATGTCTCTTTGCAGATGACACTAAGATCTGCAACAGAGTTGATGCACAGGGTGGGGTGGAAAGGATGAGAAGGGACTTGGCAAGGTTAGAGGAATGGTCAAATGTATGGCAGCTTAGATTCAATGCTAAGAAGTGCTAAGGTAATGCACCTGGGAAACAAAACCAGGGAAGAGTACACAATGGGGGTGAGATACTAACAACAACAAAAATGGAAAGGGACCTGGGGTAGTCATATCAGATGACCTAAAGGTGGGCAAGCAATGTGAGAGGGCAGCAAGGAGGGCTGGGGGGATACTGGGATGCATAGGGAGAGGCATCACCAGTAGAAAACAGGAAGTTATTATCCCTCTGTACAGACAGCTGGTGAGACCCCATCTGGAGTACTGTGTGCAGTTCTGGAGACCCAATCTCTGCAAAGACATAGACAGGATGGAAACTGTCCAGAGGAGGGCAACTAAAATGGTGCAGGGTCTGCACCAGAAGACATATGAAGAGAGACTTAAGGAGCTTAATATGTATAGCCTCGAGGAAAGGAGGGAGAAGGGGGACATGATAGAAACTTTCAAGTACCTCAAGGAATCAACAAAGTCCAAGAGGGTAGCATCTTTCAAAAAGAGGTGTGCAAGAACAAGAGGGCACAATTTGAAGATAGAGGGGCGGCTCAGAGGTAATTTAAGGAAGTATTTTTCACAGAGAGGGTTGTGGATGCATGGAATGGCCTTCGGAGAAGGTTGTGGAGTCAAAATCAGTGGTGGAATTCAAGCATGCATGGGATAGTCATAAGGCAATTCTGGGGGGTTGGGGTAGGAAGAAGTAGGCTGCTGGTTAACTAGGATCTGCAGCTTATCCGGTAGGTAGGGAAATGGGCAGACTGGGTGGGCCAAGCGGTCCTTATCTGCCATCAAATTCTATGTAACTTGGGCCCCTCACGCAACAGCGAACTAGTGTCATGGTCAGTAGAACACATACTGTACCAGACACATTTCCTCCCCACTTTAAAACAGAGATAACCTTTCTTAACATGGGATCACAGTACTGCTCTCGTTGCAGGTCAGTTTTAGTTAACTGAGGAAGGGTACGTAGGTCCAGAGCAGCAAAACTACAGTAGGCCAAAGGTTTACAGGTGTCTGGAGGTCCCAAGCTATCCACCACATGGCCGACATTGTCAGTAGCTGCAGATTCGCCTTTGTCGAACTTATGCCATAGGGCTTTTACTGCTTGTTCAGAGAGACGTGCCCATTGTTGGTCTGCTGTAGGTCTGCATGAGAGGTTATCTGCATCAGTATGATTCATACCAGGCTGATACTCTACTGCATAATCATAAGTTGACAGGGCAGAGAGCTATTGGTGCCTTGTGGCATCCAGTTTAGCAGAGGTCTGAATGTACGTTAGTGGATTATCTGTCTTTACCAGGATCTTTGCACCGTACAAGTACTCATGGAATTGTTCTACTATTGCCCACTTGAGGGCGAGAAACTCCAATTTATGGACGGGGTAGTTTTTCTTGGATGGTGACAAGCTTCTGCTGGCAAAAGCTACAGGACGTAACCCCTCAGAGTATTCTTGGTAAAACACTGCCCTTAAGCCACTTAGGCTGGCATCCATATGTAATACATAAGGTTTTGTGCGATCAGTATAGCCCAGTACAGGAGCGTGGATCAGTCAGTAGATGATCTCCTTGAATGCATTGTCACAATCGGGGGACCATCTTTGGCCAAAGGATTTGTGAGGCCTGAAGTAGGTTTTCACAGTCTCTTTGTCAGTATCCCACTTAAGGTTTTTGTGTGTAGGAGGGTATCCTTGAGTCAGGTTGAGCAATGGGCTTACTACTTTGATGTAATCTTTAATGAATCAGCCGTAGTAGGCACAGAAACCAAGGAATCTTTGCAACTCTTTCAAATTATTCGTCCTAGGCAAGCCTGTTAAAGATTCTACCTTACTGGGATCAGTTTGTATGCCCGGGGGAGACACAATGTGGGCCACATATTTTACAGAACTTTTGAAAAACTGACACTTGTCTACTGACAGCATAAGGCCGAACTCTTAGCGGTCGAGCACTTTGAACAGGAGGGTTTCATAATCCTCAAGAGTCTTCCCAATTACAATCACATCATCGAGGTAGACCAGGCATTCAAGAAGGTTCATATCACCCACTGCACATTGCATGAGCCTCTGAAAAGTGGTGGGTGCACCCGAGATCCCCTGGGGCATTCGGAGGAATTCAAAAAAGCCTAAAGGACAAATATATGCAGCTTTCCCCCTATTTTCAGGGACAGTTGGAATCTGAAAATATCCACTACGCAAATCAAGTGTGGAAAACCACTTGCTCCCATTTAAATAATGCAGTGCATCCTGGATACAAGGCACGATGCACTGGTCAGGCACAGTTCTTTTATTTAGTGTTCTGTAATCAACACACATTCTCACAGAGCCATTTTTCTTGCGAACTACCACAATTGGGGAGAACTCCTGGATTATGCCAACAGCGAGCATTTCCTGCAGATGATGCCTCACATCATCTATGTTGGCTGGGGCCAATCTTCTGGATCTTTCTCGAAAAGGCCCGTCATGCAGACAAATGTGGTGTTCAGCAACAGTAACCATCCAACATCCCATTCCTTGAGAGAAGATACTTTAGTCCTCTGTGCCAACTTCTGACTGATCCAAGTTTTCCAACCAAGTGGGACAGATAACTCTCCGTAGTCAAACATGTCAGCAGATATCTCACACTCTTTCATCCCTCGACTTGGTAGGCAACACAGCAGTGTCCATGCAGCAAACCTTGGCTAGGATGCATCCTCTGGGGACCACAATATCCTTGTCGATGACATTCTGATCTTGAACCACCACTCATCGGGCATAAGCATGAGCTCGGACAGGACGTACACTTGGCTTGACCAGTAGTCCATCAGGCAGCTTTCCATCTTCCAGAGCATCTAACATCAGTATCTGGTTGGCGACATCCTTTTTCAAATGAACCTCACCACTGATGCTACACTCGGTATTTGGGGGCAGCGTGATTGTAGAAGGGTAATTTCTCCATATGATACCCACAGGCTCGTCTTTATCTCCATCTCTGGGATGCAACTGCAGTTTATAAGCTTTCTTTATCATAGCATGGATATGTAGAACTTGACCAGTTTTTCTCTGTTGCCTCTCTTTACACATTTGAGCAAGACGACCAAACATATGTGCATTTGTGCCTATTAGTATAGGTATGCCATCCTACAGACCAGAGGGAGGGAGGGTAAACCAAAGCCAATGTCTCTACTGGATGTCTTACACCAGCCTCAGATGATGGTTATGAAAGCCACACTTTGAGATAACCCAAGTATGGGTAAGACTTTTCACTCAGGCCCCAAACATTTAGTCTATCAAGAGGTAGTAGCGGATGGTTAGAGAGATGCTGGTCATACCAGTCTTTGAAGATTATAGTTACTTGCGGCCCACTATCAAGCACTGCCCTGGCAGGTATTCTTTTGACAAGAACAGTGGTCTCCATGGATGGACCTACCAACTCTGCCCAGTCAGGAGTAGAATTGTCAGAGGACTAAACTGTAGATTGGGCTACATAAGGCTTGTAGGACAGCTTGGAAGGATACTTTAATTTACTTTGTCTGACTTGATTAAACAACTTGATGGTTACTTTTCCTAGATCTTTAGGAAATTGACACACCCTTTTTGTGTGGCCATCCTCACCACAACGGTAGCAGAAGACAGTAGGCCTTGGATTTTGGGATCGAGCAGGCTCCTTGGCTGGCTTACCACAACTGTATAGACAGGTCTTAGGTTCATCTTTGGTCCTGTAGGCACCTTTATTCTCATTAGGTCTCCTCCAAGCAAACGGGGTGAGATAACTTAGCAACATCAGCCACTAACACTCTTTAACTCTCTCATTTCTTTCAACATATCACCATTGTTTTCCCCACTGGGAGCTTGAGCACTTGCACCTTTTACGGTTGTCTGAGGTTCACTAGCTGCCTCAGCAGCATGCACTCAAGCTGTCTGGCCTTTCACCATCTCAACTGCACTTTGAGCACTTGCTTTCACTTCCCTTAATTCTTTTAACAAGTCTTTAAGCTGCTGCAGGTCAATAACAGTCTCTTTTTCACTAGGCTTTTCAGGTCCTTGGGTTACTCTGGCAGCACCTGCATAGGGATCCCAAACGTCCTCCTCATTTTCAGCCTCCCAAATTTCTTTCATAAGCCAGCAATAAGCAGTGGATCGTCCCTTCTATCTTGAAACTTTAATTTCAGCATTAACACACTGGAAAATCTGGCAGACTTTAAAATATGGTCCAACCTTACTTGGTCTGTCACTGGCACCTCGCCTTTTCTATGATCCCTCTGCAGGGCCCTTTCTAGACTAGTAACAAAAGCAGACAATGATTCACCTTTCCACTGTTTGATGGACTTTAATTTCCACATTAAATATTCTCCAGCTTCAGTACTGCCAAACACATTCTCTAAAGAAGAGAAATATTCTTGGGCAGAAGCATCAGGGTTAGTGGACCTTAGGAACCGAATTGCTTCTAGTGCAGGGCCCCTTAAACTCTCCATGAGTCTCTTTCTTTTTCTCCCTCGGCACACTGCCACTCTTGAACAAGGGGTGAAGCATAGTCCATCCATGTCTCTAAGTCATCTTCCCCATGAGGTGTAGAGAGAGTACCAGAAAATACCTGTAGCCTGAGGTATGAGTCAAGATTAACTGAGGGCACAGGCACTGATGCTGGGGCAGGTGCAGGCACAGGAGCAGGGATTGGAGCTGAATTGGGCACAGGAGCTGGGACAGGCCCTGAGGGGGAATACCTTTGGGGACTCTAATATCCTCTTTAAATTCTCAAACATTTGTCCCTCAGCAAGCAATAACTTTCCCAGTTTTTCCTTTCACCCTTCAGTTCTAGCCCCCCCCCCCGGGTGGATGAGATACTATACATGGTGGTCACTTTCCAAGCCCCAGAGGTCTCATCTGGAAGAATGGCACTGGACACCCTTTCAGTGTCTATAGGGTTACTACACTCAACAAGTGCCATGAGGGTCTGGGTGAGCAAATCAGTCATACATCCTTTCACAGTGGCTCGGCCCAAACATTTATCTTTCCCTAAAGCTCCCTCAATGGTACCCTTGTCCGTTCCCAGGGGAATGTCCAAAAGTAGCAAAGCATGGTGGGGGTCTACCTTCTCTGCCTCACACCAGCCCATTAAACAATTTCCAGTCATTCTACTGGCAGAAAATTCAAACCCAAAACTGGGAACTTTGTCCCTTTTTGTACCAGATTCCATGTGTGATCCAACTGATGTTTTGTGGTTTGCCCATTAGGGAGCGTTAATCCCAGCGGTGCCTCCAAATATGTAACCCAGGAGCCACCTTGCAATGGGCTACTACCCCGCCTGCTTCTTCAACTGCAGGTTGAGGAGCCTAGGTTCTAATAATAATGCTGTTGACACGGTGCCTCCACCCAGAGAAAGTTTTATGTGGGTCAGATGTAATACTAGCACAGCCCTCTGGGAAGCTGTACTTACCCACAGCCACCACCGGTGGACACTACCTGGAGTTATAACAAACACTTCACTTAACATGCAATGACAATTATTGGTGAGCTCTAATAATATGCTCATGATTACCACTCTTACCAACAGGGTCTGGAATTCTGGATTGCCCTCTGTGCCTGGAATGGGAGATATGCCAATAACAGCAATGCTCTTTTATACAGTTCCCAGTTTACCCTCCATTCAGTAATAAGATGTTTCAGCATGGGCCAAACACATGTAGTTCGGTCTCTGGCACAGTTCAATCTGCACACTCATTTTATCAACTCTGGTATTCAAAATCCTTGCTGCAGAAGACAGAAAATAACTTGAACAGGTCTCCCCCTTTGTAAACGTGGCAGGAGACAATTTCAACATCTGCAGGCTCCACTTTTTTCTTACACAGGAGCAGCAGCGGCTCTAGCCACAAATGATTACCAGGGCACAGCCACGGCACAATAGATGGTAGCCAGGGCACTTATATATTGTTACTATGGGGGAATCTCTGCACCATATGGGGCACCAACTGGGGCACAGCATTTTTTTACCAGGGCACGTGCCCTGGTGGGCCCTGGTGTAGAGCCGCCACTGCACAGGAGTCTCTGAAACAACAGACTCTCACAGCAACTTCTCACCCTCAGAGATAGTTCAGCACAGGACACAAGAAACAAAGCATTCTCCTTATCGGCCTTGGTAGCTGAAAAAATGTCCTCTTTCTGCTTTTAGGCAGTCCCAGATGATTCACACAAGGAGGCAAAGCAGGCATTTCCCTGCATTTCTCAGCTAAGCCACACAGGCTGCCTCTTTTCCAAGAGCATGAACTGATCTCTGAGCCTCTTCACTCCTTGGAAGCTCAAGCTAGAATCCCTCTTCATACACAGTCCACAACGGAAGACCAGGATGTCTGTATTCCAGTTGGTTGCCCAAACTGTCAGTCACAGTCCTGGAGCTCTGATTGATCAAATTGGGCACTAAGAGAAAAGTTCACAGTTTCTCCCATAAATCACTGTAATAAGGATGCCTGAAATTCTGATAGACCCAAATGCAAAGTCCAGGACCAAACATGGTGGCTCCGTTGCTGAGGAAGTAAACGGTCCACATGCATAGTTTATTTTAAACACAGCAGTTTGGATTGGACAAAAAATAATCACAACATTCAACAGACAGCATTTACCCAAGTAATTGACTGTATACTGGAACTTATTGGGGTACTGCCTGGCCAATCACAGGCTTCGGAATTCCTGGACCCAGCGCAGACTATCCAATGCAATGGCAGGGCTAAACCTCATAAAGTGGCAGTGCGGTGACATTCATTCACACACTCATGCAAGAACAAGTATTACAACAATACTTTACACTGGTGCATATTTACAGTACTGGGCATGCCAGGTTCCTAGCAGCAGAGCGCCAACTGGGATCCTCTCTGGAAAAAAAAAACCTTGCAAGGTTCAGGGAGTTAAATTCAGGTAAGCCCACCATTTGGGGGTGGGTTACATATTAAATAGTGGTCGGTTGGCGAAACACTTCAGCAGAGCCATGGTTCCTTTAACTGGATGGCCATGCATGCGCAAACGGCGCAGCGCGGCCATATTCTTTGTTTACATTCAACAGTCTGCTTTTTCTGCTGCCACAGACTGTCAAACCTACTCCCCAAGTGCCCAGAGATGCAACACATACATGGTACCTCAGCCCCCTTCTATATAATGGGGCTGAGAAACAGGATAGTTGGTGGCCACAGCCATGGAGCTTAGTGGGTGCCAGGCCTGAATCCCACCCAGGGCCACTGATGGCAGAATACCACAGGGACAACAACAGGGCCACAGCCCTTTAAGATAAGCCCCAAGGAGTGGAGTCTTACATGCTCCCCACCAAAACCTTGGCATCCTGTACAAGCCATTAAAGTTCAACATATATTATGTACAAGTAAGCATATCAATAGGCACAGTGTTAATACCTGGTTCCTGACTGTCCAAACTGTTTATACTTACAATCACAGTAAATGGCTATCTAGACAATTGGTATCTGTCTAATAACAGTAGGTATTGGTATGCACATGCACTTTCCCACCCTATCCATTTTGTAGCATGTTGGGGGGATATATTACAGGAACAATGTGCTTGTGAACCACCTGAAGGGGGATATCAGAGGAGGCACCTAGAAGGTTGTAAGTTAATTTCATGGGTGATCTACAGGTTCTACTAGACTTTCACGGGGCTACTACTTCTTCCATAGGAAGAGGGTGCGCACTGCCTACTCCGGGCACTGTGTCCAGCACAGAGGCCTGGATCAGCCTTTGTTGAAAAGTCCTCCACCAAGGCTTCTACATCCATGTCTGCTAAGGGCGCCTCTTGATCTCTGACTGGGGTGGCACTTGTCTCTAATGCTTTGACATTATGGTCAACACTGTACAAGAAGTCTGTCTCTTCACTATTGGCGTGTAGCCAGTCTATGGGAGTCACTGTTTCTCAGGGTACTTCTGCGGGAGGTTGATACCAGTACATTTCCTCTTCCTCCTCTATATTTGCACTGTCTGTTGATTCAGGCTGTATAATTTATTTATTTATTTATTTGTATATATCAGAATTACAATGAGTCAGAGACTCATCTCCAAAGACTCCTCGTCAAGAGTACACAGACATTAACAGTTACATAGTTCCTAAGACAAAACACAGAGTTGCAAGATTTCAGTGCATACATTGTTGCATAGTTACATCACAGCAAGTTTGCAAAGACATGTAGGATTATAATCATATTTATCATGGATGCAGTCATTGGCCTATACAGTGCAGTATGCTTGCAAGGACAGGTTGTAACAACAGTGTATATTAGATGACAGAATATCATTGGCCTATACAATGAGGTAGCTAGGCAATAGAGCAGCCTGTAACTGGTTAACTGGAGTGATGTGGAAATATGCAGTCCAGGCAACATTGTCAAGAAGGTTGTAGACTAGCAGTTGTGACCAGCCCATAATGAGGGGCTGGTATGGGATGGTAATCTGGCATGGTTATACACACCTACAGCACCACGAGATGAATAAGTGGTTCCTGAGAGCAATTTTGAAGAGATCGATTTTGGGGAGGTTGGTGATGGTGGCAGGAAGGGAGCTGAAACAGGATAGGGCCCTGTAGCAAATGGACCTCTGTGCAAATGATGTCCTGGCTCTAGGCACCAGGAGGGTGGCCTTACAGGCCCTGCGTGTGGGAATGGTAGTGGTAGCATGGTGGAGGGAGGAGGTCACCCCAGGAGGGGGAAAAGGCCAAGGAGTATTTTTTTGGTCAGCAGACATGTCTGGTAGTGGAGTCTCTCCTCAAAGTTAAGCACATTGGTGGTGGAGTAGAGTGTGCAGGTGTGTGTGCACTTGCCCACACCAGTCAGGAGCCTGCAGGCCTTGTTGATGGACAGTTGGATTTTATTTTGCACAGTATTGTCTGCTGCTGCATATATAGGGAGGCCATAGTCCACAAGGGACAGAACTGAGGAGGTGATAGCTAGCCAAAGTGCCATGGGGGAAGGCAGTCCCTATGGTGGTAAAGTAGGCCAATCCATGAGTTTGTGGCAGAAGAGAAGCTGCAAATGTGGGAGTGGAAGGTAAGGGCTGTGTCAAAGGCGATGCCCAGGTATTTATAAGAGGACACTTGCTCAAGGGGGTGTTGCATGTTGGGAAGAATCTGGAGGGGGGTTGTTTATGGACTTGCTCCAGTGGTGAGCGAAGAGCATGGCTTTATGTTTTTTTAGGTTAATGACCAACCTGTGAACCATTGCTCTATTTGGGTGAAAGATAGCTGGAGAGAGACCTGAAGGGAGACAGTGTTTTGGTGTGAGGCAAATAGGACTGCATTGTCAGCATATAGCAGTACTCTTCCAACACAGGAGCTGGGCAGTGTGTTAAGGTAGAGACTGAAGATAAGAGGGCCCAGCTTTTGTTGGGGGGGGGGGATGGAGACTGGCCTGTAGTTACTGGGGGAAGAGCAGTCTCCACTTTTGAGTACAGGTGTGATGACTGCTGTTTTCCAGGCAAGGGGGAACTTGCCCAAACACCGAGAGCGATTGAGTAAGTCAGTGAGTGGTGGAAGTACTGCATCCCATACCTGTCGAAGAAGCCTGGTATCCAGTTGGTCATTGCAAGGGCTGGTGCCATTGAGGGCTTTAATTAGATATGGCCTGGCTTCTTGTGGGCATATTGTGTGGAGGTAGAATGGTGGACGGTGTAGGATGGGAGGCTGTGAGGGGGGGACTGGGTCAAAGAAGCTGCTGGGGAGGACTGAGCCGAGGTCGGAGAAAGCAGTGTTCAGGCAGTCTGTGATGCTTTGGGGGTCAGAGGTAATGGAGCCATTAACAGTGAGTTGGAATGGGGGGGGGCGAGACTTGTCATTCAGTTCTTTAATGTTATCCCAGAACTTCGAGGCAGTCCCCCAGGAGGAGACAAGGGAGGTTCGATAATATTTGGCCTTGGCCTTGCAAATGGCCCAGGTACATTTATTGCACTTGGTGTTATATGCTTGTCTATCTGCTGGCTTACCAGATTCAACAGCTCTGTGCCATAGGTTGTCCCTCTGTCTCAGTTGCTGAATGAGAGATGGGGTAACCCAAGGCACATTCTGTTTCCTGGTATGGGTTTTGGAAAGGGGTGCATAGAGTTCACAGGCTTTGTTGAAGGAGCTAGTGAAGAAGTCAAGCGCCAGGTCAATGTTTGTGGCGAGGTTAATGGGGGACCAGTCCATTTGGGCAAGGTACAGCTTGAGCTTATTAAGGCTGCTGGGGTGAAGGTCCCGGTGGAAGATTGTCCTGGGCACTGGTTTGCGAATGAAGGCAGACCATGTGAAAAGGACGGGGGAGTGGTCACTAAGAGAGTTTGGGAGGACATTGATATGCAGGACTTTATGGGGTCGATTGTTTAGAATAATGTCCAAGAGGGTATTGGTTCCATTAGAGAGGCTGCACCTGGTAGGCTGGGTGACAAGTTGGGACATATTGAGGGCAGTGAAGGTGTCCCTGGTTTGGGATGCTGAACTGGTAAGCCAATTAATGTTTAGGTCCCCCAGAAGGATCTGCTTAGTTTTCTGTGGCAGGTTAGCGAGGTAGTCAGTGAGCGAGAGAATAGCTGGGGTTTGGTTCCAAGAGGGGGAACATAGGCAACTGTGAGGATAATCGGTGCCCTAGAGGGGTCTGGGGTGATTTTGAGGGAGATGGCTTGTGCCCCATATTTAAGCTTGGGCACTGGGAGTGCATGTCCCATCAGGGTGTCACGCATATAGAAAGCATACCCACCCTCGCTCTTGCCTACTCGATCCTCCCTGAAAAGAGTGTACCCAGGGAAGGTGATGAAGGAGTCTAGGGTTGATTTTGAGAGCCAGGTTTCAACTAGGGCTAGGATATCAGATTGGTGCTGTACAATCCAGCACTGGAGAGCTGCCAATTTTTTCAGAAGGCTGCAGATATTCATTGACCCAATGCATAGGCCAGATGTCGGTGGTGACCAGGATAGGTTTGGGGACATGGAGCCAGAGTTTGTGTGAATATTCCCGTATTGTATTAGGAGCAAGGAAATTACCCTTATTAAAGCCAGGTGGCATCTGGTAGCTTTTGCGGTGCGAGAGGACGTAGGCCTAGTGGAGGTGGCACAAGGGATTTGCATGGTACTAAGCACTGGGATGGCGAGGAAGAGAGAGGTGGGCAGAGGGGTTAGGAAGGGTAGAGGATGGGGAGTGGCTGTCGGTGGGGTGTGGGGGAAGTGGGTCCGTCCAGGGTGGTGGGTGGGCTGGGTGAGGCAGGGTGATGTGGTAGAGGGGTGTCCCAGGGAGGGTGGGTGGGTGACCGAAGTGAGGATGGCAAGCACCAGCAGGATCAGTGTGGTCAGGCTATATGGGTGAACAGGGATCTCCATGGTGTGTGGTGGCTTTGGCATGGTATAAGAATGACAGGTAGCCTTCCAGAAACATGTCAGCCATGGTGGTGCAGTGGTAGGACTGTGGACTTTGGTGCAGAGGGTACCCAGTTCGAAACGGGGGGAAGATGCCCACGAGCCTAGACTATATACCTGGGTGAATGCTGGAGAGACCACTGGGGGGTGGTCCAGCAGCTAGAAAAGAGGGGTGCAACAGTGATTCCTAGTAGCCAGTCTGGGGAGGGTTTCGGAGGCGGTGCATAAGGAGAGGAGGGTTAAGAGGATAGGTGCATAGAGAGAGAGGGGTAAGTTGTGGCAGGAGATGAGAAGAGTGAAGTGGCAGGTCAGGTAGAGTGTCGGATAGAGGAGTGGAGTACAGAGGAGAAATTAGAGAGGCAAGTTTGTTAGGAGAAAATAGGGTGAACCCCCTCTAGTGGGCAATTAGTATAAGCTGCAAATGGGAAAGTGGGGACTTAGTAATTAGCACTGCAGAAAATCATGTGACTGGGGTGGGCCTTAAATTGAGGGCCGCCTTTGGGTGGGAGGGTGGCTGGGGCCGGCTAACACCCCACCAAAAACAAGCTGGAGAGGAGGCTTTTTACCTATGGAGCCTCTTAGCAATTCCATGCCCCAGGAGATGCCGTCTGTGTTCTGCTGTGCTGGCTATCTGGTCCATTGCTCAATGCTAAATCAGAAATGGTTACTGCCATCTTTTTTCAGGCTTAGTTCCAGTTATGAGTTTGAGTTCTGGCAGGTCTCGGCCCAGATTCTGTTACACTCTGTGTAATGGGCTTGAGCTGACCAATGGGACAATAGATGGTTGCAGTGAATAGTTTTGACAATTCCCTGCCCACATTCTTGACGAATCCAGTACACAGGTAAATCAAGTAGCTTTCCAAGGACAACATACAGTTCAGAGGACCAATGGTCAACTATCTTGTGCTTTCCATGGAGGCCAAGATGCCTGGGGAGAAATCTATCTCCAACTTGTAACACTTGGTTTCACACTTTCTGGTCATATCTGAGTTTATTTGCAGCACTGACTTTACCGGCAGTTTCTGCAGCCAGCTGATAGGCCTCTTTTAGTTGTTTTTTTTTTAGGCGTTTCACATATTCAGGGTAGGACTCTTTGGAGGTTCCATCAACAGACACTCCGAAGGCTAAGCAAGTTGGCAAATGGGCTTCTCGATCAAACATCAACAGGTAAGGTGAAGCATCTGTAGCACTGTTTTAAGTACAATTGTAGGCATGCACCAACTTCGGGACATGTTCGCTCCAATTTCTTTTGTGTTCTAGGTCTAGCATACCTAACATGTCTAACAAGGTTCAATTAAACCTTTCAGGCTGTGTGTCCCCTTAAGGATGGTATGTAGTGGTGCAGGACTACTGAATGCTATGGGTAGCAAGAAATTCTTTCACTAGGTGACTCTGAAAGTCAGGCCTTTGATTGGAGTAAATACACTGGGGTATACCATAATGTGTTACAAATTCCTCAAGTTTCTGCACAACAGTCCGGGCAGTCTGATTTCTAGTTGAGTAGGCTTGTGCATACCTTGTACAGTAGTCGGTGAAGACTAAAATATGACTATAACCTTTACCATCTGGTTCCAGTGACAAAAAGTCCATACACACCAGTTCTAACGGTTCAGTGGTTTTAATGTTTACAAGCAGTGCCACTTTCCTTGGCAAAGTCTTTCTCTGAACACATTAGGCACAGTTCTTGCAGTGCTTCTCCATGTCAGATACCATTCTGGGCTGCCTAGTGAAAGAATTTCTTGCCCAAGCCCTGGCAATCAAAATACTTCTAGGGACTCCAAATAAAGCTCTCACTGTATTATCGGTCTACGTACCTCCAAAAGACCAGTCCAACGGTATTAAAGCAGTTCTTGACTACTTAAGCAACTTGTCCCCACCCCCAACTCCGAAATAGTCACTATAGGGGATTTTAATGTGAACTGGCTCTCCCCTGATGCCGCTCCTTTTAAAGATGCCATCTCTGCCATGCACATTACCCAGATGGTTAACTCCCCAACCAGAGCTAACTACTGTACAGGAACTACTACCTTGCTAGACTGGCTACTCACCAGCCACCTGAAATGACTCTCTCACACAGCAATCCTCCCAGATGTAAGCAGTGACCATTCATCGATCATTTGTCAGTGGTCTAACAGAGCTCCTAAACTAGCTGCCAAAACCCTACTCAGACTCAGATGTGTCCTTCCTAGAGGACAGCTTGAACCTCTAAAGGCATACCTTCGTAGGCTGGACTGGACACCAATACACAGTGCTAAAGGCATTGATTCATCTCCAGAATACTTCATCACAGAGTTTAGTACTGCATGTGATAAGTTCACCCCCCTTGGGAAACATAAGGTAAAGGGTACCTGCAACTCCTGGATTACGCCGACTCTCTTTGATCTTATGGCATCGTGCCCAAGCCACAGGTAGGCAGGTTGATATACAACTCTACAAAAGGGTTAGGAACGCTTGTACCTGGGCTATCTGAGTCACTAAAAATCACCATTTCTTTTTTTTTTTTGATACTTTTTTCCCTGGCATCCAGTCTGCCTTACCTGCCCCACATCCAGGCATCCTCTCTCAGGCTCCGGCCGCCATCCCAAGGATCTCCGTTCCACTTTCAGGCCCGCAGCATTTACCCCCACGGTTTGCCCCCGCAGCAGGGTGGTGGAGAGCTCCCGATACTCAGCCACCAGACCAGGATCCAGTATTGCTGCACGCCCTCGGAACTGGCGAGTCCTCCATGGAGACAGCCGTCGTGCCGCTGCAACTGGTGCCCTGTTTTCCCTGTTCTTTTCCCCCCTGGTGTGTGAGGCGTGCAATGACGCCACTGGACAGGGGCATGCACGCTACTGCACATACCCCTTCCCAGCGTCTGCCCCAGCACGGCCCCCGTAGACTACCTTTGCACTGTGATGCCTCCAACCACCACCAGGGGCCACCAGCACACTGATGGTAGCACACTTCCCACCCTGGAGAAGGAGAGCAGTCCTCTGGATGCTCAATCCTTCTCCTCCCCTGCCAACCCCCGACAACCCAGGCTCGTTCCCAAACCCGGGTCACCAGTGTGGAGCAAGATGTGGCGTCCAGCGCCTCAACCCTCAGCGCCACTGGGCCGGCCTAAAAATCACCATTTCAAAGAAGAGCTGTCAAACATTTGGGGTGGTGATGGTAGGAAATTTTGGAGTAACATAAAAGACCTGACAGGAAATGTCCCCAAAACTGCACCCTCAATGCTTACCATAGGTGGGGCTATCACCTAAGATCCAAGAATCATTGGTGACACTTTCAACTCTGCTTTTACAGATTTAAGCTGTGTTCTCCACCCCCTTTCTTCTTAACTGATGGCAGCATTGAAAATTTAGATAACATTAACCCTCTACTGGGGAACAAACCCTGTTCAATTTCAAAACTATAACCAAACCCGAAGCTAGAAAATATCTTAAGCGTGTCCTTGGAAAATCGAGCTACAGTGGCGATTCCCTTGACCTCAAGCTTATCTCACTTACTGTGGAAGAATTGCTAACCCCATTGACTAATTTATTAAATCTCTCACTTGGACTATCACAATTTCTGTTGAAATCCGCTATAGTAACACCAATCCACAAATATGATGACAGGGACAACCATGCCAATTACCACCCCATATCCACCCCCCACCACAAATCAAAAGCTCTTGAGCGAATTGTTGCTGATCAGTTGACTGGAAAAATACCATATTCAAAACCCACAGCAACATGGCTTTAGAAAAGGGCACAGTACCAACACTGTACTACTAGCATTTACAGGTTTCACCCATCATGCATTAGATCAAGGTCAGCTGGCGGGGGCAGTCTTTATAGACCTGACCAAAGTCTTTGATACAGTTAATCATGCGCTATTATTGAAGGTTCTCCCCAACACTGGTCTCTCTTCTGACACCGTAAGGTGGTTCAAAAGCTACCTGTTAGATCACAAGTGAAGATAAATGATATCCTATCAGATAGCCGTCAGGTACTATCAGGTGTCCCACAAGGGTTCATAGTTGGCCCTCTATCATTCAGTCTCTTCTCTAATCGCCTCTCCCTTGCGTGCACTGACAGGATCCTACTGTATGCAGACAATGCTGTTATTTTTACAAGTAACCCTGACCTGCTACATCTGGAGAAGCAGCTCAAACTCAAATTCAATGCCGTCGAAGACTGGTTTGTCAGGCATAAGCTCCCTTTAAACTACAAAAAAACAAAAGCCATGCTCTTTGCCAACCCTCACAATAGGAACAAATCCCACCAGCTCTCAATTCGGAATAGGACTATCACCCCACATGATATGGCAAATGCTTTTAGATACCTTGGTGTTACCATTGACAGCTCCTTATCCTTCACTATTCATGATGACAGCATTGCAAAAGCAATCAACACCCGAACAGGCTTGCTGTACAGGCATAAAAACAGCCTTACTATTAAGGCCCTCAGGACAGCGATACAAAGCTCAATCATTTCCATAACTGATTATGGCCTTGTGGTTTATGGATCTGCCACAACTCAATTCTGAGGAGGATCATGATGGCCTTAAACAAATGCTGTCAACTCCTAACAGGAGCCCATCTCACACATACGTGTGACCTTTATGCCCAGACGGACTGGCTTAACCTTCAGGGAAGGGTGATGTATCAAACTTGCTTGCTAGGTAAAAAATTAACCTGGGTCTGTCACCTCCAGGTATTCAAGAGCAGTCAATTTTTGCCACATATCGACAGCAAATTAGAGGCTCAAACAACCAGCCATTCAAGGTCCCCCTCTGCCGCACAACTCAAGGACAGAGATCTTTGGTGTACCGTGCCCCTTCCTTGCTCAATACCCTGCCCAACAACATCCTAAACGAAACAAAGTTGGGACCTTTTAAAGTTAAGCTCTGACAACACCTAACATCAACTGGGGTATGCAGCAGTCAAATCTAAACGCCTTTGTGTATTTTTCCTGCTAATCTCTTTAGAGGCACTTAGTATGTAACTCTGTGCTTAGTAATCTGCCCTTTAGCCTACCCCTCCCTACTGCCGTCTCTCCCTACTTTACTTGATACTTATCCTTAACCCACTACCCTTCTCTTCCTCTCCACTCCACCTCTTCCTGCCACCTTCCACCCCTCTCTCCTCCCGTCCCATTGCCCTCACCTTCTTCCCCACTTCACCTTTTACCCACAACCCTCTACTCCCTTGCCCCTTACATGCACCACCCATCCCCCCCCCACCAACACTAATCTCGACAATGCCTTCTTGGTTGCTTCTTTGCTCCTCTCTCCACCATGCTTCAATTTAAAGTAATAAAAAGTCAAATCGCTGACTGCTTTGGCATTATTGTAATCTTATTTTATTAGTACCTATGATGTTATTTGTTAAGACTTGTTTTACTCTCCTTATGTGAATATCACATGTTGTAGTCCCAACTGCATTTGTAAGATATGTTGTTTAGTCAGAATTGTATTTGTACGATATGTTTTTTTCTTTTCTTTTGTACTGAACTGGATGAGGAACCTCTGTAAATGAGCTCTCAGCACAAAAGGTAATTGTAATTCCAAGTCTGCATAAATAAAATAAATAAATAAAATCAGCCTCGCACAAGGTTCAGGGTACGCTCAAACCCTAGGTACTCCATGTCATCATGCAATGCTCTGAGGACAACTTTGTGGTATTTCCACAGTAGTACCAACTGGTTACAGGTGACCACTGTTTTGGGGTCTTGCATAGTTCTGAAAAGCAGTCCATCTTTCAAGGACAACCTGCCCCACTCTCTAAGCAAAACTGGAACATCCAGATGATCATTTGGCACTCTCTGGATCCTCTCCTTTTTCCAAAGCTGAAATTACTCCTTTTAGGCCATAATCTTGCCACTGCGACCATCTTTGTTCTCGACATTTTGGCCAGGTCAAATGGCTGATGTCCAAACACTCTAAGTTGTAATAGCTATAATAGACTACAGCTATAGCATCAGGGTGGGTTCCCATCAGGTGACAGTCAGACATCTCGCTATCTGTATCCACAAATTTTGTAAAGCTTTTACAGTTGCAGGAATCATATGAGTCCATTGGCTCTCATCTGAAGGGTGAGGCCTGCAAGATAGAGTGCCAGCATCTGTATTGTTCATGCCCTTCCGATATTCGACGGCGAAGTCATATGTAGAAAGGGCAGACCGCCTATGGTGAGTGGCTGCATCTAACTTAGCAGTGGTGTTGACATAGGTAAGAGGACTGTTGTCAGTTCCTACCGTAAACTTGCCCCATAAAGGTAGTTGTGGAATTGATCTGTAATTACTTATTTTAAGGCTAAAAACTCTAGCTTGAGCACTGAGTAGTTCTTTTCACTAGGTGTCAGGCTCCAACTGGTGAAAGCAACATGTCTCAGTCCTTTTGGGTACTCTTGATACAGTACTGCACCCAGCCCATACATGCTGACATCTGTGTGTAAGAAATAGTGCTTGGTGGGATCAGCAAATGCCAACACAGGAACTTCAGCAAGTCTCTTAATTACATATGAACAAATGAAAATTGCAAGCAGAAATGAGGCCTCTAGGTCTATCTAGTCTGCTCAAGTGTGCAGCTAACACCCTACTTTGCAGCTGCCCCTTCCCCATCCTCCACCTTCCCAAAACCTCTCCTCTCACCCTGTCACATCCCCTCTTGAAACTACCCACCATCCTACAGGATACCACCTCCTCCAGCAAAGTGTTCCAAACTGCCACTACCCTCTGTGTGAAAAAGAGCCTCCTCATTTCCCTCTTATACCTTCCTCCTTCCAATCTAAGCCTGTGCCCTTTCATGTCCTTCCCCTTCCAGAGCTTGAATATCTCTTCAGTACCAGACTTATTTATTCCTTTTAAGTACTTAAAGGTCTCAATCATATCCCCCCGATCCCTTCTCTCCTCCAAGAAATACATGTTCAATTCCCTTAATCTCTCTTTGTAGGGCATATCCTGTAGTCCTTGAATCAACTTTGTCACCCTTCCTTGTACCCCCTCCAACAATTTTACATCTCTCTTCAGATAAGGTTGCCAGAACTGCACACAGTATTCCAGGTCTGGTCTGACTAGTGACTTGTAGGGTGGCAGAATGACATCCATGCTTCTGGGGGACATACCCCCTGCTATACAACCCAGCATCCTGTTGGCCTTCACTGCCACCCTCCTGCACTACTCTGAATTGTTCATATTCGCCATTATCATCACCCCTAGATCCTTTTCCTCTTCAGTGGTACATAACTGCATCCCTCCAGTTGGTAACCCTTTCTAGGATACTTTGTACCAAAGTGTAATACTTTGCACTTTTTCACATTAATCCCCAACTGCCATACCTGACCATTCCGCCAGCTTAGTCAGATCATCCTGCAACCCCTGCCAACCTTCTATATCATCCACCACTGCCCCCAACCTGGTGTCATCAGCAAACAGACTGATCTTATTCTTGACGTGTGATGTCCACAATGAAAATCCCAAACAACACTGGCCCCAACACCAATCCCTGCAGCACCCCACTCATCACAGCTCTTGGAGATGAGAGTCCCCCACTACTACTCTCTGCTGTCTGTCTTGCAGCCAGGTCACAATCCAATTAAACAATTTAGCACCCGCCCCAAAATTACTTCGCTTACCACCCAATCTCCCATGAGGAACTGAATCAAAGGCCTTGATGAAGTCCAAATAAATGACATCCACAGCATGACCCTTGTCCAGCTCCCTTGTAACCCAGTCATAATACTCAACAAGATTAGTCAGACAGGATCTCCCAGAGATAAACCCATTCTGATGAGCATCTTGGAGCCCACTGACATCCAAGAAGGGACCAGCCTCTCCTTAAGTATTGTCTCCACAAGCTTTTCCACAATTGATGTTAGGCTTACCAGTCTGTAATTACCCAGCTCATTCTTTGGACCACTTTTACGGAGAGGCACCACATTGGCCATACTCCAGTCTTGTGGCACACAACCTGTTTTCATGGAAGTATTGAATAGATCCATCAGTGGTCCAGCCAATACCTCCACCATTTTTTTAAGCACCCACAGATGTATGCTGTCAGGACCCAGTGCGTTATCCACCCTCAGAGCCCTCAGACCATCCAATACCCTTCCCTGAGTAATCACATCATCTCTTAACTCCTCACCCCCCTTGCCCACCATCCCCACCCCTTTGGAAGTAGCCCACCCTTTTTCTTCATGAACACAGAACAGAAGTACTCATTTAGAGCCTCTGCTTGTTCCACCCATTTTCAGCACCCCGATCCTCACAATCTGGTCCTTACAGCTCCTTTTCTCCTGTATGTATCTGAAGAAGTCTTTTTCTCCTTCTTTGATACCCCACACCAGCCTCAGTTCCCTGGAAGCTTTAGCAACCCTTACTCCCCCGATGACTACCCTGGATTTTTTCACATACTCATCCCAGTTCTCTTTATTTCCTGACTTCCTGTATCTCCTGAATGCTGCTTTTTGAGCCCTCACCATTTCTAAAACCTTCTTGCTCAACCAACTTGGTTAGCCCTTCCCTTTTTGCTCTTTACCTTGGCATGTCTCAGTGGCCTCCACCAGCCCCAATTTGATTTTTTCCCATTTCTGGTTTGCATCCTGTTGTGGATGAGTTATTTCTCTGAATGCATTTTCACAGTCCTCATTCCATTTGTCTGCAAATGGTTTGTAAACTTTGTAGTAAGTCTTTGGGGGCACTTCCTTCCCCTTCTGCTTTTTGTAATCGGTAGGGGATGTACCCCTTCAAGAGATTTGTAAGCGGTTGGACCACTTTGGTGAAATCCTGCACAAACCTCCAGTAATAACCACAGAAGCCAACAAAGATTACAACATTTTCAGATTGTGGGCCTAGGCCAGGTAGTGAGGGCCTTGACCTTGTCAGGGTCGTTGTGGAGTCTTTCGACTGAAACAATGTACCCAATGTATTTTATAAAGGATTGATAGAATTGACATTTGTCAATTCACACTTTGAGTCCAAATTCTTCAAGTCTGTCCAGAACTTTCATCAGGTGTTTTTTTGTGTTGCTCTAAGGTGCGTCCAAAGCAATCAGGTCGTCCAGATAGATTATTACTTGCAGCAGATTCATGTCTCCCACAGTTTTTTCCATAAACCACTAGAACACTGGAGTGCTGGGTGCCATTTTAAATTGAGCACTGGTGAAGAAAGTTTGCCTGTCAGCTGTTCTAATCAGCTCATGCTCCAGCCATGTGTCTAGTTGGCTGGAGTATCATTCTGATTAGGGCAGCAGTTCAAAGAAATAACTCACATCCTAAACCATGAATTATTTCTCCAAACTCTCTAAAAAATGGATTATAGCTTTCAGAAACCATTGCAGAAACATGCTGCTCATAGAACAGGATGATGTGCAGAGGGGATGTCTGGCACAAGCAAACCAAGTAGCCGCTTGGGATGCCAACACAGACGGGGATTCTAAAGTAGAAAGCATATGCAATGATCAGCTTGAAATGAAAAGCAAAAAGTGTCAACATAACAACTACAATTGTTGTTGTCACCCTTGTATTCATAGAATATTTACCACTTTTTGGATCTGGATTGTGGCTGACAGGAAGAGAGGTAGCGGAGGAAGTGGTGAAGGGGTCACCACAAACATTTCTCCTTAGGGCACCAAGCTGGTCTTAATGATGTGATAAAATAGGGATGGGCTGCTGACAGGGCACATGACCTATTCCCGACCATTGTCAAGTTTGGTAATTTATAGGTATGAATATTGGGAAGACTTGTTAGGCCATATACATCTTTTTGTAGCTGCAACTTTCTATGCTTCTGTGATGTCTTCAAGCTAAGCCCCTCCCATCCACCAGGGTGGTATATTCCTCAGCTCCGTCTCATGAAATATGAAAAATATCCGTATTGTGGGTGTAGCGGAGGGGGCTGAGGTGAAAAATGTATATGAATGTGTGCAACACCTTCTCACAGAAATTTGAAACCTGCAGGGAAAAAAAATACAAATACAAAGGACATAATGGACCCTAACATCTTGTCCTAAGCTGAGTGACAAGCCACGATCCATCCTAGCCCAATGCCTACAGTCTTTAGTGAAGCTAATGTTGTTGAAGTTGGCCTGAGAGAAAGGATCTCTACTGTAGCACAGGCACAGACTATCCCTTCATCTAGACCAGGAGTTTTCAACCTTTTGATGTGCTAGGACCCCCCAGACCCAAAGTCAGTAGTAGCAGGGGGCACCTCTACTTGCAACAGTGAACAGTGTGTGTGGTGGCCCGCGGGGGTGCTAATTTATGCACCAAAAAATTATAAACAAATATTTTTATTGGTTTTTCATTTCATTTTTGTTTTTCCTTTTTATACAATCATACAACTCATTTTAAAATAAGGCAAATTAATGTATTAATGCCAGTATAAACATTACTGATGGCAGTAATGAGAAACTTGAGCTTGATGTGACAAGCACAATTTGTCAATCCTTGGTGCTGGTTTGGAAAGACAGTGAAGAAAATTCAATTTATACTCAGAAACAGAGGAGTCTGCAGAAGCCAGTAATCAAACATGGAGCACGGGGTCACAGCTGAGGTTACCAGTGTATTTAAACCGTGATGGCACTGACTGCTGAAGTACCAGCTCAAAAGTATCTGATATATCTGCTTTAGCCAGCCAGGTGTCTTTTTTAAATGTATTATATTCGGTATACAATTTATAGGCACTAGAAAAGAATGTATTTAAACCGCGATGGCACTGACCTGTTAGAATGCCGTGCTTGCATACAGCAGCCAGGAATTAAAAATGGAGCTTGCAGTCACTGCTGAAGTTACTAGGCAAAATCTTCTACAGATATATATATATATATATATATATCAATGCAAGCCATGGCTTAGGAACACTCTGCAGCTGCCAGTAATCAAAAACACAGCTCAGAGTCACAGCTGTGGTTACTAGGGGAATCTACAACCTAGGTGTCGGTGGGGGGCCGGGGGTGAACAGCTGATCGGGACATAGCCAGTCAAGGTCAGTTCACTGCTTTTAACCACAGCTGAGGTTACTAGTGCAGAATCTTCAAAGGACCTGATTAGGAGGGAAGACATTATTACTTGTTTATCACTCGTTTATTGTTTGTATCACTTGTTTAATCATGAAGCACTATTTTACTGAGTGGAGGACACAGACTAAACTTTAGTTTGCATGCGCTCACACTTTTTTTTTACTGAAGTTAATATTTTCAGTACTCACTCCACAGACCCCTGACACATTGCTCGGGGCCGCACACCCCTGGTTGAAAAACTCTGATCTAGACTATTCTGCCAGGGTCAACAGAATGAGGGCTGCTTTTATACCAGTCTAGCAAGCAGTACGAAAGCAAGGTGTAAAATACTGGATGGCATACCCAGCTGTCTTTAAGGTTGACATAAATGGCATTTCCTATGATTTTACAGACCCCACAGAAGTTGCTGCTTTTGTTCAGTGCTCTTGGGGCATCCAGATACCAATACTCAGAACCTCTCAATAACCCGCTCCACATCCTGACAGAAAAAAGCACAGACTGGCTGTGGCAGCGGCTACAGTGATGGACACTGCTGTGTATTATCCTGCTCTCTCCACCAGCAATGCCGCTCTAGAGCACTGCAACACAAATGCCCAAAACACTGAAAGTTAAGTCAGAGCTCCTCCAAATCCTCTCAGCCAGCAGGCCCTCAGCACCAAAGTAGGAACCATTGCTGGAGAGCCTCTCCACAGTATTCCAGTTGAAATGCCATCAGGTAGGTCTCTGCTGCCCCAACTGAAGAAACAACTGGTTCAATCACTGGTGGAAACAAACCTCTCTCAAAACCAAGCATCAGCCTCAAGGGCAAACGCTGTGCAGGAACAGGTCACTGTGCCTCCTCACTTGCCCCTTCCCAAGAGGAATAATGCCTGAGGGCTTAGAACTTTAACAGGATATTCATCATGTATGCTGAATCTGGTCAGTAAGCCTAGCATATTTTTGAACTTCAGCAGGATAAAACTTGGGCTAACTGATGTAAGTATAACCCTACCATGACATCTGGTGTGGACTGCTCAGTATGTGGTAGCACAGTTGCAAACTGCACTGACTTGCGACAAATATCAATGAACCATATTATGCTTACCACCACATTTTCACTGTGGGATTATCAGACCTTGAACCTCAGCTTGGTAGTTACTACAGCACCAACAATGTCAAGATGCATCTAAGCAGACTTTCTAGCTTGTTTTCCCGTTAGTGGTATTGGACAAATGGCAGCTATTTATTTCAAAAGTTCCACCAGAAAAGACATACTGAGCAGCTAACAGCTTGTTTCGAGATGTGTCCTGGGGGTGTGAGGGAAGTGGAGATAAATCAAGAGGTGGAAAGATAAATAGTATTAACAACATTATAAAAACAGAAGTCATACTCAGCAATGCAGTATATCAGAGGAGCATAACAACAAACGTTGAAGGCAAATCAGTACAATAGATACATATAGTAGATACAATTGAGCTTTTATAGGCAGGGAAAGAACAGTTACATAAGAACTTACCGTAACAGTAGATTGTTGAGAGGAACTCATGCAGCAGGCTACACCATAAAGACTAAAACCGTCAGGCACCAGGACCCCAAGAAAAACTTCTAGCTAGCAGTCTATAGCGGGGGACCGCCCCCTGATGTTGGCTTGCCCCTGACATCGCCAATGGTATAAAAAGAAGTGGTCCCCCATCCCAACCTCAGTTCTCCTGCCGAAGACCCCAGCAAACTCAGAAATGGAAAACCGAGGAGGTTCCTCTGAAACAAGGAAATGAAAATAGCCAACGATGGAGAAACAATCACCATGGAGAAGGTGGGAGGGAAAGCAATGCCTGCTGCAAGAGCTCCTCTTGAAGATCTACTGTTACAGTGAGTTCTTACATAACTGTACTATCTCACTTCGAGGGTAGCTATTGCAGCAAGCTATACCATAAGGACTGAGTCCCAAGCGGTGCAAGGACTAATCCCCGTCAGTTGGGAGGCGGTAAAATCTGCTGAAATTACTCATGACAGCAAGCCTTGTAGGACAGCGAGGCTAAAGCCTGTCCTACGATAAGAGGCAACATCCAGACTGTAATAGTGAATGAAGGTGTGGACAGAACTACAAGTGGCAGCTGTGCAAACATAAGCCGCAGACACATTTTTATTGGATGCAAAGGAAGCAGCCATACCCCCAGTAGAATGGCCTTTGACCGGTCCGGGCAAAGGCTTGTCATACCTGCAGTAGCAATAAACAATTCAACTGACCAACCATTTAGACAAAGGTTGCTTAGAAACAGGAGCCCCTTCTGTCCTCAAGGGGAAAGAAACAAACAGCTGCTCAGACTTTCTGACAGCACGGGTGCAATCTAAGTAGTAACTAAGCACCCAATGAACATCCAGAGTATGAAGTAGAGCCTCCCCTCTGTTAGAATATTTTGGGTAGTAAACTGGGAGGTGGATGTCCTGATTCAGTGTAAACTCAGACACCACTTTAGGTAAAAACTAAGGATTGGTCCACAAGGACACCCTGTCCTTGTAGAAAACTAAATAAGGCTCTTTACACATTAGAGCTTGCAGCTCAGAAATCTGTCGAGCAGAAGTAATGGCAACTAAAAATAACGCTTTCCACAACAGAAAATGTAACCCGCAACTTGCAGCCAGTTCAAAGGGAAGTAACATAAGTTTTTCCAAAATAATAAAAGATCCCAGTGGGGAACAGGGTCCCTGATGGGAGGTCTGAGGTGATGAATACCCTGCAAGAAAGTGCAGGAAAGCTACAGCTGGGCAAGTGTCTTGCCCTCTACAGGTGCATGATATGCATAGATGGTTAATAAATGCACCTTAATGGAGGAGTAGCTCAGCTCTGAGTCTGATAGAGAAAGGAGGTACTCCAAAATGGAATTCACTGGACATGTGAAGGGATCATGGTGGCAAGCGGAGGTCCAAATGCAAAACCATTTCCACTTTATTGCATAAGTGGCCCTGGTGGAAGGCTTCCTTGCGACCACTAAGACATCTGCCACTCAGGGGGAAACTCCAAACTGAGCAACTGCTAGGTCTGCAGTTGCTGTGACCTGAGGTCCGGGTTAACCAGGGTTCCCTGCTCCTGGCAGAGCAAGTCTGAGCTCAGGGGCAGGGGAATTGGGGGTTCCACTGCCAGCTGCTGAAGTAGTGGGAACCAAATCTGTTGTGGCCAGTAGGGCGCAATTAGGATCATCCCAGCTCCCTCTGACTGCAATTTGAGAAGGATTTTCTACAGTAATGGAAAGGCATACAGAAACCTCCCTGTCCAAGACAGGGACAACTCATCTCACCAGAAAACTCCAGGCCCTGGATCTAGTGAGCAAAAACTGGGTAGTTTTACATTGAGTGGGGATGCAAAGAGATCCAGCTCAGGCCAGGCCCAGCTGTTCGGCCATGGATTGAAGATGGTCCCATTCCTGTGCCTTAGACTGAGACCAGCTTAAACTGTTGGCCAAGGTGTTCTGAACACCTGGGATATGCACAGCAGTGAGTTCTAGATGATGCTCAATGGCCCAATACCAGACTCCCATGGCCTCCCCGTAGGGGGGTAAGAGTGAGTCCTCCACCCCCTCCTTGCTTGTTTATGTAGAAGATCATGGACATATTGTCCATCTGAATTAGGAGAGGGTCAGGGAGCAGATTCATCTGGAATGCTTGTAGGGCATAAAGAATCACCCGCATCTCCAATACGTTGATATGGAGATGTAGTTCTTGGGGAGACCAAGTTCCCTGGGTCTGGCAGTCCCCCAGATGGGCACCCCAGCCCTGGCTGGATGTGTCTGTAGTCAGAATCTGACGAGGAGACTCCTGCTGAAAGTAGACCCCATGGAAAGACTGGGGGCTTCAACCACCATGTCAGAGTTTGGTGCACTGGAGTAGAGACTGTCACAAGCTGCTCCAGTTGGTCCGTGCTTTGGTCCCATTGGACTCGGAGGGTCCACTGGGGAACCCTCGTACAGGTGTGTAAGAGGGACAGTTGCAATGGCTGCTGCCATGTGCCCTACCAGCTTTATGAATACTCAGGCTGGGCTTTGCAATGAGAAAACCAGGCGAACCTGGTCCTGAAGGCATTACGCCCTGTCTGGAGGCAGGAAGGCTTTTTCTTTGGAGGTATCCAGAACTGACACGATGTACTGCAGCCACTGGCTGGACAACAGGGAGGACTTTGGGAGGTTGAGCATGACCCTAGGTCTCAAAACAAGATAAAGGTGTCTTCCATGGTGCTGATCAGCTGATCCCTGGAGGCAGCTGCCAAGAGCCAATCACTCAGATAGGGGAAGAAGTAGTGACCTTTCCTCTGGAAGGCCACAGCCACTACTGCTAGGCACTTTGCAAAGACTCGGAGAGCCAAGGACAGGCCGAATGGCGAGGTGGGGAATTGGTAGTGGTTGCCTTGGAAGCGGAAGCAAAGGAACTTCCTGTGGAGTTGAAAAAACAAAATGTGGAGGTAAGCGTCCTGCATATCCAGGGAGCACATCCAATCCCCTTGATGAAGGAGAGGGAGAAGGACTGGCAGGGTGACCATCCTAAATCATTTGTATTATATATACTTGTTCGGGTGGCTGAGATTCAGAATAGGCTGTAGGTCCCCAGTTTTCTTCGGAACCAGAAAAAAGTGGGAATAAAAGCTATTCCCTCTTTGATCTGGTGGAACTGTCTCTATGGCCTGCCTCAGCAAGAGCGCTTGACTCTCCTCCTGAATGAGGGAGAGGTGTGACTGAGGACAATGGGAGGTTATGGGTGGGTTATCCGGGGGCATCTCCCAAACACTAGATTGTGCCCTTTCTCTATCAGTTGAAGAACCCATTGCTCCTTGCTTATTCTGTGCCATCCTTCTAGATAAAGATAGAAGCCATCCCCCACCACCTCCCCCAGAGATTCTGCTGGGGAGGGGGGTTGGGTAAGGAGTCAGCCGAAGAACCTGGGATGGGCAAAGGGGCCTGGGAGGTTTTGGATGCTCTGGGACTGGAACCTCCTGAGGTCTGAGAAGTGGCCTTATATTTAAAGGCACTTCTGGTCTGTTGGCCTTGGGGCTGTTGCCCGGAGGGCCGATGAAATGGCTGGTGGCGCTTCTGCTTCTAGTTAGATCTGTACATCATATGGACAGATCTGACAGCCTTGCAGGATTCCTGAAGGTGAGTTATCATCTTTTCCTATTCCTTGCCAAAGAAGACAGAGCCCTTGAAAAAGGGCATCCATAATGCCCGCCTGGACATCCAGGCTAAAACCTGAGATGTGGAGCCAGGAGTAATGGCAAAGGCTGCTGCCCTGGCTGCTGAATATGCCGTATTATAGGAGGAATGTAGGACATGCATACCTACATCCATATCTGATTTCAAAATATGCAGCAGCTCAGCTCTCTGAGAACTATCTTGCTGAGCCTGAACCAGTTCCATGGCCTTCTCCCACACAGCGTTCTGATACTGGACCATGTGGGCTAAGAAATTCAGTGAGCGAATGGCACAGGTGGCTGAGGCATAGTCTTTTCTGCTGAGCTGGTCCACCTGTTTAGAGTTCTTGTCTGGAGGCTGAGTGCTGAGAAGACAGAGCCTCTTGGATCGATCATGTGCCACAGCAATGACCGTGGAGTGTACAATGTGTTGCTCTCCAAAGAAAGGCTCATCTCGGGAAGCATTATAGAGGCAATCAGCCTTCTTGGAAACAGCAGGAGTAGTAGATGGGCATTTCCAAACTGATCTAGTGACATCCTTAAATGGATCCACCAGAGGAGGAACCACCACAGGTTTTGGATCCTTTTGACAGAGGAAAATTGTTAAACAGCACCTCTCAGGATCCACGTCTTCGGTGTCCCAATCCATGTTGGACTAGATGTGCCATATGGCCTCCATGAGGGTTGGGTCATTGTGAGGAGACCAGGGGGTGTCCTTGGGGTCCAATGGAGGAGGGGACATCCCCGAGTCAGATGACAATGAGGACGAGGAAGAACACTGGTCCGACTCCCCCAAAGAGGAGGATCGTGAGGTTGAACGACGGTGCCTGTGGCCATGCAACCTACGTCAATGCCAGTCCGAGGTCCTGGAGGATGAGTGATGGTGCTTTCAATCATGATGCTTAGAGCAGCCCCTGCCAGTGTCATCTGGTTGTAGGGTAGGCTCTCTAGGAGTTGGCGTAGGCTGCCGAAGAGGAGCCTGAGGCTTAGCTCCTGAGGGAAGAGGTTCCTTAGGAGGGGGGGGCGAAAGAGGCCTCTTTGGTATCAGATCACCCTTTACCATGTTCCACCAGGATGTGAAGAGAGCTGTGAGGTCTGGCAGAGGGTTCTGGGGCATTTGTACTTGTGCCTATTCCAGTGTTTATGCTTTCCATTTGACTTCTTCTCCTTGTGAGAAGCTGAAGATGTCGAGGCCCCTGAGCTAGGGGAAGAGGAGATACTTTTACTCTGGATCTCCTTCTCCATCGCTGCTAGTTTCTTTTCAAGCAAGAAGCTTTTCGGGCTTTCTGACAGTGGATTCTGGTCCTCTGGTTAAACTTCAAGCAGTGCTGGCAGGCCTCTGTATCGTGGTCAGAGCCTAGGCAAGAGAGGCAGGAAGCGTGGCTGTCCTTCGAAGGAATCTGCTTGCCACAAGCACACTTAGACTGCCGCAGTTCTACAGATGATGTTGGAGAAAACATATAGAGAAAATACTGATGGAATTAGTATTTTTAGGAAAAAAATAAAGTATGGGTAATCGTGAAAAAACAGCGGTCGACTAAGGCAGAAGGCATCCATGGAGTCAATGTGCATGAGTTGACAGCGGGAAAAGAACTGAGGTTGGGATGGGGACCGACCCTTTTATACCACTGACCGATGTTGGGGGCAGGCTGACGTCAGGGTCAGTCTCCCCTTATAGACTGCTAGCTAGATGTTTTCCGTGGGGTCCTGGTGCCTGTTGGCTTCAGTCCTTATGGTGTATCCTGGGGGGCAGAATTCCTGCAGGAGGTAGTGGACTTCGTCATCGACCAGGTGTTGGAGTCCCCCAGGTGTTTAATCCTGGGGGATTTCAACACCTGGGTCCATGGCAAATCCATGCATTTCAGTTATGACCTCCACCAGTTAATGTCTTCACTTGGCCTGACTCAAGTGGTTGCTTCTGTGACCAGTCAGCATGGTCACAAACTTGATCTGGTGTTCCAGCTGATCTTGGGGTTGATAAACTCAGGACTGATCCAGTTTCTTGGTCTGAACACTGCACCGTGGAGTTCATGTTTAGGGCCCCCTGATAGTCCTGCCCCTGTGGAGATGGTCAGCTATTGCCCTTTGAGGGGGCTAGACCCAGAAGGACTTTTGGCAGTGGCTGACCTATCTAGGGCTGAGGTGACTTGTGCAATTGGCTCCAGGGAGGCAGTGGCCACCTATAACAAGGTGGTGTCTGAAGCTCTGGATGCCATAGCTCCAGTTCGTATACGACTTGAGATACCCTTGGTTTGATGGGGATCTCAAGGTGATGAAGATCAAGGGTTGGAGTTTGGACTGTTGCTGGTGGAAGTCCCGGCTAGATGCTGGCAAACGGGTCGTGCACACCCACTATCATGAGTACCAGAAGGCAATCTCCCATAAGAAGGCAGCGTTCCTGTCCAGCGAGACTGTGGCAGGGAGGAACAGACCTGCTCAGCTTTTTCAGACTGTGGACAGGCTTCTTCATCCAGCTTGTCTTCAGATGAAAAAAGTCTTTTCATCTACCTTGAGTGAGGAGTTTGCTCTGTTCTCTGACAAGGTGTCATCTGTCCTGTCGGGGATTCTGTCAGGTAGGCTTTTGCCTCACAGTTGCCAGTCTGTTGGGAACAGAGGCATGCTGCCTGCCTAGGAAGAGTTTAGGCCAGTGGAGGTATCTGAGGTCACTCAGGTGATCTTAGAGCTGAAGCATACATCTTGTGAACTGGACCCAGCCCTGAAGTGTTTCTTGATGGGATGCGCCGAGGCTGTTGGCCCAGTGTTCACTGGGATTGCCAGGTGTTTCATGGCAGAGGGGGTGTTCCCAGCTCCTCTGAAAGAGGCACTGTTGAGACTCCTCCTAAAGAAACCTTCCCTCGACCCAGACATCCTAGCGAATTACCATCCTATCTCCAACCTGCCTTTTTTGAGCAACGTTGTTAAACTGGTAGCACAGAAGCTTGAGGATCGGCTCGTGTCCTTTAACATCTGTGAGCCATTTCAGTCGGATTTTCAGGCTAGACATAGCACAGAAACAATGCTAGTCAAGGCACATACTGACTTACTCAGAGCTAGAGATAGAGGAGACAGGTCAGTTCTTGTGCTTCTTGATCTCTCTTCAGCTTTTGACACCATGGACCACATTGTGCTTTTCGATTGGCTCTGTGAATTTTGTGGACTCGCCGGTGTTGTCATCGATGGTTTGAGTCCTATCTTTCAGACAGGGTGCAGTGGGTAGTGACGGGGAATTTCTCCTCCTCTCCAATGCCTCTGTCTTGTGGAGTTCCACACGACTCAATCTTGTCACTGATGCTGTTCGCGGTGTATATGCTGCCCTGGGTGAGATAATTCAACAGTACAGCGTGGAGTTTCACTGCTATGCAGATGACATCCACTGTATTTGTCATTTGCCCCCTGTGACATCTGATGTGGTTGATGTACTTAATACCTGTCTGGCTAAAATCAATGACTGGATGGCTCACAGCTGACTGCGACTCAACCCGAACATGACAGAGGTGCTGGTGGTTGAGCTGGGTCATGGGCATGATGGGTTGCTACCTGGAGCAGACACAGGTCTTATCCTAGGGTTTGCTCTGCTGGTTGATTCTCTGAGGGTGTGAAATCTAGGTGTGATCCTGGACAGCAGACTGACCTTTGAAGATCAGGTGTCGTCTCTTGTGAAGAATGTTTTTTACCACTTATGGAACATCGCCAGGATCAAGCCTCTCATTCCACCTGAAGATCTGCCAACCCTAGTACATGCCTTTGTGACCTCCAGACTCGACAACTGTAACACTCTTTACTTCGGGGTCATGGGAAGGACCCTTCGCAGGCTGCAGCTGGTGCAGAACGCTGCGGCCCGGTTACTGGCGTTACTACCTCAGTCGTGCCATGTGACCCTTGTCCTGCGTGCTGTGCACTGGCTGCCGGTCAGGTGGAGGTTCCTTTTCAAGGTGGGCTTGCTCACCTATAAGGCCGTATACGGGCTGGGTCCTGGCTACCTGTCTGAGCTCCTATCACCTGCGACCTCTGCCCAATCCCTCCGCTCCTCTTCAAGTGGGCCTCCTGGATGTTTCCAGGGTTCAGCTCAAGACTTCTGGCAATCGAGCATTTAGCGTATCTGGGCCGATCCTGTGGAACACGCTTCCATCTGCAGTTCAGGAGGCCCCCTCAATTGGTGTCTTTAAGCAGAGGCTTAAAGCCTATCTCTTCTGCCAGGTTTTTAGGGATTAAGCCATCTTCTCCCTACCCTACCCTCACCTATTGTATATATTATATTTATTCTTTTAAGAATATTGTTTTTAATATTCAGCTACTGCATTAATGTTCTACTGTATTTTGTATTCTGCTTTATTGTGTATGGCACCCAGAGCCTCCGTGATTGGGTGCCTTAAAACTAAAATTGCATTGCCTTGCTGCAAGAGCTACCCTTGAAGTGAAATCTACTCATACAGGTATAGCTTGGGGATGAGAGAAGCAAAATGGTCTGGGCAATGTTAATGAGGGGGAAGGAAATCAAGAGGTAGAGGGTCATGGATGATTGCAGGTATACATATTCTTTTAAATGTGAAGAGGAAGTAGTGCTATATGTAAAAGATGGAACAGAAGCAACTGAAATAGCCTAGGGAAGTCAGGTAAATTAGAAACCCGGTGAGTGCTTGCAGCAACAGGAAATGGGAAACAAATCAAGATTAGGATGGCCTACAGACAACCGGTTCAGGATCAGAAGGCAGACAAGGAACTAGGAGAGACACTTAGGATGGCATCCAATTTAGGAGAGTTGGTGGTAGTAAGGGACTTCAATATGCTGGATGTGGACTGCAAAGTGCCAGCTGCAGTGAATACTAGGACATAGTTCCTGGTGGATGCATGCCAAGAGGCACTCTTAGTTCAGTGCCAGACAACGGATGGTGTACTGCTGGATTTGGTACTCACCAACAGTGACTGGATCCAAAACATAGCAGTCCTGGAACCACTCGGCTCCATGACCACAGAACAGTAGTGCTGGAGATCCAGTTAGGGACCACCAACACGGCAAACACAATAAGAGTATGCAACTATAAAAAAGTGGATTTTAAGCTGGCCTGGTGGTGCTGAGGGTTGAGGTGCTGTATGGCACACACACCACACTGGCAATCCAAGTTTGGAAGTGTATTCAGGTTGCCAGGGGTTGGCCAGGAAGTGGAGATGACAGAGTGTCCAGTGCACTGCTTTTCTTTCCTGGGGTGAGTGGGCATGCAGGCTCAGTCTATGACTGCTACCACCCAAAGTCTGGTGATAGTGCAGACTGAAGCGGTACGGAAGGGAAGACTGCAGCCTGGTGACAAATACATGCCTCCAAACACACCTGCAACTTTGCCCAGGACACTTCAACCCATCTGGATGAGTGCCTCGGTGGAGGGCTGTCCTCCTCCTCTAACCCCGCCATTGGAGGGGGGGGGGATAATCAGTGGAGAACCAGGTTGGGGTATGTCCCAGGACAGAGACAAGCACTGGTTGGTGGGAGCAGAACAGGGCTCAGTAGCTGCCCAGATGTCAGGTAGAATAAAGAATGGGAAAAAAATGGATTTCAGCAGAATGAGGAAACAGTTGGAAAAAAGCACAAGGAGTATAGAGCAGGTGGAGGGGCAGAAAAAAGTAGAATCTGAAAAAGTAATGATGGAAGCGTCAGAAAGCTCAACTTTGAAGGTATTAAGGAGAAAAAAGGCAAGGGGTCATATGTGTTCATGGCCAAAGTAAAGATGTTGCCAAGAACCAACTGGAGGGCATTATTAAATTATAAGGAAGTTGAGAACCAATAGGGGGCATTCTTAAAGTAGAAGGGAAGTGAGTGGGAGGAGGATAGGGAGAAGTACCTGGTAGCAACAAAGTTAGCAATCAGGAAGGAAGGGGAGGCCACTGGAGGAACTCTGGCTGGCAAAGCGAATGAGCTAAGGGGAAAAGGCATTTTTCGGGTACATCCCAGAAAAGCATAAGGCCAAAGGGGGGGTAGTGTATGACTGAAAAGTGAGAAAGGATGGAAGGAGGGGACAAAGGGAAAGCAGACATACTGAACAAATATTTTTGTTCCATATTTTCTGGGGAGAAAGACAGGCTACTGCCAGAATGTGAGGTTAACACAGGAAGGGAGGAGAGCAACGGCTCAAGTGGTATGGTCAAAATAATGGAAAAATGCTGGAAAAGCTTACAGGGTTTAAAGTAGATAAATCAATGGGACCAGATTATTTACACCTGAGGGTGATTAAGGAGGTAGCAGAAGTGATAGCAGGGCCACTTGCAAACATATTCAACAGCTAGCCACCATGGGAGTGTTCCCTAGGATAGTGAACATGGTCCCTCTACACAAGAGTGGAAGGAAGGATGAGCCAGGGAACTACAGACCAGTTGACTTAACATTTATAGTGGGAAAAATTAGGGAGTCTTAACTAATGGTGGACTTCTTAGATGGCAGTGGGCTGTAGGACCTCAGACAACATGGGTTCCCGAGGAGAAGGTCTTCCCAGACAAATCTGGTCGACCTCTTCAACTGGGTGACAAGGGCAGCAGATAGGAGACAAGTAGTACATCTGGTATACTTGGATTTTAGCATGGCCTTTAACTCAGTCCCCCACAGGAGGCTGGTCAAAAAGAAAAGGAATTTAGGGGTGGGGAAAACTGACAACTTTGGTGAACTGCCTGAGGGGAAGAACACAAAGGGTAGTAGTTAATGCAGAGTTTTCAGAGGTAAGGGAAGTATCAAGTGTAGTACCTCAGGAGTCAGTGTAGGGCTTGGCCTTTCCAGTGTATTTGTGGCAGGGGAAGGCATCAAGGGCAAGACCTGCCTCTTTGTAGATGGCACAAAGATTTGTGCAAAGGTGGACACAGATAAAAGGATAAGAGAACACCAGGAGGATCTGAATAGGCTGAAGAGCCGGTGAAAGATCTAACAGCAGTGCTTCAATGCAAAAAAAAATTAAAGTAATGCACAGTGGGAAGAGGAACCCACAAATGCAATATGAAATGGGATGTGTCATGCTGGAAATAACACCATGGAGAAAAAGGACCTAGATGTTATGATATCGAAGAGACTGAAAAAAAAACCCCAAAAAAATAACAGCACATTGTTATAGAGCTGTGGGCAAAGCAAATTGGATGTTGAATTGCACAGGGAGGGGGATAAGCAGTAGAAGTCTAGGGGTGACCCTCTCCAACTGTATGGGTCATTGGTGTGACCACACCTGAAATACTGTGCACGGTACTGAAGTCGACACCTAAGGAGAGACTGTGACAACATGGAAGTGGTATAGCACAGGGCAACCAAGATGGTTCATGGACAAGGGGGCAAGACATACCAGAGGAGGCTGCAGGACTTGAACATGTACACCCTTGAGAAAAAAAGGGAAGGGGGCAACAAGATTGAGACATACAAGTACACACAAAGGATAAATACAGTGGACACCAGGGAACTTTTCTCCTTGAGTTTAACAACAAGAATGAGCTGCCCGGTGGTACTGAGGGCTGAGGCACTGGTTGCCTTACCTCGCGCTGCGCTGGCAACCTGTGTTCGGGAATGAGCATGGGCTGCCGGGGGTTGGCAGGGGAGGAGAAGGATCATGCGTCCATTGGACTGCTCTCATTCTCCGTGGAGGAGGGTCCTTAGCAGTTAGCGCTCATTTGCAGGGGCCCCCGGCAAAGGCTGGGGGACACAGCGCCATACTACAGCATGGGGAGGAGTCAGGGCAGACACCTGGAGGGAGCGCATGTGGATGCTTATGCACTCCCCTCTGCTAGCATCATTGCATGCCCTTGGCCCCTGGGGAGAAGAAGAACACTGGAAAATATCTGCCATGGCACAATGGCAGAGGGTGCCTCGCAGGCTCCGCTCCCAGCTAGCCACAGCACTGGCCCGCTGGATTCAGACCTCGGTGGGGGTTGGTGAACCCTGCTGACCCTGCTGGGGGGGTAAGCCCTGGGAATTCTGGTCAGTGTCGGCTGGTGGACGCCGTGGGACGAGGCTGGGGGCGCTCTCCTGAGGTAAGCAGAAGGAGAGAAAATAACAGCAAAAAAAAAAAAAAACGAGGACGAGAGGGAACTCAAACTCAAGGGAAGGATTCAAAAGTAACATCTGTAAGCACTTTTTAACAGAAAAGAATGGAGGACAAGCTGCTAGAGGAAGTGTTATAGGCCAAATCGGTGAACAGTTTTGAGCAAGTATGAAACAGGTATAACACGTTAGTTAGAAAAGAGCAAGTAGAAACAAAGGGGAGGGATGGCCATTAGGGGATGTGCAAAGTAGTTGGGTTGGGTGAGCAGCCTGGATGGGCCGAGAGGCCTTTTTCTGTCATCACTGTCTTTATATCAATTGTATGTATCAATGAGTGAGCATGAAAGGCAGATACAGCTGTATTACAATTAAAATAACAGCACTCTGGCAAACTTAATTATTGTGGCATTAAGGGTAATTAAATGACAACTGTACAATAGTAATCCAAGAACAAAAGAACAGTATAATAATGTGTGTTTTTATAATACAGTGTGGATTTCTGCCAATACTCACTGGAGATGTGTTCCAGTTGCTGGCCTCCCAGCACAGTCGTAGCACTACCACTTGCGGCACAGATGACCCAAGTTTGGGAGTGAATTTGGGGTGTCAAGGTGTCTGTGGGGGGAAAGGGGGAGGATGAGCATCCCATGGACTGCTCTCCTCCTCCAGGATCCTCCAGGGTTGGGAGGGTCCCAGAGTCAGAAGAGATTTCAACCCCTAGCAGTCACTAGGGGTGAGTGAGTGAGCAGAGATTGGTGAAAGTGTCTGATGTCAACATGTTGGGTGTGGCAGCATGCTCAACATTACAGGACATCAGTGCTTGTCTACTCCACCAAGAATGGGACAACAGCCCTGGATCTCACTACAGTATGATGCCAAGGGATGCCGCCACTGCCCAACGAATGATGCCCCGAACAGCCTGCCAGGGAAACTCAGGTAGATCATGGTCTTTTACCATAGCTCCCTGGGGGAAGCCCCACTATGAAGAGTAAGCCATGGGCTGCCTCCTCTGGCAGGAGGGCTAAGGAAGTAATGGCTAGGAGGATGGGGAGCACCCCACCAGGCAGTTATGGAGTATATCCCTGCAAAAAGATGCAGTGAATAGTTAAAAAAAAAAAAAGTGATGTGCTCCAGTTGATCTCAGAGCTGCAATCTACTTTCCATATGATGGCCTCAAAGCTACTCCGTTGTTGGCAGATTACCAGGAATCTTTGGGCCAGTAATTGTGGAGAGAACTGGGTTTTCCTTACAGGAAGGTATATTCCCCATAGTACTTAAGAGGACTGTGTTGATACTCCTAAATAAGCCATTTTGGAACCCGACATCTTATCCAACTAAAAGCCTGTCTCAAATTTCCCTTTTAGAGAAGTCTACTGAGAAGGTAGTGGTGATACAGCTTGAGAATCATCTATAGAAACTATCCATTTATGAGTCATTTCAGTCAGGATTCAGGGGGCATCACAGCAAAGAGACAGCACTCATCAAGGTGTAAAATAACTTTCTCCTAGCTAGTGATAGAGGGGAAATAAAAAGGACATACAAAACATAATTCTTGATCTTCTAGGAGTATCTTCAACATTGATTCTCACAAATGGGTTCTCAGCCAGAGGGGCTATGACCCTTCAGGAGCCACAACTTTACAGGAGGGCTGGCATGGACATAAGCTGTATGCATGCACAGCACTGTGAGGGGGAGCTTGCAGCACGGGCTTACCATGGCACCAGCCCTCAACCACCTCATAATTTATTTTTTTTTGTTAACCAAGGAGGTACAGCATTACCTAACATTTGTGCACTAACCTAAGGGCATTCAGTAGCCCTGGTGACTCATGTAAGAAGGTCAATAAACCAGAAACACAGTGTATTTACAGCCCAAACCAGGAACACGGGGTGAAGACAAACAACAGACTGGAGTTAGCACAGGGGATGGTGGGTGGGTGTGTGAATCAATGGTGAAGATATTCCTAGAAGATCAAGAAATACTGTGAGTGTGTAATTTTTGTATCTTCCGGGGATCACTCTTCACCACTGAGTCACACAAATGGGTTAGAGTACCGAGTTCAGATGAAAGTCTCCTGGTCAGGGTAGTGGGAGCAAAGGCTAACTCAGGACATAAGTCCATTGAGGATGGTCCTTGTGACAGAATGTTTAGAAGCACAAAGAAAAAAAATGCAACAACTCGAACAGCAGAGAAAAGAAGAGATGCAGTGACAGGAGTGACAAAGAATAAAAGAAATGCAGCGATGGATAGATGCCTTGCAAGTTATCAGAGCTGAAGGATCGGGCACTGGTCCAGCAGAGCAACAAAACACAAACTTAAAATACATTAAACTTACAAAGTTGTGTCCCTGGGATAATATCAAAACATACCTAACAACTTTTGAAAGAGTTGCCGCAGCCTGCCAATGGCCAAAGCAGCAATGGGCAATCAGAGTGGTACTTTACCTGACAGGGAAAGCCCAACTTGCCTACAGCAATATGGACACTGCACAGTCAAAAAACTCTATGACCTAGTGAAAAACGAAATCCTAAAAAGGTATGACATCTCAGGAGAGACCTACAGGCAAAGATTTTGGTCTCTGAAGTACAACTCAGTCGACAATCCTCGAGAAGCCTTCACCCGACTCAGAAAACTCCTAATAAAATGGCTCTAACCAGAGGGCAAAACAGGCCCACAGATCATCGACACATTTGCAATGGAGCAATTCATCAACATCCTGCCTACAGATGTGCAGCTTTAGGTAAAACAACACCAACCAGAAAGTGACAAAAAGGCTGTTCTTTGGCAAAAGACTACCAAATGGTCAGACAGACGCCACAGCAGCGAGGTAATAGCCAAGCACCGGTAAGACACCCTTTTTCCCATTTAAGCTCAAAGTCTAATAAGAACTCTGGTGGGGGTAACAAATCTGTGCTCAAAGACTTTATTTGCTGTAACTGTAATAAGCCAGGTCATACTGCAAAAAAACTACCGTAGTAAAAAGAGTAACACTGGAGCAGATTCGTCCTTAATAAATAGGGGCAAGTACTTAAATGTTAGGGTTGGAGATAAGACTGTAAAAAGGCTTATAGATTCAAAAAGAAGACAGAGCCTAGTGCATGTTAAAGTGCTAAAAAAACAATGTCCAAAAGGACCAGGTACTGGTGTAATCTGCATCCACAGCAACACTCAGTACTATCCCACCAGCCAAGTGACTCTGACTATTAAGGGCGTATTGCACCAAATGAAAGTGGGGGTAGTACCCAAGTTACCTGTACATGAAATTATTAAAAATGATTTTCCAGGATTTACTAAGTTAATAAAAAAAAGTAAATCCTAATGTTTCAACAGCTGTGGTCACAAGAGCTCAGGCAAAAAAAAAATCTCAAATGGTGGAGACTCTTTTCCTTTCGCTAATTTTAATTTGGACTTGTTTGAGCACAGCTCCAAGATCCAAAAGTCTAAAAAAAACAAAAAAACGCATAAAAAAACAGCGCCAGCAAAAGACTAATGGACATAAGGGATTAACATATAAAAATGCTAAAACTAAACTGATCACTAACTGTAATTTTCTTTCAGAACAAGCTAACAATGTTTTTCTCCAAAGTTATTTTAATTAGCTACGGGTAAAACCAAAACAGGGTAAACCTATGTTTAAAAAAAGTAATGGGCTACTGTACAAAGTTTGGGTTAAAGTTTGTGGAGGCAGTATAGTGCAGTGGTAAAGGCTCTGAACTGCAAATCTGGTGACATCCAGCAGATCAGACCTGGGTTTGAATCCCACAGCTTCCACTTGCATACTGTGTGACCCTGAGCAAGTCACTTAACTTCCCTGTGCTCCCAGGTCATTCCTGTAAAAAAGCTTTCAGCTTAGTGTGCTACTTCTGGTTAAACAACTAAATTAAATTAAACCTCAGACACAAGACCAGATAAAACAATTGTTATACCACAAAAGTATAGATCTAAGTTGTTATAGATATCACATAGTCCTATGGCTAGTCACTCCGGGAAGGATCGTACCCTCGCCAAATTGCTGTACAGATTTTACATAGATACGTAGAAATATAGACTTTGACGGCAGATAAGGACCACTTGACCCACCTAGTTTGCTCATTTCCCTACCTACTGGATAAGCTGCAGATTCTAGTTAACCAACAGCCTACTTCCTCCTACCCCCCACTATAATTGCCTTATGTCTGTCCCATGCATGTTTGAATTCCCCCACTGTTTTAGACACCACAAGCTCCCCAGGAAGGCAGTTCCATGCGTCTATCACTCTCTGCATGAAAAAATATTTCCTCATGTTGCCCCTGAGCCATCCCCCCTCTACCTTTGAATTGTGCCCCCTTGTTCTTTCACATCTCTTTTTCTGAAGGATGCTATCCTCCTGGACTTTGTTGATTCTCTTGAGGTACTTGAAAGTTTCTATCTTGTCCCCCCATCCCTCCTTTCATCAAGGGTATACATATTAAACTCTCTTCATATGGTTTCCGATGCAGACCCTGCACCATTTTCATTGCCCTCCTATGGACCACCTCCATCCTGTCTATGTCCTTGAGGAGATGGGGTCTCCAAAACTGCACATAGTACTCCAGATGGGGTCTCACCAACTGTCTGTAGGGAAGGATAACCACTTCCCTTTTTCTACTTGTGATGCCTCTCCCTATGCATCCCAGTATCCCCCCAGCTCTCCTTACTGCCTTCTCACATTACTTGCTCACCTTTAGGTTATCTGATATGACTACCCCCAGGTCCCTTTCCATTTCTGTTGTTAGTACCTTCCCTGCCATTGTGTTCTCTACTCCTGGGTTTTTGTTTCCCAGGTGCATTATTGTACTTTGCACTTCTTTGCACTAAATCTAAGTTGCCATGTCTCAAATCAAAATCAGATCACAATTTATTTATATTGCGCTTTTCAAACAGCAAAGCGCAAGTACATAAAACATAACATCAATAATAAATAGGAATTAAAATTAAACACAATTCAAAAAGACAGCAAAATATGAACTAATTGAACTAATCAAAAGCCGATATAAACAAAAAGCTCTTCAAAGAGGCCTTAAAAGATTCTGTGGATGGGCACTCCCTAATCCAATGAGGTAGAGAATTCCACAGGGTCGGAGCCACAAAAGAAAAGGCTCAGGCCCTGGAAGATTGAAGACAAACCCTGGGAATCTCTAGCAATCCCTCATCGGTGGCATGGAGTGAGCGGGAAGGGCAGTAGGGCTGAAGGAGATCTTGCAAGTAGCCCGGTCCCTGTCCGTGTAGGGTCTTATAGGTCAGCAATGCGACCTTGTAGGTAATCCTCCAATGCACCGGCGGCCAGTGCAGTTCATGCAGAACAGACGTGATATGGCAAGTTCTTGGTAGCCCAGTCAACAACCTGGCTGCAGCGCTCTGCACCAGCTGCAAGCAGCGGAGGTCCACCCCCGGTAACCCTAGATATAGAGCATTACAGTAATCTAGACGTGAGGAAACAAAGGCGTGAACCAATACAGGAAGGTCATCGCGTGGAACAAGGTGCTTTATCTGAGCTATATTCCTCAGATGGTAAATTGGGACTCGACAACGGCTGACACCTGAGACTTAAGTGTCAGTTCACAGTCAAGTATTACGCCCAGATTTTGCACCCGTTCAGAAGATCTCAGCTGTTTCCCCCCCAGCACAAGGCCAGAGGGGAATCCAGCAGTCAACTTCTCTATGTGGTGACCAGGGTCCACCACCAATACCTCAGTCTTATCGGGATTTGTCTGACCATTCCTCCAACCTTACCAGGTACCTTCTCATCCTTTCCCATCCTCTTGTGTATCAACTCTGTTACAGATCTTTGTGTCATCTGCAAAGAGATGTACTTTTCCTTCCAAACCCTCTGCAATGTCACCTATAAAGACATTAAAGAGGACTAGACCCAGTGCTGAACCCAGAGGTACTCCACTAGTAACCCTGTTTCTTCAGTGTGAGTTCCATTTACTGTTACCTTCTGTGTCCTGTTGTGCAGCCAGTTTGCTACCCAGGCTACCATCCTGGGACCCACTCCCAGGCTGGCTAACTTGATTATTAATCTTTTGTGCAGGACTGTGTCAAATTTAATCTTTTGTGCGGGACTGTCAAATGTTCATAAAAATGTTCTTGTGCTAAGTGTCAAAAAGTAGCCCCAGTGACAAAAAAAAAAAAAGAAGGTGCCCTTTGTGCCCCTACCCTTAATATATTTGCCTTTTTAAAAAATTGCAAAAAATATAGTTGGCCCCTTAAACAAAAGTAAAAAAAATCTATTCATTTTGGTAGTATGTGACTATGCTACTTGTGACGCTTGGCCAGCTGGTTATGATTGCTCTATGATATTTGTATATAGAATGTGTTATTAAGTGTCGCTCATAAGATAGCCTGTGGGATGACCCCTCCCAGGTTTCAGTTAAAATGACAGGATATATGTTAAACAGCAGAGCTCTGTAATGTGATTAACTTCCAAGAAGTTGCATTTTATGGCCTTGTTGACGAGCTGTGCATCTTTGAAGTTGAGAACTTAAAATATACATTTTATGATGTCTTAGAGGAAGAAATAGAGAATAATGGATGGGGAAGTGTGTGATATGACAATTTAATTCACACCCGAGGTGTGGGATGCTACGCCTTCGGGGTTTATCAAAGCATCCCACACCAAGGGTTTGAATTAAATTCTCATATCACATACTTCCCCATCTTTTATTTTGTATAATAGACTGGCAAGGAATTTTTTACCACACAAGTTCATGCTTCAGTGTTGTGTATATATATATATATATATATATATAAAACAATCAAGCAAATCTTTATTTATCCAGGCGATCACCATTGAGCAAGCTCATTTACAAGGTGGACTTGCTGTTGGTAGGAAAATTGTACAGTTACATATAAATATACATAATACAAAAGGAACAACATGTTTACAATACTGATAGCAGAGTATTTACATTCCAAGTCACATGTACAAGAAAGATATACATAACACAACCCGAGCATAATATATATATATATATAGTTCCCACAGGAGCAGGATGTGTATGGATGTCACATACAAATCACAGAAGAAAAAAGAAAGTACAGTTACGTAAGAATTTACCGTAACAGTAGATCTTCAAAAGAGGCTCTTGCAGTAGGTAATTACATATAGAACTGACGTCGGCAGGCAGCAGGACCCCACTGAAAAATTTCTAGCTAGCAGTCCCTGGCAAGGGACCGCCTCCATGTCAGGTGACCGGCATCAGGAGACGTCGGTATAAAGGAGCAGTCCCTGATGCCGCCTTCCAGTTCTTTCCCGCCACAGGCCAAAAAAGGCCGGACAAGAGAGGAGCGAATATTTCCCTCAATGGCAAAGGAGCTGAAAAAGCTTAGGAGGATGGAGGGTGAGAAGGTAGTACCTACTGCAGGCCTCTCTCGAAGATCTACTGTTCACAGTAAGTTCTTACGTAACTGTGCATCTTCTTCGAGAGGGCTCTTGCAGTAGGTAATTACATATAGGATTGAGTCCCAAGCAGTCTGGAACAAAGAGGAGCATACGGAAGAGGAAACCTACTCCAAGTAGAACCTCTAGCTGTGCAAGTCTTAAGAAAGAAGGCCTTGCAGGACAGCCAACCTGAAACCTGCTCTACGGCAAGAGGCAATATCCAAACTGTAATGTTTTGTGAAGGTATGGACGGAAGTCCAAATAGCGGCAGCACAGATGTCTGCTGCTGACACATTCTTGAAACAAGCTGCTGAGGCAGTGACTCCCCTGGTGGAGTGGCCTCTTACTTGACCCGGCAGGGTCTTGTTGTACTTGTCATAACAGAAAGTGATGCAATGAGCCAACTATTTGGATAGGCATTGCTTAGACACAGCATTGCCCTCTCTTTTGGGAGCAAAAGAGACAAACAATTGATCGGTCTTCCTGAGATCTTTTTGTCCTGTTAGTGTAGTATCTCAGAATCCAGTGAACGTCCACAGTATGGATTAAATACTCCCCTTGATTGGAGTACTGCATAAAGAAGGTGGGTAACTCTATGGACTGGTTCAGAGTAGACTCCACTACAACCTTAGGGAGAAACTTGGGGTTAGTACGCAGAGCCACATGTGCCTTGTGAAAAATCAAGTATGGAATTTTACACATCAGGGCCTGGAGTTCGGAAATTCTGTGAGCGGAAGTAATGGCCACCAGGAAGAGAGTCTTCCATGAAAGGAACTTCAAGTCTGCGGAAGCTGCTGGTTCAAAAGGAGGCAGAGTAAGTTTCTCGAGAACAAAGTTCAAATCCCAGTTGGGGGCAGGAGTATGTATGGGAGGTCTCAGATGGAAGACCCCTCTAAGAAAAGTCTTAGAGACCTCCAATTGAGCAAATGTCTTGTCTGCAAAGGGGACATGATAGGCCGAGATGGCCGCCATGTGAACTTTCAGAGAAGAGTGACTAAGACCCAGGTCAAAAAGATGGTGTAGGTACTCCAGCAGAAACCCCGCTGAACAGGAAAAGGGTTCCACATCCTTAGAGGCAGCCCAGATAGTGAACCTTTTCCACTTCATGGCATAAGTAGATCTAGTAGAGGGTTTTCTAGCCTCCACCAAAATCTCTGCCACTTGGGAAAAAAAACAAAGCAGGATTGAGCTAGGTCTGCAGAAGCCATGTATGCAGCTGAAGAGAAATGAGACCTGGATGGACCAGGTCCTGGGTCAGCAAACCTTGTGATAGAGGAAAAGGAAGAGGATGATCCTCTGAGTATTGTTGTAGAAGACAGAACCAAACTTGCCTGGGCCAGAAAGGAGCAATCAGAATCATTCATGCTCCTTCTGAAGCTAGTTTCTGTAAGACTCGTGGGATAAGAGGAATTGGGGAAAAGGCATAAACGAATCTGTCCTTCCAGTCTAGAGACAGAGCGTCTCTCCAGAAAATGCTTCGTTCTGGAACGAGCAAGCAGAAGATGGGGAAGTTTTGCATTTAGAGGAGATGTGAACAGGTCGACCTGTGGTGTTCCCCAGAGTTGGAAGATACCTTCTAGGACCCCCTGGTCCAGTTCCCACTAGTGAGCCAGAGCGGACGATCGACTTAGCTTGTCTGCCAAGGTGTTGTCGACTCCCGGAACATGAATTGCCATGAGGTGAAGGTCATGTTGTATTGCCCAATACCAAACCCTCATTGCTTCCCTGCAAAGAGAGTAGGACCGAGTCCCCCCCATTTGTTGATGTACCAAACCACGCACATATTGTCCATCTGGATGGTTAGGTGGCTGGGAAGAATGTATGGGTGAAGGGTTTGGAGAGCATGCAACACTGCCCGAAGCTCGAGCACATTGATGTGGAGTGTCTGTTCGAGCTTGGACCAAGAGTCCTGGGTCCGATGGGGACCGAGATAGGCTCCCCAACCTTCGCCCGAGGTGTCTGTGGTTAGAGTCTGGGAGGGGGGAGGACAAAAGAAAGGAACTCCCTGAAGCAGGTTCTCTCGAACCATCCACCACTGTAAGTCTCGAAGCATCGGCGAGGAGACTAGAACTGGGAGATCTAAGTCGTCCACTAACTGATCCCATTGGGAGCGGAGTGTCCACTGAGAAACTCTCACGTGAAGCCGAGCGCGAGGGACTGTCGGGATGGCAGCCACCATGAGCCCGAGAAGGCGAAGGACCGATCTCGCACTGACTTGCCTGCGGCGGGACAACAGACTTACCTGAGTCTGTAGGGTGAACGCCCGGTCCGGTGGCAGGAAGACCCTGCCAATGGTCATGTCTAGAATTGCCCCTATAAACTGTAGTCTCTGAGATGGGATCAAGTGAGACTTGGAATGGCTGATGGTAATACCCAGGCAGGCAAAAACTTGCTGGGTAAGAGCAAGGCAGCACAGGAGTTCCTCCCTGGATGAGGCCGCCAGGAGCCAATCATCCAGGTATGGGAAAACCTGCACCCCCCAAGTATGCAGGTAGGCTGCCACCACCGCAAGGCATTTGGTAAATACTCGGGGAGCTGAGGATAGGCCAAACGGAAGTGCCTTGAACTGGTAGTGGTCCCCCTGGAACGCAAAATGAAGATATTTGCGGTGAAACTGGTGAATGGAAATGTGCAGGTAAGCATCCTGCATATCCAGAGTGCACAGCCATTGTCCCAAATGAAGGAGGGGCAAAAGGCTCTGCAAAGAGAGCATTCTTAACCTTTTGTATTCCACAAAAAGATTCAGGGAACTGAGATCTAGAACGGGTCTTAGATCTCCTGTCTTCTTTGGGACCTGGAAGAAGTGGGAATAGTAACCCATCCCTTGAAGATGAAGAGGGACGGGTTCTATTGCTTCTTTCAGTAGCAGAACTGAAATCTCTTCCTGGACCAAGAGAAGATGTTCCTGTGAATATGACGACTTTGGGGGGGGTGGCGAGGCGGTTTCTGTAGAAACTCTACTGAGTGTCCTTCTGCGATCAGCTGGAGCACCCAAGAATCTGATGTTACCCTCTCCCAGCCCGGAAGGTGGAGGGAAAACCTCCCTCCTACAGGTTCCTCCAGGAAGTCCGGAGGCTGTGGGAGAGGAGAGGAGTCAGGTGGTGTCGGGCAGTGCTGCAGCTGAAGCACCAGCTGCTTTTTTGGGTGGAGGAGCTTAGCAGCTGTGGGGGCCCGACGTTTTGTGGCCCGCTTTCCCTGGGGTTTCACGTTGGGCCGATTCCGTCTGCGAAAGGGACGGCACTGCGGCTGGTGGGGATGGTACATGGAGTCAACGGACTTTAGTGCCATCCCCATCTCCTGCAAATCGGTGATGTCCTTGACATCACCACTGAAAAGCACCGACCCCCCGGAAGGGCGCTTCCTGGATAGCGGACTGCACTTCTGGGACCAACCCTGACACACGGAGCCAAGCGTGACGATGTAAGCCTATGGCGAAAGCTGAGCTCCGTCCAGCAGTGTCCACTGCATCGTAGGTTGCACGAAGCATGTGTCGACTGGCCGAACATGCAGAGCGGACAAGATCAGCCAACTCCTGCTTGACCTGAGAGTCCGGCAGGGAGTCCAATTTGGCTTCCACCTGATAAGAATGGCCTTCTGGTAATCCCCCGTATGACCAACATAGTTCAGGGCTCTGATCCCCAGCATGGAAGAAGCAAAAATCTTCTTACCATACTGGTCCAGTAGGTGGGATTCTTTGTCAGGTGGCGACGAGCTAAGGTGTTTTGGGTTAGCCGACCGGCTGTGAGTGGTGCTATTCACTACCGAGTCAGCACGAGGGTGAGAATCTAAGAAGTCAACACCATCGGGAGCCTGATATAGCCTGTTCAACTTCCGCAGAAGTGGGGCTAAAGCCGATGGCTGATTCCAAATGGTGGAAACAAGGTCGGCATGAGGCTCTATCCAGGGTGGCACCAAAGTGGGAGTTGTCATGGGCAGATTCAGATGCTCGGCAAGTTTCAACCGCTGAGGGTCTGGTTCCAAAGATTGCCACTGATGAACCTCCTGGATTTTGCGTAGCAACTCCATCAGGGAAGGATCTTCCGGAGGGGACTTCAGAGGAGTCCTTGGCCTGAGCTTTGATGGAGAGCGTGGCTTGTCGTCCCTTTCGGAGCAACCGTCAGTGGAGTCCGAGGGGGAAGAGGAAGAAGAAGAACAGGAAAAAGACTAATTTTTCTGACCTGGGGGAGGAACAGACCCCTTGGGAAGCACCCGAGGAAGAGTATCCTGCCCCTCTGGACCCAGAGGGAATAGCCCTGGTGTCTGGAGGTGGTGAGGGAGTGTGCCGCCGCAGACATATGGGAACCTGAGTTGGTACCGTCTTCGGTAGGCAGCTTTCCACCTCCCTGGTGAGCTGAGCCTTGGCCTCAGCCCACCAGGAGGCCAGAGTCTCCTGAAAATCCACTGGCAGCTGAGGGGGCCGTGGAGGAGGAGGGGGATAAGGGTATGGATTATATCCATACAGAGAGTATCCGAAACCCGGTGGCGGAAAACCTGGCGTCGGGTATTGTGGCGCCGGGTACTGCGGCATCAGAAAAAACGGCATCATGTACTGTGGTCCCGGATACAACGGTGTCAGGTAGGATGGAGAGTATCCGTGAGCTGGAGAAGCTGCCGGAGCAGACGGCCTGGTCAGCGGTCTCACAGGCGGGTCCATGTTGGAGGGCCCGGAGGGTGGAGGGCCCGGCGTCAGGGTGACATTTGGGAGCGGCATGTCAGCCAGAGTCGGTAGAATCGGCGTCGGGGTGGCGTCGGAGGCCCCGGCATCAGAGGTACCGGCCTCGGAGGTGCTGGTGTCGGAGCCGGCATCTGGGGAACTGATGTCAGATCCGGTGGATCTACAGGTGGATGGTCTGACGGAGGAGGAACCCCAGCGTCACCCGGGGATGGAGGGGAAAAATCCCTGGGGTCGGGCTGGGGGGGACTCAGGGTCCCTGGAGAGCAGCGAAGTCTGTGGAGAACCGGGGACGATGGATGTTGGGGGGGTCCATCGTCGGTTCTTTCGCTGACTGGACGTCAGACGAACCGACGTGCAGCTTTACAGCGAGATCCCAGCAGGCGCCGGAGGAGCTGGTGTCCGACTTATGGGACCCGTCACCGGAGGCAGACCGAGAAGGAGGATTGGCCTGGTCTGGCGGGAGAGGAGCCACGCGCCACCCCGAAGGGTCGTGCGACTTACCGGCCTTCTCCGCGTGGACGTCAGAGGAGCCGACATCTGGCTTACCGGAGTCGCCCACGCCGCAAAGCTACGGCTGAACTGGGGGCGAAGGCCTCCAGTTGCCTGGAGGTGCCTGAAAGGCCCGAGCGCGAGCCAGATGGGCGGGCCGCTGCCGCCTCAGAAGCCTCCGAGGTGGCCGTCGAGGAGCGGTCCCCCAGAGGGGACGTTACCTAAATCAAGGCAACCCCCGAGGGAGACGCAGTGGAGGAGCCCTTGTCCTGGTGCCTCTCCTTGCCTTTCTTCTTCCGATGGCCTTCGGCGGGAAATGGACGCCTGCCTCAGTTTTCTGAGCTCCTTCTCCATAGAACTCATCTTTTTCTTCAGGATGTGGGCTTCCAGGGATTGCTGCTGCCTTTTCCGGGTAGCTGCACTGAAGCTGAGGCAGTGCTGGCACTTCTCACCGGGTGATCGGGGCCTAGACAGAACAGGCACAGAGAATGCTTCCGTCCTTGTCTTGGGAGTTGGGTGCCGCATGAATTACTTATTTTTGTGCTCGGAGGGTGTAGGGGACAACATACACGACAAATTAGCAGACGATTGTTGAAAAAGCAAAATACGCGGTTAAACCGACCAAGGGAGGCTGACGAAGTGAAGAACTTTTCCGTGAGGTGCTGCACAAGCTAATGGCGGGAAAGAACTGGAAGGCAGGTGTCAGGGATCGCCCCTTTATACCGTCTCCTGACGCTGGTTACCTGATGTGGGGGCAGTCCCTCGCCAGGGACTGCTACTTAGAAATTTTCCCGTGGGGTCCTGCCGCCTGCCAATGTCAGTCCTATATGTAATTACCTACTGCAAGAGCCCTCTTGAAGTAAGATAGATTATTTATATTCCTGTCCAGCAGAAACATGTTACAGGCCTGGATGGAATAATATGCTAGCAACAGGTTCACAGATTGAATCCCCCCAGAACTTGAGACTAAAGTTGATTCAGACCCACAAACAGACAGGAGGGTTACCCTGTTCTGGAATGTGTGTATGTATATGTATACGTCTATATATATAGTATACTGTTTTAGATACTAAGAGCCTTTTATGAATTACGATTAAGTGTTAAGTATAACAACATTGTGACAGCACGGAACATTTAGAAAAAATATATACCAAGACCATAGACATAGCATTAAATTGTTTTTCCTTTAAGGATTAGACTGTGAAGGTAGACTGGTACAACTTTTAAAACATTTGAAATGAAGATTGGTTTGCTAATTTTATTTTTTGTTGAAAGTCTTTATGCGTAACAACAACTGTGGAGTTCTTGCTGTTTGCAGTTCTCTTATTCCGATTTGTTTCTATTGCTCTGTTTTTTTCCCCCTTTGGCTCTGGGTGGAGGCTGGTTGCCATGGAGAGCTGCAGTGAATGCTGGTATTGCCAGTGGGTAATAAGGGAGAGTGGTAAAAGTGCATGTTTCTGTTCACATTTCTCAGGTCTACTTTACGTTTTAAATAGACTTTTTTTAAATATTTGTGTACTAATGAACTGTGTCAGTGCTTAACAAGCTGGTTGCTGTGGTCTGATTTACTTTTACTCTGAGTCAGAGTTGATCACGCAGTATTTTCTTTTCTTGCTTCGGGTTTCTTCAGATGCAGCTTTATTAATATTTACTGGCACTCCCTGATGGAAAGTGCAGTTTGGCCCGAAGGGAGTTTTTGTAAGCTGTGTCGGCTGTTTGCGATGTCTGGTACTAGGACTGCTTGGCAGGTAACCTAAATTACTTTTTATGGAGGTTGCGGGGAAGGTGTTTACTTTTATAATTTAGTGGTTGTTCAAGTGGATGGCAGATGAACCGCTGTGGGGCTCATGCTGTGTTCTGTTTTGCTGAGCGTGTGTTTGTGGTAACAACCAGCCAGTTGTTACGAATAATATCAACCAGCTCTCCCTATTAAAAAAATTCCTTGCCAGTTATCAGTTAATATCAACTGGTGTTAAGAAGCTATATGACATCTAGGTGAGAAAACTGCTAGAGTTGTAAAGGTCTTTGGATATGGGCTGGGAACAGGAACTACTGAGGAAATATAGATCAAAGAGTCATACTGGGAAATGAGTTTTTGCTGATGTCACCTTATTTAATATACCTCCTGATTTGACATCCTGTATGTATTATTTGTTTAGTATTTAACCAGGGAGGAGCTGGGTGACATCATGGAAGAGCTGTGTTTGAGAGTCAGTTTAACCTATTCTGTGTCTAATCATACACACAATTTTTTTGGTGGGCTCTTGGAAACAACATCTACTATAAGCATTGTAAGAAGGATATACATTAGATAGGAAAGTCTAATTGTATTGTGGAAGGAGTTTATGTTGGTACTTTTTCCTTGTTTTCTTTTAAGTGATTTTATGCTTTGTGATATAGTGATCTGTGTTTACATTTTACATATTTTTATCTTTTTAAGTAAACCTCTTATTTTAAAGAGACTGCCTGGTGTGCTTTTGAATTTCTTTCTTTTGCATGTGAAGTATAGATGGTTAAAGTTGACAACCGTTCATAATCTTAATGGTGTTACTGAACTGGAAAAAGGTAAGAATACCTAAGTTTTTTCATAGAGTTTTAAGGGTTCATTTTGGGTACCTGGTTAGGTGCCCCTAGGCGAAAGATATCTGGCATTCCCCAAAGAGCAGAATTATCTGAGCCTGTACATTTGGGTACGCTAGCAACAGGTTCACAGTTTGAATCCCCCCAGAACTTAAGACTAAAGGTGATTCGGACCCACAAACAGACAGGAGGGTTACCCTGTTCTGTTACCTGTTCACAATACTGTGCTCAGAGGCTGGCACTGTGGGAGCAGAGGGCATGACCTGCTGATTGGGGTTGTGACACTACTCGATACCCAAAGGCAGTTCCAATGCGTACTGTCACAGTCCCAAAAGTGGCAGCACAGCTTGCCAAAATTTTCAGCAGGGTGGTTATACCAAAAAAATTATTACTAATCAAGGTAGTAATTTTAATGCTACATTACTAAAGAAGCTGTACCAACTACTATGTATCACTGCCATAAAAACCTCCCCTTATCACCCTCAAACAGATGGTCTTGTTAAGCATTTTAATCAAACCCTAAAACACATGTTAAAAAGGTTTGTAAAAGGGGAAGCGAAAGACCGGAACCAATACTTACCTTACCTGCTTTATGCTTACAAAAAAGTGCCACAGGCAAATATAGGTTTTTCACCACTTAAAATACTGTATGGTAAACAACTTAAAGGGCCACTAAATATAATAATGAAAAACAAAACATAAAAAGATAACCCCCATCAAAATAATCTATTACCTCTTATAAGCGTGTCCTAAAAAAAAAAAAAGCTGACAAAATATGTTAAAATCGCCCACAGTAAATAAAAAGAGGCCCAAAACCAGCAAAAGGTGTATTATGACCATGGGGTTAAAAAAAAAAAAAAAGAAGTTTTAAGCCAAGTAAAAAGGTCTTGCTACTGTTACCCACTACAAGAAATAAACTGTTAATAAAGTGGCAAGGGCCTTATAAAGTGTTTAGATGTACTAGCACAGCCATAAAATTAAGATCCTTAATAAAAAAAAAAATCCTACTAAAATATACCATGTTAACCTCCTCAAAAAATGGGTTAAAAAAAATGAAAATTACGTGCCTACCGTAATTCTTGATCTTTTCTTGTATCTTCATCATTCATTACATAGAAACATAGAATTTGACGGCAGATAAGGACCGCTTGGCCCACCCAGTCTGCCCATTTCACTGCCTACTGGATAAGCTGCAGATCCTAGTTAACCAGCAGCCTACTTCTTCCTACCCCCAACCCCTAGAATTGCCTTATGACTGTCCCATGCATGCTTGAATTCCACCACTGTTTTTGACTCCACCCTTCTCCGGAAGGCCGTTCCATGCATCCACAGCCCTCTCTGTGAAAAAATACTTCCTAAATTACCTCTGAGCCCCGCCTCTATCTTCAAATTGTGCCCCTTGTTCTTGCACAGCTTTTTTGAAAGATGCTATCCTCTTGGACTTTGTTGATTCCCTTGAGGTACTTGAAAGTTTCTATCATGTCCCCCCTCTCCCTCCTTTCCTCGAGGCTATACATATTAAGCTCCTTAAGTCTCTCTTCATATGTCTTCTGGTGCAGACCCTGCACCATTTTAGTTGCCCTCCTCTGGACAGCTTCCATCCTATGTCTTTGCGAAGACTGGGTCTCCAGAACTGCACGCAGTACTCCAGATGGGGTCTGACCAGCTGTCTGTACAGAGGGATAATAACTTCCTGTTTTCTACTGGTGATGCCTCTCCCTATGCATCCCAGTATCCCCCAGCCCTCCTTGCTGCCCTCTCACATTGCTTGCCCACCTTTAGGTCATCTGATATGACTACCCCCAGGTCCCTTTCCATTTTTGTTGTTGTTAGTATCTCACCCCCCATTGTGTACTCTTCCCCTGGGTTTTTGTTTCCCAGGTGCATTACCTTGCACTTCTTAGCATTGAATCTAAGCTGCCATACATTTGACTATTCTCTAACCTTGCCAAGTCCCTTTTCATCCTTTCCACCCCACCTTGTGCATCAACTCTGTTGCAGATCTTTGTGTCATCTGCAAAGAGACATACTTTCCTTCCAGTCCCTCTGCAATGTCATAAAGACATTGAAGAGGACCGGTCCTAATACTGAACCCTGCGGTACCCCACTAGTAACCCCCCTTTCTTCAGAGTGGACTCCATTTACTATTACTCTCTGTGTCCTATTCTCCAGCCAATTTTTTACCCAGGCTGTCATCTTGGGACCCACTCCCAGGCTAGCTAACTTGTATATTAATTGGTTATTATTACTGATGGTTAAGAGCCGAAGATGCACACCCACCACGGGAGGATTTTTCTGTGGGGGAGGAGTTGGCACCGACAGCACCACCCACATGGTTCACGCAGTGCATGGCGCACAAGGGTAGGCCGGTAGACGCCGCAGACTCCTCCTCCATCTCATTTCTATTTGGCCAGAGAGGGTGAAACAGTATACAAAAATAAGCAAGGCAAGAGAGCCAAGATAGACAAAGGAAAGGATATAAGCTGAAAAAGGCATATACTGACTAGGGGACAGAGAGAAGAGAACCCTACCGTAAGTGGCCATAGGGCCTCAATCCTTGGGTGGTCTCAAAGAAAAGAGTAGGAAAAGGATAGAAAAAGGGAAGAAGAGATAGAGAAAGGGATAAGGGGAGGAAGGAAGGCTCTCCGCCACAGTAATTTGGAAGACCACTGGCTTGTGGTAGTTCAAACCCCTGTGGTCAAGAAGACAAGGGAGCAAGAATCTCACCAGTTGCAGGGGTTATTGAACCAAGGCCCTAAGGGGATTAAAGATGGCCTGGCAAGCATTGGCAGAGACTGACCCTCTTCCTACCCTGAATCCGATTTTGTTTAGAACATCTTGAAGCCTGGGCCTCACAGACTGTCCCTTTGGAAGGGTGAGCAGTCCTGCCTAAAAGAGGAGTGAGTCCAGACTGACTTTGCGATGGAGGGAAAGTAATGGGGAAAACAGATAATAGTTTTCCCACGAGAGTACTGAAGTAGTCCCCATTTAAGGAGAAGGGAGCCACAGGACATCCGTGCCATAAAGGAAAGAGAGGAAAAGAGGGAGGAAAATCCCACGGACTCTCTTAGGAATGCACTGATGAGCTAACAGCCAAGGGGTGACATAAGAAGAGGATTATCCAAGCCTAAAAAGGAGAACACCCCAGTGCATCGAGACGAGAATCCCAAGGAGTTCCCTCAGAGGTTAGGGTAAAGACCCTACTCGCTGTCCTCCAAGTTGAGCACAATGTGACTTTTTAGAAAAGAAAACAGAGAGTTCGGATGTACCAGGGGGACTCAGCCCCCAACTAGCCTCTAGAAGGGAGAAGGCGAGCAGAGTGGAAGCAACACCGAAGAACTGAGGCCCAAGAGGGGATGGTGGGTGGGAATCAATAATGAATGGTGAAGATACAAGAGAAGATCAAGAATTATGGTAGGTATGTAATTTTCATATTTTCCCTTGTCAATCTTCACCATTCATTACTGCTGGGTGAGTACCAAGTCCCCTGGAGGGGACCTGGCACAGCCCTGAGGGAACAGATTCCCTCAGCCTCCTGTGGGTGAGACACAGGAGGGGGGAAACCTTACAGCCGCACTAGACCCGTGAGTTCTAAGGCTGGTCAGGATGAAGAGGTGTCCCCTGTGACTGGGGGAACAGGAGGCACCCATAAGGTCCTCCTTGCCCTGCAGAAAAAGAGACAGGTCCCCCTTGAAGATGGAGGAGATCACCCTCCGCCGGGCAATGGGTGACAATCTGGAGAGACAAAGCCATGCCATCCACCTAATGCAGATTGCTGTCCCTGTAAGTCTGGACGCCACCTCATTGGCATCGTAAGATGCCTTGCAAGCTCTAGACCCTGTGCAGAGAGGGCGACGGCCTGTCTAGATTCCTCCAAATCAGGCAGGGATGCTAACACCTTTGCTACCATCGACCACAGGTGCCTGTGGTAGGCAGCATGGTGAGCCTGATGAGAACCAATGAAGAGCAATGCAAGAGCTGAAGAGAACACTCTTCTACCCCACCGGTCAAATTCCATGGAACCCAGGTCCGGGGGATGGTCATGCATGAGGTGCTGAAGCCAGGAAGGACATCAACCTGAAGGTGGGTGAGGTAGGGCACCTAGAGACTCCTGGAGAGTGCAACACCTCCTCCTGCAGTCTGCTGGAGCTGGGTGAGCAGTGACTGGAGACTGCCAGGTGCAAATAGATGCTTCCTGGAAGAGAATAGGCAAGGAGGACACCACTAGGTGGTGAGCACTGAACTCACTCAAGAACGAGCATGTCTCCTGCTCGGTATTGCTTCTTATGACGTGAGACATGTGTAGCTCTTGAACCAGCCTTGAGAGGAACCGCGGATATTCAGTGAAATCAGCATCAGAGGACAGGTGGACAGAATGTTCCTCTCCCTCAGAGGAGGAAGACAGGGAGGAAACAGAGCTGAAATGCTCAGGATCCTCCTGCAGTGGGGGGACGGACAGGTGGAAGACCTGCTCATCCATTGCTCTCACATACCTAGGGAGGGCCGCCGCAGTGGCCCTGAACATCCCCCAGGTTAAGGGACCTGTGGGACCCACATGGCCTGGGAGAAGGGGAGGTGTCTGCAGAGGGATGGGGGAAGGTCATCTAACTGAAAGTGCCCAGCCTCTGCCAGGGCTCTGAGACCCAGCCCCTGGCCCCGCCAGATGGGGGGACCCGGGGGGTTGATCTGGGCAGCAAAGGCTGTAAATGTGGAAACAAACCATGGATGAGCTCTGAGGAAGAATCTCCCCTGTGGTGCGACTGGGGTTGCATGGGTCCAGAAGGGCAACCCACTGTGCTGCCAACTAAGGGCATCTCTGAGACCATGTGGGAAAGGCGGAGTTCAGCGCTCCAGCTCCTCCCCACCCTTGCAGGGTAGTGGAGGGCAGCCTCCGTGCCTCACCCCAGCCCCTCAACCCTTCGGACTCTGAAGCAGCCCTCTTCCTCGATCCCAGCAAAACAGGGCCCCCCAATCCCACAGGTCTCACGAGGGAGGCCACAGAAGAGGGGGTCCTGGTCTGCACCAGGGGGGTTATGGCAGCACCAGAAATGGCAGTTGCCATGCCCACCCCCAGGGAGAACACTACACCTGGTGCCCCCAGGCTGCTGTCCCGAGTGGCCCTCCCAAGACCAGCCTCGGCATGAGGGGTCAACGGAAAGAGGAACGCTGGGCTGCCTAGTGCCACATCCCAGAGGGCTCTCCAACTCAGAGGAGTCAGGCTGCCAATCCGGGTTGGTCTGCGGGTCATCTTCCTCCAAAGAGGAAGAGACCAGGCAGACTGCCAAACTAGGGACCCCAGGAGAGCCCTTGGCAGTGGCACCGCAAACAGCACCACCACAGGACACAGCACCACCCATGGCACCGTCCCGATCACTGGCGCCACGAACAGCACTGAGATCTGGAATGGCACCACAGGGCAGCACTGAGGGTCCACCAGTGCCGGGCCCAGCAGCCGTGGACCGCGACACCGGGGGAGTCTGCACCTCTGAGGAGGTGACTGCCGAGGTGGTGCCAGCAACACGACTCCGCATGGAACTCGGCCACTCCTCCGACACCGCAAAACAAGCCTCCTCCATGGCAAGGCAAGAATCAGAGGAGGTTTCCTCCTTACCAGGCCGTACAGACCCGGGAAGGGACATGGAGGAGGGGTTGAGTGTTCTGGCTTTGTCAACCCACGAGCGATGCCATCCTCCAAAAGTTGGCAGAGCCCTGCCAACTTTAAATGCGCAGATTTCGAGAACATGGCAGTCCATGGAGAAACAGGCATCACAGTTGTCCATGTTGTGATTGGGTCCCAGGCATCGCAAGCAAACGTCAAGTCGGTCCAAAACTGAAAAGTGCCGGCCACAGGCCCACCGACGCATGGGGCACAGCCCCGCTTTAGATTTCTTCTTAGCCCCCAAACCTGACATGATGTGAAACAAACAGTAAAACTAAAGAAAAAGACTCGGCACCATTTAATAAAAAGGACAGGTCTTACCGGCAACAAACAGCGCAGAGTAGTTGAGAACCGGGATGGAGATCAATGACAACCAGGCCCGATGTCACAGAGAATAAACTGTCAACTCATGCAGCAGGTGCTTCCTTGACGGTGGAAGAAACAGAACTGGGATGGAGGAGGAGTCTGCAGCACCTAACGGCCAACCCTCATGCACCGCGCACTGTGATGGCCACGTGGGCAGCACAGACACCTCCCCTTCAAAAACAAAAACCTCCCGTGGCGGATGTGCGCCTTGAGCTCTTACTCATCGGTAATGAATAGCAAAGACTGACAAGGGAACGTCATCAAAAACTGTTTTGCTAGTTTTACCCAAAACTAACAAAAAATATATTAATATAGCTTATGATAAACTAAAACAAACTATAACTGGTAGTGCTGTAAAAATAAATGTTTCCTTAACCTCCAAACAAACCGCAAAAATCTGTAACTTGCTAAAGACGTTTAACAGTACTTTTACCACAGTGCCAGGGCAAGCAAAAAAGGTCAAACTCGTAATAATGACAAAAAAATGCTCGCCCTATTAGACAAAAGACATACAAATTACCAAAATGGTTAAAAGCTGACATGGTTAAAAAAAAAAATTGGTGGTATAAAAAAGTCAAAAACTGCTTAGTCATCACCAATGGTAAATGTAAACCAAAAAAAGGTGTAAAAAAGCTACCTTAATTTTAAAAAAACTTAATCAAGTGTCAAATTTTAACAGTTATCCCATGCCCAAAATAAATAATTTGGTAGACAGACTAAAATGTGCTAAGTATATCAGTACCCTCAATCTCACCAAAGGTTACTGGCAAACCCCCGTAGCTAACAAATCCAAAGACAAAACTGCATTTGCCACTCCTATAAAATTCTATCAGTTCACCACCATGCCGTTTGGTTTACATAGTGCACCCGCTACATTCCAGCAGTACATAAATGTAATTTTATCTCCTCATACTGGTTATTGTGCTGCATACCTAAATAATGTTGTGGTGTACAGTCCAGACTAAAAGAGTCACCTAAAACACCTACAAGCAACTATCCAATTGATCAAAAAGGCAGATCTATCAATTAATCCTACCAAGTGTGTACTGGACATGCAAAAAAACAAATATTTAGGCTATGTTTTAAAAATTGAAAAAGTAAAGCCAAAGGTTTCTAACATAAAAGCTGTACCCAACACTCTGGATGCAGGAGTTGATACCAGTCCATTTACAGAAGAAAGGGTTCTGAAAGAACTCTCAAAACTGAAGGTGGACAAAGCAATGGGGCCTGATAGGATTCATGCCAGAATTCTAAAAGAACTAAGGGTAGAACTAGTGACATCACTGACTACCCCCTTTAACGAATCATGGGAGGATGGGGTGGTACCTGAGGACTGGAGCAGGGCAGATGTGATTCCACTCCACAAAAGTGGGAGCAGGGCAGGGGCAGGAAACTATGGACCTGTTAGTTTAACCTCAGTGATAGTGAAAATGATGGAATCACTTCTGAAGGAAAGAACTGTCGAGTACCTAGAGGCCAGAGGGGCACAGGACCCAAGGCAGCATGGATTCACAGCAGGAAGGTCATGTCAGACGAATCTAATAGATTTCTTTGACTGGGTGACCGAAGTAGTAGATCAGGGAGGGGCTGTGGACATGGCCTACCTTGACTTCAGCAAGGCATTTGACACAGTCCCACACAAAAGATTAATATACAAGTTAACCAGCCTGGAAGTGGGTCCTAAGATGGTAGCCTAGGTCAAGAATTTTCTGGAGAACAAGACACAGAGGGTAATAGTAAACGGAGTCAACTCTGAAGAAAGGGGGGTTACTAGTGGGGTACTGCAGGGTTCAGTACCGTACTAGGATTGGTCCTCTTCAATGTCTTTATAAGTGACATTGCAGAGGGACTGGAAGGAAAAGTATGTCTCTTTGCAGATGACACAAAGATCTGCCACAGAGTTGATACACAAGGTGGGGTGGAAAGGATGAGAAGGGACTTGACAAGGTTGGAGGAATGGTCAAATGTATGGCAGCTTAGATTCAATGCTAAGAAGTGCAAGGTAATGCACCTGGGAAACAAAAACCCAAGGGAAGAGTACAGAATGGGGGGTGAGATGCTAACAACAACAAAAATGGAAAGGGACCTGGGGGTAGTCATATCAGATGACCTAAAGATGGACAAGCAATGTGAGAGGGCAGTAAGGAGGGCTGGGGTATACTGGGATGCATAGGGAGAGGCAACACCAGTAGAAAACAGGAAGTTGTTATTCCTCCGTACAGACAGCTGGTGAGACCCCATCTGGAGTACTGCGTGCAGTTCTGGAGACCCAGTCACTGCAAAGACATAAACAGGATAGAGGTAGTCCAGAGGAGGGCAACTAAAATGGTGCAGGATCTGCACTGGAAGACATATGAAGAGAGACTACTTAAGGAGCTTAATATGTATAGCCTCAAGGAAAGGAGGGAGGGAGAGGGGGGGACATGATAGAAACTTTCAAGTACCTCAAGGGAATCAACAAAGTCCAAGAGGGTAGCATATTTCAGAAAAAGTGGTGTGCAAGAACAAGGGGGCACAATTTGAAGATGGGGAGCAGCTGAGAGGTAATGTAAGGTAGTATTTTTTCACAGAGAGGGTTGTGGATGCATAGAACAGCCTTCCGTAGGAGGTTGTGGAGTCAAAAACAGTGGTGGAATTCAAGAATGCATGGGACAGTCATAAGGCAATTCTAGGGGGTGGGGATAGGAAGAAGTAGGCTGTTGGTTAACTAGGATCTGCAGCTTATCCAGTAGGTAGGGAAATGGGCAGACTGGGTGGGCCAAGTGGTCCTTATCTGCCATCAAATTCTATGTTTCTATGTAACAGCCCTGTCCCTAAAACAAACAAGCATTTGTCAATGCCGAATGTTTGCTTGCTGGCATTAGCAGTGGAAGTGCAGGAGTTAGACAGATGCAGCATAGGAATGGCAGTGAAGTATTGAACTGACGCCAACTCCACTCCACCCTGCAGAGATGGACAGGCATTGGGGTGTGCCTTTGGGTCGTCACCCATAATGGTCATGACATTTCACCTCACTCTACCCTGCAGACACTGACAAGTGTTGAGGTGTGCCTTGGGGTGTTTGGGCTTTACTCTCACCTCATTCCATAAGGAATATGCTGAAATGGGTGCAGTATAGGAGAATGGGGTAAACTCTGAGGCCAAAGAATCCAAGGTGGTCCTCGATGCCTGTCACTGGCTGCAGGGTGGGGGTGGAATGGCGTGAGCATTACTGTCGATAATCCCAAGTCACACCCCTGACGTCTGTCAGTTCCTACAGGGTAGGGCATTATGGACGGAAACCCTAACGTCCTGGGCATGTCTTTTTATTTTTACTCCAGGTTTTCAACATGGGCTTTTTGTGACCCCACTGCATGAACAGTGACACTATGAATTCGTTAGCCGAAAGTGATTCTACACAGTGACTGCGCCATTTGGCGCCACAGGTGTGAAAACACATTTCGAACAGGATGTGAAAAATGACAGCTGAACTGTTCATGAGGTGCAAAAAATGGTAATGTTGAAAATCTGTAGTAAAAATATAAAAAAACTGGTGAAGTCACGAGCGTGCGTAGAAACAGCACACAGTCAGCTTGGAACGATATTCAGCCAGTTAGCACGCCTTAATTGTGTATGCTAACTGAATGAATATGGGGCCATGCCAGTGCAGTGAATATGGCTGCACACAGGCCACAGGGGATAGTGCACCCAAAACAGTATAGTGCCAGGGGTGCAACAGTGTTCACTGGGCAGGCATGACAGTAAGGACCCATTTGCATGCCCATTGTTTGCTCATATGCATGCATGCAGTAGCCCCCTAGCGCCAATAGAGGACAAGTAATGTAAGGAATCCTTGGCATCTAGTGGGACCCCCCCCCCGATTGCCTCTGTGAAATAGTACTACCAAAAGCCTTCTCTGGCATCTAGTGAACCCCCCCTCCCTTTATGATCCCCCCAATCGCTGACCAACCCTTTAAACTAGTATTAGTCATAATCCTCCATGGTGTCTAGTGGCCTGTGCCAATGGTCCTCAACTCGGTCACCCCCCAACCTGATCACCCGCTGAGAGCCCTCCACCCCCCCATCCTGATCATAGGTCATTCCATCCACGATGGCTAACTGGCACAACCATCTGGCTCACTTCCTTGCCCAACAGTAATCTGACATGCATACAGTGCGATAGTGAGTACCGTGCTCGATCACACTCTGCATGTCAGACTGTGGCCACCCAAGGAGGTGAGGGAAGGGCTGTGCTGGCCGGTGACCAGGGTGAGGAGGGTTGTAATGTGGGGGGGTCCTCAGTAGGTGGCCGAGTGGGGGGGTAACACTTGGGGGTCTGCACACAGAAAGGGGAAGTCCATTAGACACCAGTGAGAGCAACTGGTAATACTATTTTACAGAGGCAATCAGGGGTCCACTAGGTGCCAGGGAGGACTATCAGTAATACTGTTTTACAGGAGCAGTCAGGAGGAGGTGGGTCCACTAGTCTACGTAGTGTACACCTGCAATACACCTGCCCGGCATTCGGAGTGGGGGTGGGGTCACAGCCTTGGTGCATGGTTAGGGCCAGGTTTTTGGTGGCATTAAATAGCACTGTGCTGGCAGCTGTTTAGTGCCACCAAAATCTCAGACTATACCACGCAGTATTATGCATGTGGGGTCCCTCATTTGCATAGATACAGTGGTATCCTTAGGGGAATCATCCTGCCAGTCTTAGGCTCAGCAGTGCACTGGGGTGGAGAGAGATGGCATCGGGTTCCACTGCCACAGCAACCCCTGCAGTAGCCCAATGTAGCTTGCTTACTCTGCAGGACGTTGTTGTATGCTGCTGAGGCTACTCGATGGGCTTTGCCCTTGCTAGGGGAGGAGGGAGAAACCAGGGAGAAAAGCTTGGAGAAAAACCCATGAACTGTCTATAGAACAGGCTGGACTCCCAAAACCACCTGAGCCCTACTGCACACCGATGGTAGCTCTTAGTCCACCCTAGTGGACTGCCTTGGGGGAGAAGGGGGGGGGGAGACACTGCCAAGGGAAAATCATCCGAGTTTTAGGTGGATAGATACCAGCAGGGGAAAGGATGTTAGGGTTAACATGCCAGAAATGCAGGTTACTCACCTGTAACAGGAGTTCTAGGAATGGTATATGTTGTTCATCCACACTGTCTGGCAGGTTCCTTGCCGCTTTAAATCTTGCTGGAAGGTCTTCAAGCTGGCTCCTCCCACCCACCCGGGTGGTAAAACTCTCGGCTCCACCCCATGATACCAGATCTAGCCCACTGGAAGCCAGGTTGTGCATCGAAGCCGGGGAGGCCGGGTGGGTAGTGTGGATGAACAACATATACCATTCCTAGAACTCCTGTTACAGGTAAGTAACCTGTATTTCTAGGGACATGGATATGTTGTTCATCCACAATGTCTAGCAGACTCCTAGCAGTTCTCCGGGAGGAAGGAGGCAAGGCGCACACCCTACTTAGGGAATAAGGACTGGAGAACCGAGGTCCCAAAACCAGCATCCGGCATGACTCAAGGTTGATGTGGTAATGGGTAATAAAGGGTGTGTACTGACTTCCAGGTAGTAGCCCTGCAGATTTCCTAGAAATGGGACGTCCTGGAAGCAAGCACCGAAGCAGCGGTATGGCGGGTAGAATGAGCTCTTATCCCTTTGGGAGGCTCCATGCCCGCCAACCTATAGTAGAGATCTATGCAGGAGGTGACCCACCTGCCTATTGTCCGCTTGGCTGCAGGTCTGCCAGGTGCAGCTTCAGCGTATGTGACAAACAGCTGGTGAACCTTTCCCCGAACTTCAGCCATCCACTGCTTATAATAAGAGAGCGCTCTTCTAGGGTCCAGAGTATGGAGCCTATATTCGGCCTCTGAGGTGTGACTGGGGTAGAACACCAGCAGAGTCAACACCTGGTTAAGGTGAAACTCCGACACCACCTTCAGAAGGAATTTCAGGTGGGGGCGCAGGACAACCTTGTCCCTGTGGAAGACCAGATAAGAAGACTCAATGGAAAGCACCTGGAGCTCTCCCATCCTTCTGGCTGACGTGATAGCCACCAAGAAGGCAGTCTTCCACGACAGGTCAGAGATGTCACACCTGTGCATCAGTTCAAATGGCTTGCCCATGAGCTTAGCCAGTATCAGCAGTAGATCCTGGAGGTGGAGGTTCTCACACCTGAGGGGATATATGATCAAGGCCTTTGAAAAAGCACCCGACCACCTTCTCCTGCACCACCAACTGCTTCCCGGCCTGCGCCTGGTAAGCAGAGATGGCTGCCAGGTGCACCTTAAGGGTCGTCGACCGAAGTCCTAGCTGAGAAAGGGACCACAGGTAGTCCAGAATGCTTGCCAAGGAACAGGAGGAAGGGTCCAGCCCCTTGCCCTGACACCAAATGGAGAATCTCTTCCATTTAAAGGCATAGCATTTCCTGGTCGACTCTTTATGGGATGCCTCAACAACATTGAGGACCTCGTCGGAAAGACCCAAGGCCTGGAACTCTAGCCGCTCAGGAACCAGGCCGTCAGGTGCAGGGACTGGAGGTCCAGATGGAATACCTTCCCCTGGTTGACTGAGATCAGGTCCGGGCGGGCTGGAAGCCGCCTCAGGAGCCTGGAGCTGAGGCTGGGGAGATCTGGATACCAGAACTGGCGGGGCCAGTCTGGGGCTACCAGAATCACCTGTGCCTTGTCCCTCCTCACCTTCAGAAGCACCTTGTGGATCAAGAGAAATGGGGGAAAGGTGTAGAAGAGGCCTGGGGTCCATGGCCTAGAGAAGGCATCCCCCTGCAGCGAGCCCTGCTGAGGGGGGAGGGCATGAAACAGCTTCAGCTTTGCATTCTCCCTGGAGACAAACAGGTCCACCTGAGGCATGTCCCAGTGGGAGAACAGATCTTGTATTACCTCTGGCAGGAGAGACCACTCATGGGACGCAGCTCCTATCTGGCTTAGGGCATCGGCCAGAATGTTGGAGGCTCCTGCCACATGGATGGCAAGGAGATCCACCTCCAGGCTGCACACGAGGGACCAAGTGGAGAGCTTCCCACTGAGGCACGGGGCTGCGTCCTGCCCTGGCGGTTTAGGTAGTACATGGTCGTGGTATTGTCCGTCTGGACCTGGACCACTTGACCCGTGCAAGCGGAGCAAAGGCAGTGAGGGCTAGATGAATCGCTCGAAGCTCCAGCAGGTTGATGTGGCATCGGGACTCCCGAGGGGACCAGAGGCCTTGCACTCTGTGCTACCCCAGATGGGCACCCCAACCCATCAGAGAGGCGTCGGACGATAGAGAGACCGTCAGCTCGGGGCGGACAAACGGGATGCCCTCTTGCAGATGAGCTGGAATGATTCACCACTGGAGAGTGTTCCACATCTCCTGGGTCACTGCCACTGCTGGTCCAGAGGACCGAAGCGCTGTGACCATTGGCTGGCCAGTCCCCATTGTAGGGGACATATGTGCCAATGGGCCCAACGGACCACACTGGTGCAGGCCGCCATGAGGTCCAGGAGGCTCAGGAAGTCCCAGGGAGGGCACAATTGCCCAACCTGAAATGATTGGGCAAAGGAGGAAAGAACCTCAGCCCTGTCCGCCGGGAGCCGTGCTCTGGCTCGCAGAGAATCGAGCTCTGCCCCAATGAATTGGATCACCTGCTTTGGCATGAGTTCTGACTTGGACTCGTTGATGAGGAGGCCAACCTGAGAGCAAACCTGGAGGGCCAGATCCCTGGACCGCTCCACCTCTGGTCTGAAGGAGGCCGCAATCAGCCAGTCATCCAGGTAAGGGTACGCCCGGACCCTTTGGCGCTGCAGGAATGCTGTCACCACTGCCATGCATTTGGTGAAGACCCTGGGAGCTAAAGAAAGGCCGAAGGGCATGGCCCAGAACTCATAAAGGGAGCCCTCTGCTCTGAAGTGGAGGAATTGCTGGTGGGACGGACGGATTGGGACGTGAAAGAATGCATCCTGGAGGTCTAGAGAACAGAACCACATGCCTCATTCCAAGGATGGAATGATCTGAGCCAGAGTGACCATCCTGAAGGCTCGAGACCTTAGGAACCTGTTCAGGTCGTGCAGGTCTAGAATAGGGCGCCAGCCCCCCCCCATGTCCATTTCAGGACCAGGAAATACCTGGACACAAACCCTGGGTCTGGTGGAGGATCCGCCAACTTCCTGATCACCTCCTTCTGGAGGAGCAGGGCAATGTTGGCTCGATGGGCCGACAGAGAGGCTGCGGACCCTGTAGCTCCCTGTGGGGCGACGGCTTAGAAGGGCGGGTCCTGCTCGAACTCCAGAGGCAGACCCTTTCCTACCACTTCTAACACCCAGCAGTCCGTGGCGATAGCGGACCAGGCGGAAAGAAAGTGGCGTAGCCATCCCCCCATGGGGGGAACCCAGGAGGGAGCGACACGGCTGCGGGAGACACCCCTCAACCCGTCACTGGGCAGGCTTGGAGGAAGGACCAGCCGAGGGACCTCCTGGGCCTTTTCCTCCTGGCTTCCTGCTGTGCCAAGTGCAAGTCTGCTGGCCCTGATGCTAGTGTTGCTGGGCCGGATGTGCTGCAGGGGCAGAAGGCCAAAAGAGCTTACGCTGCTGCTGGCGGCCTTTGTCCTTCTGGGCAGCTGTGACCAAGTCCAAGGTGGCATTGGACTTCTCGATCCTCTGGAGATGGCTTTCCACCCCAGGCCCAAACAAGTCAGTACCCAGGAAGGGGACGTCTGCCAGCTTGTGCTGGGTATCTGCCGTGAAGGTGGAGATCCGCAGCCATGCTCTGCAGCGCATGGCCACTGCGGCCACTACTGACCGGGCACAGGAGTCTCCAATATCAAGAGCAGTTTGGAGCTGCTGCTTAGCCACCACCCTTCCCTGATCCCGCACCTGCTTGACCGTAGTCTGGAAGTCAGCCGGGAGATGAGGGATCACCTCTTCCAGGCAGCCCATAAGAGCGTGGGAGAAGTGCGCCATCAGTACGGCCGAACTGGCCTGATGGAGGCCTAGGGAGGACGCAGCGTACTCTTTACGCCTGGCATAGTCCAGCTTTTTGGACTCCTTGTCGGGAGGCTTGTCTACGTCCCTGGTATTCCCGGAATGCCGGAAAACACTATCGGTAACCAGCCCCTCCACAGAGGGATGCTCCAAAAAAACGGACAGTGACCCAGTGGGGACCACGTATTTCCTGGCCATCCTGGCCGAAGGAGCAGGACAAGAGGCCGGCCGCTGCCATAACTCCAAGGCTGGGCCAACAGTGGCTTCAGCCACCGGAAAGGCCTCCGTGGGAGAATCCCCTCGGTCCAGTATCTCTGTGAGGGGATACTTGGCCCACTTGGATACGGGCTTGAGCTGCATCCCAGTAGACTCTGAGATGAGCCGAAGCAGACCCATGAACGAGGATGGGCTCTCATCCATCAACTGTCCCCCAGAGGACTCTAGGTCAAGGGGCCTGGAGAACAGGGAAGAGTTGTCATCAGACTCCGAGGAGTCTGGGAACAGCTGCCTAGGGCCTGAGCCACCCTCCACCTGCCGAGGACGGTCGAGAGTGAGGGTGACTGACAATCGGTGGGGCAGCCCCTGACCCGACCAAGAATCCTTGGTCGGAGCCCCAGATTTAGGTTGTGGAGGTGGGGGTTCCACCACAATAGGTGGCGTAGCTGGTTTTGGCCAAACAACTGGCACCGGTTTGGGCTCCTCGACAACCGCGAGGGGTTGTTTCTGCCTTTCAGGTGACAGCCACTTAATGGCCGGGGAAGGAGACGGGGTTGGCTTGGTCCCAGTCAGAAGGAGCTGCTTCCACATTAAGTCCTCATAGCATCGATGCAATTTGCACCGAAGCCTTTCCTCCAAGGAGGAAGAAGACGAGGATGAACAATGCCTCTGCTTTCCTCGGTGCCAAGACCGAGACTGCCGGTGTCGGTGGTATCGGCTGGACCGAGAAGAGGTCCGAGACCGAGACTGTCGGTGTTTCCGAGAGTGGGTCTGGGAGGGAGCGGGGGAAACCCATTCCTCCCTCAGCTCGGGAGCCTTAACTGGGGACTCTGGCACAGGAGGTGCTGGCAAGTCCTCGGTTTCCACCAGGGGAACCAGTAAAGAAGGGTTGTCGGCTTCTCCAGTCGACAGCCCGTCCGATGAGTCGAGAAAAATCTCAACCACATCGACGGGTGTCTCAGCCGGCTGACCTGATGGGGACACCGTGAAGCCATCAGCCTTAGCCGCAACCTCGACTGAAGTCAAGTGTCGACTGTCTGGGGAAGGGGACTTCTTCTGCTCCCACGAATGCCGACGGTGGGACTTACCCTTTGAGTCCTTCTTCTTGGACCGAGAGGAGTGTCCCGATGGACCCTCACCTTTCGTGGAGAGGGACTGACAAAGCTCCTTAAAAGAAGCCATATAGGAGGAACCCAAGGAGAGCAGGATAAATGCCGCGAGCGAGGATGAAGATGCAGCCTGGGCCGCCTCCTCCTCGAGGCGATCATCTGTTCAGGTTGCTCCAGCTGGGCCATACGCCGTGGAACGCAAGCGGGCCTCCTTTGACTTCACCAGCGAATCGTCTCTCAGGGCACCCAAGTTGGAGCCTGGCAGCCGGTCTTGAGAACATTGGCCGAGAAGGACTTAAACAAATCGCGAGCCTGCGGATGATATGAGTCAAGCCAGGCAGTAAGCATCGCACTGAGGTGTGGATCGGTCCGAAACATCTTCTGCCCACATGGGCACCGCCGAAAACCGGGACTCGATTTATCCATTGCAGCTGTAAAGGAAGTAACAGACCAAAGTCTTGTAAACTTTAAAATTAGTTTTGGGTTAACCGAAGAGTTTGGATCCAGTCTAAACGCAGAACGCCAAGGAGGGAACCTGAGCTTCCAAGTGGTAAGGAAGATCTGGCATCATGGGGTAAAGCCGAGAGTTTTACCACCCAGGTGGGTGGGTGGGAGGAGCCAGCTTGAAGACCTTCTGGCAAGATTTAAAGTGGCAAGGAACCTGCCAGACAGTGTGGATTGAACAACATATCCATGTCCTTAGAATAGGGCATATCCCTGACAGGACATATCTTGGGAGAGAAAGCTCTGGGGGGACCAGAACTTAGCCCTTCTTCTCACAAATGTGCAGTTCCCACTCCATGAATAACATCTTCATTTACAAAAAATTTAATCAATATCCACACACTAAGAAAAGCTCCTCTGAACTTAGTGCCTAGATACCACGACTAACATACTGTAGTCACTACAAGTAAACAGCAAACACAAGCACCTGATGAGGTTTTAGCACACTGCACTCCGGATAGAGCAGCATACAATTCAAACAGAACAGATACCATCATGAGGTTCTAGAGAAGGAAGAAGAAAGGAAAATTAAGTACCTACCGTAGTTCTTGATCTTCTTGGACGAGTCTCCACCACTCATTCACACTAGTGGGATTAGCGCCGGAGGCACTAAGACCCATCGGGAGCAAACTTTTTTGCTGGAGGGTCGGCGCGAGACACGGCGCCGCGAGCAGCGGCTCGAGCGGTAATGACCATCTCGGCGACGACCCTCCAACCGCCTCAGTACCTTTTTTACCAAGGAGGTGCAGCGCAACTAACGTAAAGAGTAAACCCAACATTAAAAAACGGACATAAGATAGTCCGTATGAACCGCGTAAGAAGGGTCAGCAAAGAAGTCCTCATGGCCTAAAGATTTGAGGGAGTGAAGACCAATACAGCGGTGAGCTCGGGGGATGGAGGGAGGGGGAATGAGTGGTGGAGACTTGTCCAAGAAGATCAAGAATTACAGGTATGCACTTTTCCTATCTTCCTGGACATAAGTCTCCACCACTCATTCACACCAGTGGGAGAGTACTAGCTGATAATCCCCAAAAGGGCGGCAGGAGAGCCAGAGCTCACGCGCCTAAGATAGAAGCCCATTAAGGATAGTTCTGCCGAATGCGGAATGTCGCCTAGCATGAACATCCAGTGCATAGTGCTTAACGAAGGTATGCACTGAGCTCCAGGTGGCGGCGTTGCTATATCTGCAATTGGAACATTGCATTCCGCTAGGGATGCCGCGACCGCCTCTAGTAGAGTGAGCTACCTCTACCTTCTAATTTAACTTGAGCCATGGAATAGCAATGACGAAGGCATGCCACTAACCATGAAGAGATGCATCTAATAGCGACAGGTTGACCCAGCGGGTGTGCCTGAAAGAAACGAACAGTTGCTGAGTCTTAGAACATCCTTGGTTCTATCTAAATAGAACCGCAAGGCTCTCTTAACATCCAAGGAATGAAGAGCTCGTTCCCCTTCATTTTGGAAATTAGCGAAGTAAGCGGGAAGTACCAGAGGTTGGTTTAGATGGAATTCTGACACAACCTTGGGAAGAAATTTAGGATGAGTAAGGAGAACTACCTTGTCTTTATGGAATACAGTATACGGAGGGTCCGTAACCAGGGCATGTATCTCAGAGACCCTGCGGGCTGAGGTAATGGCCACCAGGAAGGCAGTCTTCCAGGTAAGAAATTTTAGCTCACAGGTAGCTAGGGTTCAAAGGCTTCCAGTGAGCATGTCCAGCACCAGGTTAATGTCCCAGGCTGCAACTGGACGCAACAGGGGTCTGGTATGGAGAATCCCCTAAGAAATCTCTTCACTATAGGTAACTGAGCCAGAGTTAAGGAAGAAACCGCTCATGGAACGCTGAGATGGCACTAAGGTGAACTTTAACTGTGGAGTACTGAAGACCTAAGTTTGACAGGTCCAAAAGATACTCCAGAACCTTGCCAGGAGGACAGGAAAAGGGATTCCAAGAGGATTTTGACACCAGAGAGAAAACGCTTCCATTTGGAAGCGACACGCCGGGTGGCTGGCTTCCGAGCAGCCAGAAGGATGTCTGAGACTCTACGAGACGTTGAACCGATTCACTTCTATCTCTTCAGGAGCCAAGCATGAAGGTGAAGTGATTTCAGGTTGGATGGACCAACGAACCCTGAGTCAAAAGACTGATTTGCAAAGGAAGTGGTCTCGGAGAGGCTGCCAACATACTGTTGAGTAGAGGAAACCATAGTTGCCGAGGCCAGGAAGGAGCAATGAGGATCATCTTGGTCCCCTGAGACTTGAACTTGAGGAGTACTCTCTGGATTAGAGGAAGCGGTGGAAAGACGTAAAGAAAGCGTTTTGTCCACCGCAGCCTGAACGCATCCTGACAGAAAATGCCAGGCCCTGGATTTCTGGAGCAGAAGAGAGGCAGTTTTGCTTTGAGTGGGGATGCAAAAAGGTCCAGGTCTGGAGTCCCCCACTCTTTGAACAGGGACCGAGCTACGGCTGGATCGAGACCACTCGTGAGGGTCTGCCTCCGTTCTGCTGAGGTGATCTGCTAGGTCGCTTTGTATACCTGGCAGATAAACCGCTTGAATCAGAGACTTGTGCTCCAAGCACCACTCCCACACCCTCATTGCTTCCCTGCAAAGGGATAAGAATGAGCACCGCCTTGCTTGTTGATGTAATAGATCACTGCTTTGTTGTCCGTTTGAAGGAGAATGTTCTTGTGACAAAGGACATCCTTCAGAGCTCGGATTGCATAGAGGACGCTCTCATCTCCAGGACATTTATGTGGAGATGAGTTTGAACTGAGTCCATACACCTGAGTGTGGAGGGAGAGACAGTGAGCTCCCATCCCATTAGCGATGCGTCTGTGGTGATGGAGATCTGATGATCTGGGGAGCAAAGGGAATCCTTCCAGGAGATTGTCTCTTGAGACCACCAAGTGAGAGACCTCAGAAGGCTCCGTCACCTTGATGGGATAAGACTGGGGTGAGAGGTCGGGGACCACTGAGTGGAGAGCATCCATTGGGTGGTTCTCATGTGCAGTCGGGCCAGAGGGACAGTGAAGACCGAGGACGCCATGAGACCCAACATGCGTTGCATCGAGAGCTGTAACCGATTGGTTCTCCTGATGTAACGGGCCATTCGAAGGATGTCGAGTCTTCTGTCCTCTGGAAGGAAAGCCCTCGCTGAAGGAGGTGTCTAAGCGTCCCTATGAAAAGGAGCCTCTGGGAGGGTTGCAGTTGAGATTTTTTCAAATTCAGCAGAACTCCCATGGACGCGGAGAAGACGCAGAAGTCGCTTGCACGGCTTCCAAAGTCCCTTGGCCGGAAGGGCTTGCTAGAAGCCAATTGTCCAGGTAGGGAAACACTGGAGTCCGACTTTCTGAGATGCGCCCGCAGAACTGCACAACACTTTGTAAAACTCGCGGGCGCCGAGGATAGCCCAAGGGCAGGACTCTGAACTGATAATGCTGACCCAAAGCTACAAACCTGAGGAACTGGGTGGGTCGGTGGGCGAGGATATGCTGGTAAGCATCCTGCATATCCAGAAGGCCAGCCAGTCGTGCTGATGCAGCAAGGGTAACAGGGTACCTAGGAAATCATCTTGAATTTCTCCTGGGAGGAATTTGTTTAACTTTCTGCGGTCTAGAATGGGCGCATCCCCAAATTTCTTTGGAACCAGAAAGTAATGGAGTAGAACCTGTGTTTACAGAATCGCGAGGGCACCAGTTCTATTGCCCTGTTGTTCAGAAGGCCCTGGATCTCCGCGGTGAGGAGGTCTGACTGAGGCCGACAACCTGGGTTGTCGTCTGGGAGGACAATTCGGGGGTTTCAGAAATTGAGAGAATAACCCTCGCTAATTATCCGAAGGACCCATTTGTCCGAAGTTATGGACTTCCACTGGTTGTAGAAGTACATCAGACGACCTCCCACCGGAGGAGAAAGTTCCACCTCGGGCAGAGTGGATGGAACTTGGGCCAACGACTCATAAGGTAGCGCTGGGAGCTTTAGGCCCCTGCGCTTTCTGCTTCGTCTTCTTTTGAGGTTGGGCAGGTTGGCTTTTATGGAAGCTTCCCCTGCCTCTGCCTCGAAAGGACTGACGACTATGAAACTGGCGTCTGTTCACATGCCCCGAGAGGGGCAGGCGGAGGACTGGCCAACCTAATGGCCGATCTAGTCTTCTGAGTGGCCTCTAAGGCTTGCTCCACCTGAGGGCCAAAAAGAAGGAGCCATCAAGAGCAGCGCCATCACCTGCTGCTGAGCATCATTCGTGAAGCCAGAAGTACGCAGCCAGGAATGGCGCCAGTACAAATCCTCAGGCTGCTGAGCGAGAAGCAGTGTCGAAAGCGTCCATGGCGGCTTTGACCTGTTGGTTATGGACTCAATACCTCTAATAACGGTCAGAAGAAGCTCTGACTTGGAATCCGAATCTGGAAGAGCTTCAACCATTCTTTTCATAGAGTGCCACAGGATATACTCATACTGAGAAAAATAGCCTTGATAACTGGCAATACGATACTTAGAGTGGAGGCAGCAAAGACTCTCTTACCTAATGTATCAATCTTACGAGACTCTTTGTTAATAAGGTCGAGCTGTAGTAGTTTGAGGAAGAACGACCTTGTCATTCTCTGCCAGGACTACAATAGGATCACCAAAGGCTTGGGATGCCAAAATGGGGACGATCTTGGGAGCTGAATACTTCTTATCAATGGATTTAGCCACTGAGGGAATAAGAGCAGGATTATTCCATACCATTTGAGACAGCGTCTCGAAGGAAAGCTGGATCGGAGGAGTCAAATCCGTAGGGATCTCGAGCATGAAGATACTGGAGTCTTAATATCTTCCCAGGATCGATGTCTGTAGTCTGGAGAGAAAGTGGATCCCAGGTTCTTCAACAGAGACTTAAAGGACAGGTCCTCGACCACAGGCTCTGTAACAAGAAAGATCCTGTTTCCTCCACTTCATCACCCAACCGAAGGTCTGGGTCAGGCTCAACATCATCTCCTGATGGTCCAGAAAGGACTGTTTGGACAGGAAAGGAGTGAAAATTAGGAGGAAATAGCAGAAAAACAAGGAGAGTCCCAAGGGCTGCGGCGCCGAGGCAGCAAAAGCAGGCTAAGGCAGCACGAGGCCTGCAGCGCCCGAAGAAACCTGTGACCCCATAAGCGCCCAGCGGCGCCGTGGATGACAACGCCGCCATGGCGCTGACCAGCGCCGCGGATGTCGCCATAACGGGCGCCGCAGATGACGCCAGCGATCGCGCCGCAAACGGCACCACCCTATCCAACGGCACCACCGGCGCGCTATGAGACCGCTGGCGCTGCTGGATGCGCCCGCAAGATCCAGCGGCACCGAAAACAGCGCCGACAAGCCAACAGACCCTGCGGAAGGCGCCGGAAAAGCCCCAGGAACCTGGAAAGCTAGAGAAGGAAAAAACAGGAGATAAGGGCATCGGTGAGGCCCCCTGCGCCGCAGCCATGTGAGGGGAACACCTAAGCACGGAGTCGCTGGCACCGAAGAAGGCGCCACGCGACTAGGAAGGACCAACCGCCTACCTGATCGCCGGAGGGGCCCGAGGGCTCCGAGGCAACCGAGCCAGGCAGAAGAACCAACCTCCGAGCCCATTGCTCCATAAGAGCGGCCCACTGATGAAACTGCTCATCTGGAGTCCTACCTATAGGCGGGGAGGGACTCCGATGTCGAGGCAGCGATTACGGAGAAGTTGGCGACTCGAAGAAGGAGACCGGCAACCTGTCAGCGATAACCGGCGTCGGCGCGCAGACATACCGAAGGCGACCTCGAGTGATGCCTTCTCTTTTTGACCTGTGGGCGAAGAAGAGCTCGAGGCGAGCGGTGCTGAGAATCGACCGTTTATTTTTATGCGGTGGGGACCGCCCATCCCCCCGGGCATCGGACTGACCGTTGTCGGAACCCCGCTGAGGAGAAGAAGGCTGACCGGACCCAGCCCGGCTGACTGAACAGCTTTCATATGAAGTCTCCCTACCGTCACCTGACCTGCTCATGGTCGACTCCGTCCAGTAGGCCGAGACTTCTTCAAGTAAAATTTAAATATTAGAAAAATTTAACGAAAATAGAATAAAATTAAGCGATACTACTTATCGTGATAAAGTTACAAAAAAACAAACTGAAATCTATGCACTAGTTTGAAGTTTGACTCCCGACATCAATGAACAACGTCGTCACTGAAAGCGCACTCAGCAGTAGGAAAAAGGAACTGAGAGGCGGTTGGAGGTCGTCGCCGAGATGGTCATTACCGCTCGCATGCCGCTGTCGCGCCGTGTCTCACGGCGCCGCTCTCAGCCCGACCCTCCAGCAAAAGTTTGCTCTCCGATGGTCTTGAGTGCTCCAAGCGCTAATCCCACTAGTGTGAATGAGTGGTGGAGACTTATGTCCAGGAAGATCAGATACCATCATGACGTTCTAAAGAGGGGAAAAAGTGCAAAGTTATGCATTTTGGGGGGGGTGTCAAGAATCCAGGGACAAATACTAGTTGAGCAGCAGGCAGGTAACTAGGTTCAGAGGAAGACAAGCATTTGTCAATGCTGAATGGTTGCATGCTGGCATTAGCAGTGGAAGTGCAGGAGTTAGACAGATGCAGTATAGGAATGGCAGTGAAGTATTGAACTGACACCAAATCCACCCCCACCCTGCAGAGATGGACAGGCATTGGGGTGTGCCTTTGGGTCATCGCCCATAATAGTCATAACATTTTGCCTCACCCTATCCTGCAGACACTTTCAAGTGTCGAAGTGTGCCTTGGGGTGTTCGGGTTTTACACTCACCTCATTTCATAAGGAAATACGCTGAAATGGGTGCAGTATAGGAGAATGGGGTGAACTCTGGAGCCAAAGAGTCCAAGGTACACCTTGATGCCTATCACTGGCTGCAGGGTGGGGGTGGAATGGCGAGAGTATTACTGTCAACAGTCCCAAGTCACATCCCTGATGCCTGTCAGTCCCTACAGGGTAGGGCGTTATGGTCAGAAACCCTAACGCCCTGGGTGTTTCTTGGTATTTTTACTCCAAGTTTTCAACATGGGCTTTTTGTGACCCTACTGCATGAACAGTGAGACTATCAGTTCATTAGCCAAAAGGTGTTTCGAACGGCGACTGCGCCATTTGGCACCACAGGTGCGAAAACACATTTTGAACAGGATGTGAAAAATGACAGCTATACTGTTCATGAAGAGGTATAAAAAAATGGTAATGTTGAAAAATGTGGAGTAAAAATATTAAAAAAATGGTGAAGTCACGAGCGTACGTAGAAACTATGCAACACACACCCGTAATGTAATTATTTTGGTGATATTTTACACCAGACTTTCAACATAGGCATTTTGGGACCTCCGCTCATGAACAGTGTCACTGTGATTTTCTTAATCTTTCCCGAACACTGATTTCCCACAGTGACCATGCTATTCTGTGCCGGAAATGCAAAAACACATTTTGGCCAGGATGTGAAAAATGACAGCTGTACTGTTCATAAGGAGGTGTGGAAAAATGCCAATGCTGAAAATCTGTAGTGAAAATATTACAAATTCGTGAAATTATGAGGGTACGTGGAAACTGTGCGATGTACGCTCATAACACAATCATTTTATGGACTTTTGTCACCAAATTTTCAACATAGGCACTGTAAGACCTCTGGTCATGAACAGTGTCACTGTGATTTTCTTAATCTGTTCCAAACATTGATTTCGCACACCGAATGCGCCATTGTGTGCTACATGTGCGAAAACACATTTCGGGCGAGATGTGAAAAATGACAGCTGCACTGTTCATAAGGAGATGTGGTAAAATGGCAATGTTGACAATCTGGAGTTAAAATATTGAAAATTATAAAATTCTGATAGTGTAGGAACACTGTATAGCATACGTTTGTAAAACAGTAATTTTTGGATTGTTTCACCAGATTTTCAACATAGGGTTTTGGAGCCTACCACATGAACTGTGACACTGTTGCTTCGTTACTCTGTCCTGAAAGGTGATTCTGCACACTGACCGCGAAATCACCTTTCGGGACCGAATAACAAAATGACAGTGACTGAGTTCATGAGGTGGGGTCCCAAGAACCCCATGTTGAAAATTTGGTGAAATAATTCCCCAAAATGGCTGAGATATCCACCTAAGTTGAAAAAAAAAAACTATTTATGCCACTATACAGCTTACCGGCATTTCTCCAGTCCACAGTCGGCCTTGAAGAGTGCAGATGTGTTCCCTGTCCACCTGAAGATCATCGTGCCAGGCTCTGGAGGTAAGTATGGGGTGTGGGGAGGTAGGTTGCGCAGAGGGTGGGTGCGGGTTGGGGAAGGCACGAGAGACCGTGAGGGACTGTTTTCTGTTTTACAGGTTTAAAAAGCTAAACAGCAATGTGGGATGTTTTTGCATGCTAGGGTGGACTCCCAGTGTGCCAGCACACCTGGATGTTTCTTTTAGGGAGGGCTGGGGCGGCGAGGATTAGGCACCTGTCGGCGATACGGTGTGCTTAGAGGGAATTGGTTTGGCAGAGAGGATTGGGCACCCCCCTTGGCCTAACAAATGGAGGGGGGCGCATCATGCCAATGGGGATTGGACTACCCCGTCAGCAAATGAACTGGGGAATGGGCATGCCGACAGGGGGACTGGGCACTCCCGTCGGCTTTAAAAACTGGGAGAGGCAGGTTTTGGTTTCAGCAGTGAGAATCAGGCAAAGTGTGCAGTGGAGCACCGTGAAACGTTTAGGGATTTAGAGACAGATTTTGTGAGTCTGTGTGTTGGGGGGAGGGGGCTTGAATTGGTGGTGACATGTACAGTAGGCAAGTTACGCCTCTGACGGTATGCAAATTGCCTAAAGCGTTACCACTGCTGACTGAAAATGGTTCTTTCTCAACTGTACGCCACTGTATCTGAACGTCATAGACAGCTCGGACATTCATTGGTGCGGTGTGGCCGCACCTGCAGAAAGGATCAGGGCATTGGAAGCAGGGGTGGCACACCTATGAAAACTCACATGGTGACACTATGTTTCTTGCACATGCGTGCAAGCAAACATGAAAAGCATGTCAGGTCATTTTTAGGGCTGGCTGGTTAATATCAAAAATGTGTTCCCAGCTTTGCCAAGTTAGCTACTCCCCCTGACTAAACTCAGAAAAAAACAGTTACCAAATAATGTAAAATAAACCCCAAAGTGTAACAAGGCTTTTCAGGCCATTAAGGCTGAATTATGTTCAGCCCGTTTTAAAAAAGCCCAGCCTTTAAAAAAAAATGTTTTGTTACAAATGCATCAAAGGAAAGCCTAAGTGCAGTCTTAAAGTGGAACTGTCGTCAACAGGTTTTCTTAATGTCTGAAAGTCCATAAAAAGCTAACTTGATTGAGCCATTGTGTTTATGTATGAATCTTTGCAGTCCAGAGTTATTCATATGTAAATCATCCTGTAATTAAGGGCTGGTGGCAGCCGTATGTTTTGGGCTCCTGACAGGAAATGATGTCACCGAAGGTCTAGGTCCTCCTTTGACTTCATTTAATCCAACAGGTTAAACAGAAAATTTACTTTTTTATTAAGTGTGTTTTAAGGTGTTATTACAACACTTTCTACATCTATAATTGTTTTGTATGTGCACTGAAACTAGTGAGTTATCACCTTCACATTTCAAACTGTTAGTAAAAATAATCCATCTTCAGAATTGCTTTAATCTCTAGGCTACACTGCCAGTGTCAGCTGATCATCAAAAACTACTCATCTCAAGGCTGGTTCTGTGGTGCCAACAGGTATTGGGGCCCCATATCAGGATTTCTAAACCCTGGCTGTGTTCATGTCAGTACAGGTTTGTAGCTCAGTGCCCTTAACCGCTGTGCTATACTGCCTCCTAATCAATAGAATTCTGGCATTGTTACAATAGAAAATCCCATTCCATCCAAAGTATTTCAATAAGAAACTGTTATAATTTTAACTTCATCAAAAGAAATAAAATACTCTTTAATAGTGGCCGGCCCGGTGGCGCAGAGGGCTGAGGTGCTGGCATGTGGCATGGAATGTGATCTCCTTAGTTCTGGAAGTCAGTAAAGTATGCAGACAGCACAAGAGGCTGATTTAAGTGAAACTTTGACCCCAGCTTGGGTAAGAACTTGGGGTGAATGCAGTGGACCACCTTGTCCCTGTGCTAAAAATGGAGGATCCATGACTAAAGCATGAATCTCAGATCTCTGCAGACAGAGGTGATGGTCACAAAGAAAGCTGTTTTCCAAGTCAGGAACTTCAGGTCATATGTAGCCATGGGCTCAAAGGGCTTTTGGGTGAGCACGTCCAACACAAGGTTGATATCCCAGGCTACCATAGATTTCCTGTCTGGAGGCCTTGTGTGCAAAATGGCCTTCAAGAACTTCTTAAAGAGTGGCAGCTGGGCTAGGCAGCAGATGTTCTCTACAGGCTCGCGGTATAATGAAACTGCACACAAGTGGACCTTAATTGTAGAATACTCTACGTCTGCATCAGACAGGTCCAACAAGTACTCCAAAACTTTGTCAGACAGGCACTGGAAGAGGTCCATGTGAGTTCTGGAGCATGAGACAGAAAAACATTTCCACTTGACTGTGTAGGTCTTCCTAGACGTTTTACGAGCAACAAAAAGAATTTCAGAGACCCTCTGAGATACCTTATACCTGTTCCCCTCTATCTCTTCAGGAGCCAAGCCTAGAGGTGAAGGGAGTACAGACTGAAATGGACTAAGGATTCCTAGGTCAGAAGGTCCGTCCTGAGGGATCCCCAAGTCAGAAGGTCAGTCCTGAGGGGAAGGGTCCTCAGAGTACTGACTGACAGTCTGTTGAGCAAAGGAAATCAGATCTGCTGAGGCCAGCATGGGGCGACCAGAATCATCTTCCCTGTGTGCCTCCACTTGAGCAGTACCCTCTGAACTAGAAGGATTGGTGGAATAGCATATAGAAAAAAGATTTATCCACTGCAGCCTGAATGCATCCTGACAGAAATCGAGATGTCCTATCCAGAGTTAATAACACTACCAGCGGAGTTCCCCCAGGCTCTGTTCTAGGTCCCCTTCTCTTCACCATCTTTATAGATAATCTGCTCACAGTCTGCAAATCCATATGTACCCTCCTTTATGCCAATGACACTGTCCTTTTCACTCACAGCAATAATATAGATGTTATCAATCACTCAGCTCTTGCCTCACCAGGCTTCAGGACTAGTTTGTTTGTGAGAAAATGGTCCTTAACTCCCTAAAACCTAGTCCATGCTATTCAGGACTAGGCAAACCCTAAACAAGCTATCTCCTAGGTTCTGCGTCCTGTCTGAAAATGGCTCACCCCCTAGTAGCGACCTTGTCCTTCAAGTACCTCGGTGCTCACCTCGATCCCACAGTGTCCTTTGAATCTCACCTCCAGCACGCCACCTCACTCTTTCACCAGAAGCTAGGCTCACTCTACAGAGTTCACCACTTCTTAACTCCAGCTGCTAGAGTACAAATTGCTAAGGCAAACCTTCTGCCTTCTCTTGAATATGGCTCAGTTGTTGTAGACGCTGCCTGCAAGTCTACATTACAAAAAAAGCATACCTTATACTATAAAATCTCTAAATTTGCCTCAGGCAGTAGGTCCAACACCCATCACTGTCTGGCCCTCAATTCCATAAACTGGCTTCCTCCTGACCTCAAAGCCAAGTTGACATTGGTCACATCTGTTATGAAAACCTTGCAATCTGGAGCCCCTGCTTACCTAAAAAATGAAATCTCCCACGTACTGCAGGTATCCCCTCATCCCGCTCTGCCTCTAATAACAATCTCGTAGTCCCCATTTTGCATACCAATATGGGACAACACTCTTTTACCTACCGTGCTGCCTCTACTTGGAACTCCTTGCCCCCACCTTTCAAAAATTCCTCCACTCTCTCAGCCTTTACTATGCTCTTAAATTCTCTCTATATCTCATCTCAAGCCTGTAACAGCTTCCACTAATCCCCTCTTACCACACACTAACAAGATAAGCACTTAACCTGCTCCTACTTATCCTCTGCCCTTTTTTGCCCCTCTTTTCTCTCATGCTTGAGGCCGTTGCCTTTCCCCTTCCCCTTCCACCTCTCCCAACTCTCCCAGTTCCCTCTCACTTGCCATAGCGGCTGTAACAGCAATTATACCCATCTTGTCTTTTTTTCTTTTTCGTCACTATCTTTTGCAACCTCTTCACTAGCCCCTAATGTCCATCCAACCTTTTCAAACTTATCTGCACATATATCGAATTCCATGTATACTGTTTAACATATTGTTTCTCTTATGTATCCTCTATGCTCATGCTTTTGCACCCTGGGCATGCCTGAAAAAGTCACACATTGTCAGTGCACTCACCCGAGGTCAACAAAATTAAATAAAATAAAATAAAAATGCCCTGGATTTCTGGAGCACAATCAAGCCAGTCTGGCACTGAGTGGGGACACAGAAAGGTCCACATTCACCACTTGAACAGCACATGTATGATATTTATTTTAGTTTTTTGTTGACCGGGTACGTGCACTAGACAAATTCTGCCTATTTTCAGGCACGACCCGGGGGAGAGGGATACAGACGAATGCCAACTAACCCTGAATCAGATTAAGCTGTTGGTGGTATTTTTAGTGAATGAGGGAAATTTGGCCAGGACACCGGGGAAATTCCCCTACTCTTTTTCGATAAATGCCATGGGATCTTTAACATCCACCTGGACTACCACCAATCCAGGCAGATGGGACCTCGGTTTAACGTCTCATCCGAAAGACGGCACCTCAGAAGTGCAGCACCATGGTGTCAATATTGGGATATTAACCCAAGTGCCAGATGTGGGAACTGAACCCACAGCCCTCTGATCTCCCAGCCTCAGAGGCGAGTGTGCTACCTACTGAGTCTGGTGCTAATGACCACGTGTGAGGACTGGCTTCTGTTTGGCTCAGCTTGTCCACCAGAATGTTCTGAGCTCCTGGTAGGTAGACTACCTGCATCAGAACAACTCGAAGAAACTTATGTGAGCACCTGGAAAGCTAGTGTGGTGCTATTCTGTATGCGCATTTACAAGTTAGAAAAATAGATCAGCACCCACACTCCAGACAGAAGACTAGGACTCCATGGATCAATTTGTTGAATCCTTTATGTAAAAAATGTGCAGATAAAACACTGGTCAAAGTGGCTAGCAAACAGAATGACGTTTCTCCCGGCGTGCTGCCAGGTTTCTTCAGAGTAAACTGGAACATAAAACAAGTGCTCATTTTATAACAAACAGGTCCACATCACATGTTGCTCACCAACCTATCACCTCCTATAAAGTGAATAGTGCCTTAATCTTCTTGTGTAATTAAACAACTTGTATTGAAACCTGTGCAAATCAATTATTTTAAGCATCACATTTTCATGGAACTGATTGAGTCATTATATTATATTGTATCCTCTTCAGCAGACCCTTATGCCACTTCTGTTGTTTTACTCTCATTTTGTTCTTATTTTACTTTTCAGATTGGTACCGGCCTGTAGTATTAATTTTTAACAAATTTCATTTATTAAACTCCTCCTTTTATTTACATTACAGACTTGATAAATTTGATTTTTTTTACCCAATTAGTCAAGTTAATTCTCTCAGGCTACTATAGCCTATTATGCACTTTATGAAAGTTGGATCTCTTTCTTTTATAGAAAATTAAATATGCTCAGTCTAGTTCCAGGCACCTAAACTTTCATAAGCTTCCACCTATTGTCATAGAGGGCAGTGTTCCGTTTCCAGGAGCTTTTTATCCAAATGTGGTTTCTAGCATCTATATTTCTTCAGAAATGCTGCAAGGTCAATGCTATCATTTAACCCCGTGTTATGTCGTGCCCCTAGTTCGAAAATCCAATAACTTTCTCTCTGGCTTAAGATCTTCTTGAGATCTCCCCCTCTTCCTCCCAGATTAACCAGTTCAATACCAGTAAAATTGAATTTGTGATTTTCTGCTCCACTATTAGAAATGTGTTTTGCAGTTGCATATGACATGTCTCCTCTGTCCACTGCCCTCACATGTTCTCCAATCATTACTTTAAATGTTCTCACTGTCCTCCCTACATAAAAAGCTCCACAGTTACAACTTAGTAGATACACCAACCCACTATTGTTGCCAGCGAGAAAATGTTTCAATGATATTTCTTTACCTGTGGAAGGGTGGTAGAATGCTTTGCAGGTATTGATGTATCTACAGTACATGCAATTACCGCACCGGTGTGTTCTCACTGGTGCTGGGGCCAAAAGAGTCTGCTTCAAGGGTTCTGGGCCCGGGACTATGTACTTTACCACCATGTCTTTTATGCTTTTGCACTTTCAAAAAACCACTTTAGGGCCCTGTTCTATGACATCTGCAAGTCTAGTCTCTAATTCTAAGATACACCAATTACTATCACCTGTTTAACCTGATTTGCCCTTCTAGAGAAATTGGTGACAAAAGGACAGGACACTGTACTGTCTCTGTCCTTTACACTCCATAGAGTCTGGTTCCTGTCCATGTTTTCCACTTTCTGGATTGCTGAAGCAATACATTGTTTACTATAACCCCTATCTAGAAACCTTTTCATTTGCAATGCACTCCTGTGTTTAAACTCAGATGGCTCAGTGCAATTTCTAAGGGTCCTTACCAACTGCACTGCTTACCTCGGTGCCAGCCCTCCTGAAAAGTTCTGGCTCCCGCAGGGTCCCAGCACCTCCGGTTCAGACCCATCTGTGTGAAACAATGGTGAAGATCGATTCCTGGAAAATCAATCTGTTCTTGTTCTTTTCGACTCCTCTTCCGCTTCAAACACCATAGACCATGGGGTTTCAGTGACTTGACTGATGCACTTTGAAGGACTCATAGGCACTTTTGAGCTGGTTCAAGTCCTTCCTTCTGCAGGTTGTGTTGGCAAATTTTTCCTCAAAACCTGCTGCCCTTCACTATGGGAGCCTTTGAGTTCACTCGTGTCATCCATGTTTGCGGTGTATACACTTGCTATGGGAGAGGTCATTCTGTGATACAGTCTGAGGTTTCACTGCTATGCTGACAATACCCAGCTGTAGTTGTCGCTTGCCCCTGGAGTGAGACATGCTATCAATCTACTGAAAAGTTGCTTTTCCAGTATCAATGCCTGGATGGTCTTTTGCTTGTTGAGGTTAAATCCAGACAAGATGGAGGTGTGTTGGTGGAAGCAGGTTCTCGGATACTGGCAGATGTGAAAGGGGATATTGCTGGGTTACAACTGCTGTCCCGCAAGAAAAAAATTATCCTAGTAACACAGCAGTTACTAGGGGCTCTGACCTGACATTTGGTGATGCACGCTTCCCCACCCCACCCCATCCCATTTAATACCCTCCATTTTCCCATGTGGCACACTGTTTCCAGTTTTTTTTTTTTTTTATTATTTCTCACTATTTTAAGGCAGTCTGTCGCCATGTTAGTTGCCTCGCTAATGGAGCCCATAACTGTCGGCTGATCTCCCCACAAAAAAAAAACATCTGTGGCATCTGTTAAAAATGTAAAATCACACACACTGCAGTAAAACAAATTAACCACAAATTAGCTTGCTCAAATAGTGCAAATGGGTATCACAGCAGCGGTACTTTCCTCATTTTCCATACCATAGATGGATGTCCATCTGCGGTATGGAGAAAGAAGAAAGTACTGCTCCCCTGACACACAGCAGCACTACTGGGGCTTGTGCTGTCTCTCTCTCTCTCTCTTAGTGATTTTTGTACCCTTGTCTAAATTTAGAAAAGCAAAGCAATGTCTATTTCTTTGTTTAAACATTTTGCTGACGTTTACTGTTACACAGCAGGTCCTGGTTCCTGAATCAGTTTCTGTGTGGAGCACCAGTCGCCTGCTCCTGCGTCCCTGCCCCGCTTCTGACATCTGTACAGTTTTAAATTAGTGTGGCTCTAGAGAAAACATTCTGTGACTTCATTTAGTGCCATGGTTCCAGAGGCAAAATACCATGGCACCTGAGATAAAACCTGTTAATCTGGTCAGGCGGCAGTTGGTGATCGGGAGTGCTTGTGGGCAGCAAACGGTAAGTGCCATAAGGAGGAGAGACCAGCAAGATTTGGCAGCACAACAGACACAGTAAAGAGTAGAATTTAGGTTACTTTTTAAAATTAAAATTTACATTTGCATGCTATTTGCCATGAACTTTTTTTTATACCCTTGTCTAAATTTAAAAAAGCAAAGCTATGTCATTCTTTGTGGGGTGGAGGGCGGTGAATGAATGGCTCTCCCTAACTGTAAAATATTCAGACACTCACATCTGTATCCAGAGATGGAAAGCAGCACAGCTCGTTTCATAGGCACACAGTAGCTACAACAGACCATGACAACCAGCTCAAGAGAGAACTATAGCAGCTCTTCTAGGAAAACAGTTCCCAGCTTAAAAAAATACACAGGTGGAGGAAAGTACAGTTATGTAAGAACTTACCATAACAGCAGATCTTCGAGAGAGATTCTTGCAGTAGGTCATAACATAGGACTGCGCCCCCTGGCATCAGGACCACACACGGCAAACTTTTGCTAGCAATGTCTTGCAGGGAACCGCCCATCCGATGTCATGTGACGGACATCAGTGTGACTCCATATAGTGGCCACTCCCCACGCCCGCCTTCCAGTTCTCCCGCAGGAGATCCAAGGAGGATGAGACAGGAGAAAAGGATGAAAATCTTGGAGCCCAGTTCAGAATGATCTGTAAGAAATGCAGAGACTGGGGGAAGGACAGAGGGAAAGTGTGACCTACTGCAGGAACCTCTCTCTCGATCTACTGTTATGGTAAGTTCTTACATAACTGTACTATATTACTTTGAGAGGGTTCCTGCAGTAGGTCATAACATGTAGGACTGAATCCCAAGCAGTCACTCGGAGAGACCGAGAGAATCAGGGGAGGAGGAACAACTGAAAAAGATCAGGTCCTGCCTAAGACAGTAGGCCCTGCAGGACAGCGAGGCCAAATCCGGCCCTATGCCTAGAGGCAATGTCCAGACTGTAATGCTTTGTGAAGGTATGGACTGAAATCCAAGTTGCTGCCGCACAAATCTATGTTAAAGAAACATACCTGAGGAACACTGTAGATGCAGCCATGCCCCTGGAAGAGTTTCTTGTACTTCCGGTAGCAGAAGTTGATGCAGCTGGCCAGCCATTTGGAAGGACATTGTTTAGAAACTGCCGACCCCAAATATTTGGGGGCAAAGGAAACAAAAAGCTGATCTGACTTGCATATGTCTTTGGTCCTGTGGACGTAACACAAGATTCTATGTACATCCAATGTGTGAAGTCTCACCCCTGTTCGAATGAACCGGATAGCATACCGGGAGTTCAACTGTTTGATTTAAGGTGAATTCAGAAACCACCTTGGGAAGAAACCTAGGATTTGTACGCAGGACCGCCCAGTCCCTGTGAAAAATCAAATAAGGCTCCTTATGCATCAGGGCCTGAAGCTCAGAAATTCTTTGAGCAGAAGTAACAGCAACCAAAAAGAGCGTTTCCAGAACAGGTAGTGCATATCACAGCTTACCACTGGTTCAAAAGGAGGGAGTGCAAGCTTTTCTAAAATAAAATTTAGATCCCAAGGTGGGGTGGAGTTACGGATGGGGGGGTTTCAAATGGAGGATCCTTTTCGGAAAGGTTTTGGAGACCTCCAAATGAGCGACAGGTTTCCTGTCCACAAGGGAATGATAGGCAGAAATAGCAGACGAGTAGACCTTAAGAGAGGAATGGCTTAGACCAGTAAGATAGGTGCAACAGGTACTACATGACCTGAGGAACTGAGCAAGTGAAGGGGTCCCAACCATTGGATGCGGCCCAGATGGAGAAACACTATCATTTCATCGCGTAGGTGGACCTGGTGGAGGGTTTCCTAGCTTCCACCAGGACCTGAGCGACCCTCTGGGAAACCCCCAAAACGTGACACAATTATGTCTGAAGGAGCCACGCATGAAGACGCAGGGTCCTGAGTCCCGGATGCACTAGTCTGCCCTGATCCTGCGTCAACAGATCGTGTTGAAGGGGGAGGAGAACTGCGGGTTCCACTGCCAGCTGCTGCATGAGTGGGAACCAGATCTGCCTCAGCCAGAGGGAAGCTATGAGAATCATCCGAGCCCCCTCAGCTTGAAGTTTTAGAAGGACACGCTGTAGAATGGGAAAGGGAGGGAAGGCATACAAGTACTTCCCTGTCCAGCAGAGCGACAAGTCATGCCAGAAAGCACCAGCGTCTGGAACGAGCGAGCAAAAACTGGGAAGTTTTGTGTTGTAAGGAGAGGTGAAGAGATTTACTTCTGGTCATCCCCATTGGTGGAACAATAAAGCGTCCACTTCCTGCCACAATTCCCATTCATGAGCTTGAGAAGACGTCCGACTGAGGCTGTCTGCCAGGGCGTTGTGGACGCCTGGGACGTGCACGGCCGTGAGAAACAGACTGTGCTGGACTGCCTAGCACCACACCCACATCCCCTCCCTGCACAGGGGGTACAATCGGGTGCCTCACTGCTTGTTGATGTACCAGACCACAGACATATTGTCCGTCTGGACTATCAGTGTTCCCGTCAACAGGATGGGCTGGAACGCCTGCAGGGTGTACAGCGCAGCTCTCATCTCCAATATATTTATGTGGAGAGACATCTCCAGCTGAGACCACAATCCCTGTGTTCTGTGATTCCCCTGGTGGGCTGCCCACCCCAGACCATAAGCGTCTGTGGTGAGGTTCCATGAGGGAGGGGGTGTCCTGAAAGGTAACCCCTGAGCCGAATTTTGAGGATCCTGCCACCGCACAAGGTTTTTCCTGAGTGTGTTGGACACTAGGACAGGATGATCTAGGTCGTCCGAGCACTGATCCTGTTGGACCCATAGTGTCCACTGGGTGATCCTCATGTAATCTGGCCAAGGGAACCGTGGAGATGGTCGCCGCCATGAGGCCAAGAAGGTGTAAGAATGCTCTGGCAGGAATATACTTGGAGGAGAGGACTGGACTGACCTGCTCCTATAGAGTATCTGCTCTGTCCGGGGGCAGGAAGGTTCTGCACTGGACTGTGTCCAAGACTGCTCTGATGAACTGAAGCCTCTGGGAGGGGATCAGGGATGACTTGGGAAAGTTGATAGTAATCCCCAGTCGGGGGGAAAAAGGTCCAGTGTGAAGGAACACGATTCCTCTAGGTTGGCCCTGGATGAGGCCGCTATGAGCCAGTCATCCAGGTAAGGGACCACTGTGAAACCCCGACGGCGTAAAGCCACTACCACCACCGCTAGGCACTTGGTGAAAACCTTGGGTGCCAAGGAAAGGCCAAAGGGGAGGACTGAAAACTGGAAGTGCTCCCCTTGAAAAGGAAATGCAGGAAACGGCTGTGGCTTGGGAATACTGGAATATGTAGGTAAGCATCCTGCATATCCAGTGTGCAAAGCCAGTGGACCTTCTGCAGAAGAGGCAGTAGACTCTGTACAGTTAGCATGCGGAATCTTTTGTACTCCACAACAAGGTTCAGCCGGCTGAGGTCCAGGGTGGGTCTGAGGTGGCCCATCTTTTTCGGGACCAGGAAGAAATGATAGTAGAACCCTTTTTGTCTCTGGGATGGAGGGACTGGCTCTATAGCGGACTTCTGTCTTAGGGTCAGGATTTCCTCCTCAACCAGCAGTGTCTGGTTCAGAGAGTACCGGGAATGACCTGGAGGGGAGTTTGGAGGGAACTCTAGAAACTCTCCAGTGTGCCCTCTTGAAAGGAGTTGCAGGACCCATGCATCTGAGGTGATACCCTTCCACTCCAGCACCTGGAGGGCAAATCTTCCTCCCACTGGCTTCACATTGGAGGGTGGAGGGCTGGATGAGTCAGGAAGCTGAGGGATGAGGGGGAAGACCCCCCGGCCACTCTCTGGGTTTCTGAGACGGGGAGAGGAGAAAGATGAGCTCATGGCTTTTCTTTTATTTTGGCACTGGTTAAAGGGCTGTTTAACCGGACTCTTGTTCTGGCGCCGAAACGGCTGTTTCTTATGAAAGCCCGTTTGGTACATTGACTTAATGGATCTCAGGGCTTGGCCACTGTCCTGGAGACCCGTAATTATGTCCTTGGTGTTTCCACTAAAGAGGACTGAACCTCTAAAGAGAGCATCCTGGATTGCTGACTGGACATCTGCGGAGAGTCCAGAAATGCGTAGCCAAGCATGTCTTCTGAGGGAGACAGCTGTGGCAGAGGAACAAGCCACCGCATCCACCGAATCGTAAGTGGCTCTGAGCGCATGTCTGCATGAGATTTTGGATAGGCACAAGTCTTTAGTTAGTTCCTCCTTGAGGTCCGAGGTTTCCATAGCTTGGATACGGGCCTCAAGCCTGGCCATAGTTGCCTTCTGAAAAGAAACCATGTGCGCCACATAGTTGAGGGAATGAAGGTCGCATGTAGAAGATGAATAATGTTTCTTTCCAAATTGGTCGAGCTGCCAAAATTCCTTATCTGGAGGAGAGATGCTCATATGTTTTGGCGTGGCTGAACAATAGTGAGCAGCCGCTATGACTATAGAGTCCGCCTTGGGATAAGGGTCCAGAAAGGAAATACCCTCAGGCATGTGGTATATCCGGTCTGCCTTCTTTGGGACGGCCGGAATAGTGAGTGGCAGCTGCCAAATGGTAGTGGTGAGGTCCTTGCGGGGGGCTGGCCAAGGGGGGACAGGGATAGGGGAAGCAGTCTCCAAGTCTAGGTGTTCCGCTAGACATTTCCTTTTTGGGTCCTGCTCCTCTGCATTCCAGCCGTTGGTTTGTTGGATAATGCAGAGGAGCTCAGTAAAAGAGGGATCCTCCGGAAGGGATTTGGCAATTCTTTGCCCTTGGCCACAGAGGACTGCTCACCTGATGAGACTTCTGAGAAATCCTACTCAGAGTCTAAGGAATCTTCTCCTTCGGGGGTTCCAAACTCTGGCAGGGTGACCTCCTGAGGGGTTGCGCCAGAAATGTGCAATGTGGCACAGTGAAGAGAGCTGGCTGGTGACATGGAACGGGGAGGAGGAGAGACTACAAGGCCCTGCAATTGTTGTTCCAAGTCAGAGACCAGCTAAGATCTGGCGTCCTTCCACCAGAACTGTACATGGGTTTAAAAGTCCTGTTGAGGTGGAAGCGTAGGAGTAGTGTGGGCGGAGGGTGGTAAAAGGGTACGCCCAATCCTGGATACTGAGGAGGATACCTTTGATAACAGGGGTAGCTAGGGGTCTGATATCTGCGGTAGAAAGTATGATGAAAAGAACCCATCGTCTGACCAGACTGTGGATAAGCCGGCGTCTGGAACCCTGAATAGAGAGGATACCCTGGCGGATGACCCTGTTCCATCGGGCGTCTCGAAGGACCTGGAAAGGTATCCTGCATTTGGCTGGCCAACGTCAGTGGGTCTGGTGTCGGGCCTGGCGTAGCGATAGCCTGTGTCGGGGGCAAGGATAAGGACCCTGACAGAGGGAGGTTTAACAGAGTGTCCGGTGGTGCCCCATGTGTCAGAGAGGGGGTGCCTGGTGGAGGCCCTGACGGTGGAGAATCGAGTCTGGCGTCGGTATCCACGGGAGGGACCTGGGGCACAGCTGCCAGAGTGAGAGAGGAGAAGACCACATCCATGGGGCCCACTGCCCCCTCCACCTCAGATGTGACGTCTGGGATAGGAGGTTCCATCAGGGGAGATGGAGAGGAAGGCTCCTGCCCAGAAGGGACCTGGGAGGAAGGCTGATCAAGGGAGGTCAGCGGGCTCGATCAGACATCGGATAAGGTGGTATCAGTCTTCAACAGTAAGCAACGTCCGAGCAGTCCTCCGAAACTTGAGCAATCGGCTTATCGGATGAAAGAGGGACCGGGCAGAGGAGGAGAGGGCCCTCGACCAACTTATCGGTCTGTGTCGTGCAGACCCCTGCCTGGTTTTCGGGATCCGGCTTACCAACTACCGGGTGGGCCCCAGAGAAGCCGGGGTCCGACTTAGCGGTAGACACCGGGTGTTCACCAGAGGAGATGGTGGACAACTTACTGGCAGAGACAGGCTGGAAAGAAGCAGAGGAACCTGAAGAAGCCCCAGCCACGGCCCGGACAACCACAAGGGCAGGCGGCGGGGGAACAACCTTGCTGGTCAAAGGCTTACTGAAGGTAACTCAGTCCCGGTCTTCCAACGTGCTCCCATTCCCTGTGCTTCTCTTTGTCCTTCTTTTCCTTCTGTTTGGACTCCGAAGAACGGGAGGAAGCAGTATTCCTCAATTTCTGCATCTCCTTTTCAAAAGTGGCCATTCTGGACTTCAGAAAAATGAGCCTCCAAAGCCTGCTGTCTGCATTTGCGTGTGGCCTGACTGAAGGGCTTGCAATCAGGGTAGGCCTCGGTGTTGTGGTTCAGGCCTAGGCAGAAGTGTCAGCGATGATGGCCGTCCTTGTGAGGGATCTGTGCGCTGCACTTCTTCTTGATCTTCGAAGTTGGAGGTGAAGAAGACATAAAAGAATCGAAGAATGGACTGAAAACTCGGTAAATTAAGGTACAAAATGGCAATCGACTGAGCAGTGTTTACAGTGAAGTTCTTGCACAGGTCGACATCAGGAAAGAACTGGAAGGCGGGGACCGCCCACTATATAGGGTCATGCTGATGTCGGGAGGACGGTCCCCTGCCAGATATTGCTAGCAAAAGTTTGCCGTGCGGTCCTGACGCCAGGAGGCGCAGTCCTACATGTTATGACCTACTGCAGGAACCCTCGTGAAGTAAGATCTATTTTATTACAAAACTCATATTAAACAAATGTTTTATTAATTTTTATGAAACTGATTTTTTTTTTTTTTTTTTTTTTTAAGCACAATAATACCCTCCAGGGTGGGTGGTACTGGGAAATACCAGACCTTCCAGGGGCTATAAGGCCCTCCACCTGTGGCGTTGGGCCTCATTGCACCCCTGGGTGGTCTGGTATTGCCCAATACAGCCCACCCTATCAGGTATTATTGCTTACGTTCAACACAGGACGAGGCTGACTGCAACAGTTTAAGCATGCTGAGGGATTCCTGGGGTTTGAATAATCCTTTCCCTACAATCTTTATCTTGTGTATTAACAAAGGGCTTTAGTTTTCATTGCAATCAGTTCATGTTTACAAGCATTACATTCATCAGACACTTAAAGAATACAAATCGTGACAAACACTGTTCAATTTATAAAAAAAACGAAACAAAATAAATTCTGTATGCTACTAAATGCAGACACTAACAAATCATTGCAGACCATTATATTACCACAGGGGCCTAGGAACTATTTATTTACTGACAAGAGAACGGACTCTGGAGTTGGCAATCTCTCTTAATCAAAGTTTGTTTAGTTATAAACTTAACAAATTTACAGCTTCCATTTACCTGTGGATTTTAAATACATTTTAGCCACCAGTCTGTTGTTGAATCAGCCCACAGATTACATTTCCCTATCCTGTCAGAAATGGTCCCATCAGGTCAGTACTGGGTTGCCCAAAGAGACCAGTGAGGTCAAGTTAGTAAACATGGTGTCCACCCATGTAGTTGTGTGATCTGTTAAAAGACCCTCCCTGTCCAGTGGCTCTAACAAGTATTAAATTCATCATGGTCATTAAAAAATATTATGTTCCTAGAAGGCTGACCATGTTGTACAGGTGTGGTGTGCATTCAGCAGGGAAAGCTGCTGATTTCACTGTCATAGGCTCTCACACACTGCCAAGCAACAACTGGAGTAAATTTTTTTTTTTTTACCTTTCTTTCTCTCCTTCCACCAACCGGCCCCCAGCCCTTTCCACTGGAAGTTACCTCTTGGCACTGGAGGTGCCAGCTGGCCATGTGTGGTGCCTGAGAGGGTCTGGCATCATCTCGCCAGTTGGTATGGTTTTTGGCCTCCGTTTTCTTCCCGTCCCTGGAGTGCAGTGGTGCAGCCAATGACGCCAATGGCCGAGCCACGCATGCTTCCACACATGGCACGCCGGGCGACTGCTCCGTCTTTGCCCCGTTGATGCAGCCGGTGTGCCAACCTCCAGTCGCTGCTAGGGGCCAGGCATGCACCGGTCTCCAGTCTCACCCTCCCCTGGACAGGAGAGCTGTACTCTGGACGCTCAATCCTCTCCCTCCCCAGCCGACCCGCTCGCACCGCTAACATGTGTCGCCGGCATGGCAGAAGGTAAGGCAGTGATGCCTCAGCCCTCCATGCCACTGGGCCAGCACAACTACTGGATTAATACATTTTTGATAATACTCTGGGGAAATATCAGTTGAAAAACATGACAACTCTTCAGCTACATGTAAACCATAGACCATCAAGGCCAATGTGTGGGAGTGTATGTCCTACTGACTTCTAATACTTTTCATGCAGCTTTTTGACGCAAACCAAACCCATCCACCAATGCTTGTCATATGTCTTATCCTGGCAATCTCCCTGCACCATCGGCTGCTTCCACTGCTATCAGGACCAGCGAGGAGCCACATGCAGCAAGGCCAGAGTGGCAATGACCACCATACTGAAGGTCTGTGGTATCTACTGTTTTCTGGTTTTCTCCCTCAATGCCGTCTTTTCACAGCCCTGCCCATAGTACACTCACCCACAGGGTGCCAGGCGAGGCCCTGAAAGTCCAAACAGTGTCCCTCAGTGGAGAAGGCAAGTTTCCATATCCATCACAGGGGTCACTGTGGCAGCAGAACCAGGTGCCAACCCCCTCCAGGTGGGAGCGCTAGAGTGCTTTCCCAGCCCTTCCCCCCACCTCGGCTGCTGGACCAGCTCCTGAGTCTGCTCCTGAACCCGGGTCAGCAGTGCCAGGCCATCGGGAAGCCCCTGAATCTAATACATTTTTAAACATATATTACCCCTTGAAAGGCTTTGTATACATGTACTGCTTTCACAGAAAAACAAAGGCCACTAGCCACAAAAGCACTGAAAACCAAATATATGTTTATAATAAAGAAAAAACAAAGGTCACAAGAACAAAGGAAGCTTTCTTTATTGTTTAGTTGATTTCACAACATAGAAGAGCAGTACAGCAGTTATAGAAAACCCCCAGCTACAATGCTAGGGTTCTTACTATAAAAACATGTTTCAAGGACTGTTTTCAATCATTTCAACAGATTAACACCACTTAACCACCTCCCTATCTGAAATTTGGAAATGTACTGGATTCTTTCCCACCTTCAGGTCCAAGTTTGATATAATGCATTGTTACACTTTTCCTTACTGTTTAACTAAAGAGTGTGATAATGGGATGGTCTTCTTTGCAACATCTTAACAAAAGGTCATCTGATCAGTGCTCCATTGGCTCATCTGGCTTTTCTTCGGGTTCTTCGGCAACAGGAGCAGTCTTTAAAGAAACAACATTAAGAGATACATGACCATAAGGTTAGCAAATTAATTAGAGGTAATACTTGATCCCCACTACTTAAATTTAACCAGGACAAACTCAAAAGTACATTTTGAATTATACTGCCTTATTTTTTAAGGGTCTTTTTGAATAATACTGCCTATTTTTTCTCCAACTAGGCCTGAATTTTTAAAATTGGTTTCCACCCCTGAACCCTCTTTACCTCCATTCTCTTCCCTTATCTAGGCCATTCCACTGTTCATCTTCCTGTCTAGATACCAGTACAAGCTCACCAAGGCCCCTATCCAGATTACTGCTACTTTGCACACCACAGCACCACACACATACAAACACACACACTTGCAGCAGGGGTTCTTTAGACTATGACAACTGCAACCTACTCCAGATGTAAAATGCCTGTAAGATGGCCAGGGGTGGTCCCAGACTCAATGACGTGGTTTGAGTACGTCCGTCTTTTGGATGAGAAGTTAAACCGAGGTCCCATCTGCCTATTCTGGTGGTGGTTCAGGTGGATGTTAAAGATCCCATGGCACTTCTCGAAAAGAGTAGGGGAATCTCCCCGGTGCCCTGGCCAACTTTCCCCCCCATTCACTAAAAATACCACCAACAGCTTAATCTGGTTCAAAGTCAGTTGGCATTCATCTGTATCCCAATCCCCGGGTCGTGCCTGAAAATAGGCAGAGTTTGTCTAGTGCACTTAGCCGGTCAACAACAAAAAAACAAAACACCACCAGCCAGTAACTGTTCTCACCCACCCACGTACTGCCAGCAACTCCCCATCCCTGACTGGGCTTACGGCTGGATTGTTAACAGGAAGCCTGTACAATACCCACAAGCCACCACAGCTATGTTCAACCCCCCACTCAAGCAAGCGAAAGGGGAGAATTCCCTGTCCCTTGCACAAGCATGGAAATGGCATATCTGATGGGTCTCTGGGAGAAAAGGTGACAATAACCCCATACGCCAGCCCCATTCATTGCAAAAGTACATTTTAGAAGTCCATTATCCGGCACTAAATCCCTGTAAAGGGTTTCTGCTACCCTGATCTATATTAAATCAAAATCAAGGGATGGCATAGGCCCAACTTAGAATGGATGGTGCCTAGTCAATCAATCAATTTTATTTTATACTGGAAAGTATGTGAGCAAAAACGCCTGATTTCACAAATGTCTAGTTGCACATTATAGAGAAATATAAGGAATAAATACAATGGAATATATACAAAATCAGTTAATCCTAAAGTGCAACGGGAGAAAACTACAGGGGAAAAGTATGTACAATAAAACCATTTGATTATATACAGTAGTTAATATTTTATACAGAGGCACACTAGCCTTCTAATTCTTTAGAAGGGGTAGTTGTCCGGGGTAGACACAGGTTCTTGTTTTCAGGAGGTGGTCCTTGACAGTGAAGTTGAAGGTACTGATGGCGCTACAAGTTTGGATTTCAAGGGGCAGTTTGTTATAAAGCTTGGGGCTCTTGTAGTAATGGAATTCTGTGCATGTGTGGTGTAGAAAGGGATGTCAGATGTGATGGGAGGCCGCTCTTGCACTACACTTCGGGACTGATTTAGGGAAAAGGAATGTCCGCTTGTCAGCAATAAATTTAAGTTTACCTTATGTTAAAAAAAAAAAAGAGAGCATTTGAAAATGGAACATACCCTCACGGGGGAGCCAGTTTAGGGGGTTATATAAGGTACTATGGCGGGTAGACCAAGGGAGTCTGGTAATGAAGTGCGTGATGTTATTATATGTGGTCCTGAGTTTGGTGAAGAGGAGGGAGGTGGTAGAGGGGTAGCAGACAATGGAATCGTACTCAAGAAGGGGTAGGAGCAGGGAGCTAGCCAGGCGTAGTCTGGAGGCGGGTATTACGCACTTCCTGATTCGGTATAGGAGACCTATCTTCATATGGATCTTCTTGACGAGGGTAGCTATATGTACGTGTTAAGTCAAGTGTGGGTCAAGGAGCAGTCGCAGGTATTTAAATTCGTCCACTTTTTCTATACTATTTCCCAGGATGTCCATGAGGGTCAGGTTTACATTAAGGGTTTTCCTAGGGCAAGAGAAAATCATAAACTTGGTCTTCTTAGAGTTGAGGACCGTGCCTTTGGCAGAAAACCATGAGTGTAACTTGCTGAAATCAGCTTGCAGATTTATGAACACTGCATCCAGATTGATGTTGCTACTGTAGAGGTTAGCACTTTCTACATAAAGGACAATTTTGGTGGAGTGACAGATATCCGGGAGCTTATTTATAAAAAGAGAGAACAGGAGTGGGCCCAGGATGGAGCCCTGGGGGATCCCATAATTAATTGGGCAGTCAGCAGGAAAATTACCATTGATCGTTGTCTTCTGGGATCTATGGGAGAGGTAACTTACAACCCATTTGACAACGTTCTTCAAGATTTGCACATCCTTGAGGGTTTCGAGGAGTAAGCTATGTTCAACCAGGTCGAAAGCCTTGGTTAAGTCCATGAAAACCGAGCCTGTGTACAGGCCTTTATCGTTGAGACTTGTGGATATCACTAGTGAACTTAACCAGGGCTGTTTCTGTGCTGTGACCCGATCTCAAGCCGTGCTGGGCTTCTGAGAGGAGGTTATGGCAGCTGAGGACACGCTGTGAGCTGGGTGTAAATTACTTTTTCAATGATTTTGGAGAGGGGAGCAAGAAGAAAGATAGGTCGGTAATTCCCGATATCATTCCTTGACCCTGATTTGAAGAGAGGTTTGACAGTGGTGGTTTTCCAGATGCTGGGGAAATAGCTGAAGCAAAGTGGGAGGTTGAGTATGTTGATGATGGGGGCCGCTAGAGGTTTAATGGTGAGCTTAAGGATTTATAAGTCTGTTCTGTCTGCCCTCTGCTGGGTTTAGGGCTGTTACTCCGGATGATCTTAATAGAGTCAGAGGGCTTTAGGGCCTGGAAATAAAATATGGGACTGTGCTCAGCACCCAAGTTGGAGATTTTTGGTGGGGGGGGACGTTTATATTTATCGAGGTCAACAAAAAAGGAACTGAAAATGTTTGCAACTTCAGTGGAGTCGTTGGGTCTGCCTATCCTTGAATAAAGGGTGATGGATTCTCGTATTCTTAGTCCCAGTAGGGAGCTGAGGGTTCCCAAAGTAGTCTGGGGTTGACTGAGATTTCCCTAGTTGTTTATTTTGGAGAAAATCAATTTTGGCCTTTCTGATGGAGGATTTGAACTTTTTTCTGAGTGCTTTGTAGAGGTAGAGCTGGGCAGGGTCCCTATGCTCATAGTATCGGGCCCAGGCCTTGTCCCTTTGTCCTCATCAATTTAATGATGTCATGGGAGACCCATTTGTTACAAGTCCCCTGACCCTGATTTTTTTGAGGGGGGCAAATTTATTGCAGACATTGTTAAAGACAGTGGAAAATTTGTTGATAACAGTATCAAGGTCGCCTAAAACAGTGGTAAATGAGCAGTTGTCCAGGTGGAAGACACGGGTTAGGTCTTCGATACTGTTACTAGTCGGGCGTCTGGAGAAAATGAACTTGGGGGAGGGAGTAGGTACTGGGCTGACCAGAGACAGAAAGTGGCGCAGTGATTGCTCCTGCAGTCTGGTAGTACTCCTGAGTCGGTGATACGGGAGGTGTTGGAGACAATGATCCAGTCGATTAACGTTTGAGTCCTAGTCTTATAATTTGATCTGGTGGGGGTAGAAATCAACTGGTGCAGGCCATGGCTGGTGATGCAGAATTTAGCTCGGTCTGCTTGGCTGGAGACCCAATTTAGGTTGAAAGCCCCAAGGAATATCCATTCTGGTCTCTCTTGAGGGGAAGAGAGTTTTGAGGGCTAGCGGAGTCTCCAGGTCTGGGGAGGGGGATCCGGGGAGATAGGTGGTTGTGATGCTAAGAGTTTTACTTTGTCCACAAAAGGATGGTGAGGGGTTTCAAGCATAATGAACTCAAGAGTTGGGACTGTGTTCGGTGAAACTTGAACTTGTTCGAAACAAAGAACATGCGGCCCCCTCTTTCTCCCCAGGTCTGTCTTTTCTGACAGAGGTGTGGCCGCTGAGTTCGATCTCCCCTAAGATTTTGTGTGAGAGCCATGTTTCTGATCGCGCTACAATGTCAAAGTTGTTGCAGGAGACCCAGGCCTGGAAGGCATCTTTTTTGACTGGGAGGCTCTAAATGTTGAGGTGGACTATGCTAATGTTTTTCCCTTTATTTGTGCAAGCCAGGTTGGACAGAGGGCTAGGGTTCCCAGGGCCGGGGTTTGGGTGGATGGTTCCAGTAAGGAGAAGGAGGAGAATTAAGGTTCTGGTCCTCCTAGTGCTGAGGGGTCGACATGCGAGTTTGCGGAACCTCGACCGTTTTACAATAGAAACACAGAGGCAGAGGAGGTAATGGATATGTTCTTCCTGTAGCGGAACGAAGGAGAGGGATGGGCAGATGGTCAAGTTGGTTGGAAGGGAGGATATGTAAGGGCCAGGTGGGAGGAGGCCAGCAGGGGGCGGAGGAGAAAGGGGGTTAGGGGTGAGTTGTGGTGTGGGCCAGCAGGGGGAGGAGGTAAAGAGGGGTGGCTGCAGTAGTAATAGGAGGAAGGTAATAATAGGCACCATGGTAAAGATTTATAGGCTAGGCAGCGAGGGGTCACCAGGGGAAGAGTGTGCAGGACAACAGCACAAGTGCACAGGGGGTAGAGGTCAGGGAGAAGTGTAATAAGATAACTTGTATCAATCAGGGGAGAGTGGAACTTGATGGTGTTATGTACTTCTGCTGATTCCCCAAACACCCCCACGTACCGGTATCTGGGTACATGCTATTGCAGCCAAATCCCTAGTTTCCTACTCTGTTTTTCTACTCCTGGTGATCTAACTGTTGTAGACAGGGAAGGTGGGTTGTGCTCACTTAAATGTCCACAGTGTGCGCAGACACCCCCTGCTCCAAAAGTTTCTTGTGAACCCAAGCTCAGTATGGCCTATGCAAGCAGAATGTTTGGAGCCATGCTCTCTTTTCATTTCAATATGGGCTGCTTGTGCAAGGCTGAACAGTACAAGCAAAACATTAATTTTGGTTGTATTAGCTGCATCCCCTTCAGGCCCCTAGATACTGTACCTCAATCTAAAATGAGGCAGATGATTACTGTTCTGTGGTAACCATAAGCTTATTTTATAATCACAGACTTAGCTGTAGGTGGTGGGGCAGGGAGTATCTGTTGGGAAAGAAACACGCAGATAGCCACTACAGGTGGGAACACAAGAGACACCCTATCTAGGGTAGGGTGCAATAACTGATCAGAAAAGAAACAGGGGAGGGTTAATTAAAAGGAAGAAGTAAAGACACAAAGGGGTACAGGGCGAGATATATTCAGACATAGCAAGCGAGTAAAAGAAAACGCAAGCAACACCCTATCTAGGGTAGGGTAATAAAAAGTAAATACTGATGGAGTGTGTAGGTGGGAAAGGAACAGACACAGGAAGAGGACAATAAGGGGCAGGATACATTTGAAAGCAGTAGGCAGTTAATACATCAGATCAGTTATAGGAGTGGGGCAGTGCAATCGTTGTGCAGCTGCAGTATTCCTGGAGACATTCTGGAGACTAAGGTGCTGCCCCATCTGCACAGCCCCCTCTGGTTTGAGGAAGGAGGTTGCTAGTCTTTGGGATGAGCTGGCTAGGATCCAGACAATCTCCTGCCCCGCCCAGGGGCCACCGAGTCTACCGTTATTGCCAAAGAGATTGCCTAGGAAAAGGAGGGCTGGCTGGACCATGGTGGACTCTGGGAGTGTGAAGGTATCAGGTCAAGGGCACAATCCTCAGCCTGTGTCACTACAGAACTCCTTTGTCATTCTGGTGGGACAAGACTGCTAAGAGAAGGTACCTGAAGTAGTGGCAAGGGAGTATGTGGAGGTCATCCAAAGGGGAGGCCCCAGGGTGATAGGAAGAGGACGACAGCAGGGGAAGAATCAGCTTCTGGTTGGGGACTCAAGTATTATGGGGGTAGATTTGGGAACAGGAAGGGGGGGAGAGGGAGATAAGGTGCCTACCCGGCACCACTGCCCAAAGGGATGAACAGTGGATCCTAAGGTTCGCTAGGACAGCAGGGAATGGGGAGGGGAAGCTGGATGCCACTGCCCACCTGGGGACTGACGACGTAGAAAGGGATGGGGCTGTGATTGTGCAGGGAGAGTTCAGGGAACTTGGGAGGAGCCTAAAGCAAGCAGCGTGCACGGTGATATTCGCCGAGGTGCTGCCTGTCTGTGGCCAAGGGGAGAATACGATACTCCACACTAGAAGCTTCAACTTGTGGTAGAAGGAATGGTGCTGAGAGGAGGTGTTCAGCTTCACTGGGAACCAACCTGGAAGGATATGGGTCTATACAGAGATGATGTTCTGCATCATTTGGGAGGGGAATCGCAGTTCACAGTGGATGGATTAAATGTTATTTTGATAAACATTTAAACTAGCTGAAGGGGATGGCAGAAAGATAAAGGGAGGCATAAACAAACAGTGGGATGGGAGCACCAGAGGAGGAAACTCCCCCACAGAGTGAGTAAAAGGAAGTAGTAGAAGACAAGGGGGATAGGAACAAAGGCTGCAAAGAGGGAAAATGAGGCCAAAGCACACGGGGGGGGGGGGGGAGTTCAAGCAGAGTGGGAGCAAGGCGTGGAAGGTCATATGTGCAACTGCAAGGAGTCTTGGAAATAAAACGTTGGATCCAGAAGCCATCATGGCAGAGGCAGACCTGGGTCACGTGACCATTACCAAGCCATACAGAAAGCAACAGGTGGAATATGGCCATAACAGGCTGCACTCAGTTAAGGATGCTAGGGAGGAAGGGTTTTACTATATGTAAGGGACAGTATCAAAGTGACAGAAGCGCAAGGGAACCGGGGTGGGGAGAGATAGAGGTGATATACAGAAATCCAGCACATGGGGAAGAACTAGATAAGGCACTTGGGGAAGCCATCAGCCCTATGGCAGAAAAGGTGGAGGTGCTGCTATTGAGTGACTTCAATCTGCCTCGGCTAGAGGCACAGGCATCCTAAACTCCCTGCAGGTGGCGTTTCTCAGCCAACTGGTCATACAGCCCACTCATGATGGGGCAATACTGGACCTGGTGCTCATAAACAGGGAAAATACTGAAGATGTAAAGGTGGGATGCCACATGCGGACCAGCAATTGCCATACAATGTGGTTTAACATACTGACGGTGGCAAAGGCAAACCACACAAGCACAAGGGTCCTGGACTCCAGCAGGGGAGATTTTTACAAAATGAATGAATGCCTCAGACATGACCTAGTGGGGGGATTACCTGGGTGGGGTGGAGGAACAGTGGGCCAAATTAAGGGATGGCATAGTGAGGGCAACAAACCTCTGTGCGAAAGAAGCAAGCAAAAACACGAGGAAAAATAAACCACTATAGTTCTCGAGGGAAGTGGCTGCAAAGGTAAAGAATAGAAGGGTAGCATTCAGGAGGTGCAAGAAGACACAGAGGGAAGAGGCAAGGGAGGTATTCCAGGAAGAGCAGAGGGAAGCAGGTGAGGGGTGCAAAGGCCCAAACTGAGGAAAAGACAGCCAAAGGGGTAACTAAGGACACACAAGTAAAAAAGGGAAGACAAAAGGAGGGATTGTGAGGCTTAGAAAGGCAGGGAGAGACTGTGCAGATAAGGAAAAAGCAGACGATATGAAAAGATACTTCTGTTCAGTCTTTACAGTGGAGGAAGAGGGAGACGGACCACATGAAAGGAGCAAGAACAGTGAGGGGAAGGTGGTGGACATGAGTCCATTCACAGAGGAAGAAGTCCTAAGAGAATTTGCAAATCTGAAAATGGATAAGGCTATGGGGCCAGAAAGGATACACCCAAGGGTGCTGAGGGAGCTCAGAGAGGTACTGGCTGCACCTCTGTCAGTCCTATTCCAACACCTCACTGGAATCAGGAATGGTTCCAGAGGACTGGAGGGAGCAGATGTAGTTCCACGTCATGAAAGTGGCAGCAGGTAGGAAGCTGCCAACTATAGGCCAGTCTGTATGACATCAGTGGTGGAGAATGGAGACACCTTTAAAGGAAAGGGCAAAAGGAGCATCTTGAATCCAACAGGTTACACAAGACCCGAGGAAACACGGTTTTGGTTGGGGGGGGGGTCATGTCAGATGAACCCGATCGATTTCTTTGACTGAGTGACCACAGAAACAGATCAGGGTTGAGTGGTGACCGTGGCCTACTTCAGACTTCGGCAAGGTTTTAGACGCTGTACCACAAAGGAGGCTTATAGGGGAAGGCAGTTCGGGGGTGGAACTCAAGGTAGTAAATTAAGTATGAAATTGGCTGATGGATAGGCGACAGAGGGTCAGTGGCTCAGCAAGCTGCATGCTAACCTCTGACGCTGGAAGATCAAAAGATTGTGGGTTCTAGCCCCACACCAGATACTTGGGATAAATCCCAGTACTGACACTGTAGTGCATCACGAGGGGGATGCTGTGCTCCTGAGGTGCTGTCTTTCGGATGAGACATTAAACCGAGGTCCCAGCTGCCTGTTCTGGTGGTTGTTCAGGTGGATGTTAAAGACCCAATTGCACTTCTCGAAAAGAGTAGAGGAGTTTTCCCCGTGTCCTGGCCAAATTTCTCCCATTCACTAAAAATACCACCAGCAGCTTAATCTGGTTCAATTTCAGTTGGTTATCATCTGAATCCTCCCCCGGTCGCCCCTGTAAAAGGGATTTCTATAGTCTCAGTGGGCCTACTCGGTCAACAAAATTCAATAAAAAAAAAAAAAAAGAGTGTGGCGGTAAATGGCACTCACTCTGGTGAGGGGCAATGATCAGCGGGGTACTTCCGGGATCAGTACTGTGACCAGTCCTCAATGTTTTTGTAAGTGACTTTGCAGAACAGCTGGAAGGGAAGGTATGCCTCTTTGCAGAGGACAACAAAATCTGCAATAGGGTACATGATCTGGAGGTAGGTGGAGAGAATGACTAGAGACCTGAGAACACTCAAGTAGTGATCAAAGGTATGGCAGCAGGGCTTCAATGCAACGGAAGTGCAAAATCATGCACCTAGGGCACAGAATTCCAGAGATGGTGTATAAAATGGGGAAGAGGTATTGACAGTCACTAAACAGAAATGGGACCTTGTGCTATTTCTATTTGATGGCCTTAAGGTAGTGAGGCACAGCAACAAGGCAGTAGGCAGGGGCAGCAGGATGCTGGGGTGCATAGGGAAGGTTATCACCGCAGGAAAGAGGTGGTGTCACCACTGTATCGGTTACTGGTGTGACCCCACCTGGAGTACTGTGGCCAGTTCTGGAGACTACATCTCAGGAAGGACAAACAGGGTACAGGCTGTCCATAGGAGGGCAAACAAAATGGTACAGGGGCTGCATCATAAGCCCTACGCAGAGAATCGGAGACAGCTCAATATTTATATCCTGGAAGAGAGGAGAGACATGACAAAGACCTATAAATAACTCACAGGAGTGAATAAGGTACCGGCAGGGAGTATTTTCTTTTTTTTCCCTTTATCTGTTTATTCCCCCTCCTACCGTCCACTCCTTCGGGCAGCCAGCCTGCCGTTGCCTTCTCACCATCCTGCCATCCCGCTGCTCCGTCACTCCGTTGTCCCAGGCGTATCCCTTCGCTGGGGGGGTCCCCCTAACCCTGGGAGAATTACAGAGAGGGGAGATCGGAGTGCACACAGCACTCCTCACATCTAGGCAAGCGGACATGCAGCCTGGAGGTAAGGCAGAGGCGTGGGAGGTAGGGCTGCCGTCCATGGCCAGACAGACGTGCCCTTTTCATGTTTCTTGCTTGACCCGTGCATGTGCTGCTCGAGTAGTGCCTCCAGTCTCCACCAGGGGCCACTACAGAGTGAGGCTCAACCCTAACCCACTCCAGAAGAGAGAGCAGTCCTCGGACACTCCTCCCCCGCCAGCCTAGGCAACCAGAGCCTATTCCTGAACCCGGGTCGCCGCGTGGTTCGAGTTGTGGCATCCAGCACCTCAACCCTCTGCACCACCGGGCCGGCGGAGTATTTTCTAATAGAGAAGGTGCAACAAGGGGACATGCAATGGAAGTGGAGGGTGGGGTGGGGGAGAAGAGACTTTAGGAGGGATGCGACTAAGTACTTCTTTATTGAAAGAGTGGTGGATGCCTGAACAGTCTTCCAACTAAGGTGGTGGTAGCAAAAACACTAGAGGGATTCATGAATGCATACCACAGGCACAAAGGAATCTTGGTAGAAAAGCAGGGGAGCTGGTGGTGGGGGATAGCCGGAGAACAGGTAGAGTCTGCGCTGACAGAACAGGCATGGAAAAAATGGGCAGACTGGGCAGGCCAAGATATTATCATCTGCTGACAAATTCTATGTTTATAAAAATTACATGGTTTTAGAGAGAACAGTTACATAAGAATTTACCGTAACAGTAGACCTTTGAGGGGATCTCAGTCATCAGATACCACCGTAGGAACTTCACTGTCGGTAAATGGGAATCCACACAGAAGATTTTCAGCAGTACAACTGGGGTCGCCCACACTGTTGACGTCCGCCACTATGTAGGCGTGGGTAGCCCTGCTCCCTCCTCATTTCTTTCCCTCCGGAGACGAAGGGAGCAAGGCTTATGCCCTGGGGAACCAAGGAGAGACAGAGGGACCCAGCTCTAGATAAAAGGATGGAAACAACAGGTAGCCAGGACTTGAACAGTAGCCCCAAGTAGGGGGATGGTGGGAGGGAAAGCACACCTGATGACTGAGATCCCCTCGAAGATCTACTGTTACAGTAAGTTCCTACATAACTGTTCTGTCTTCTTTGGGGGTATCTCAGTCATTAGGTACCAACGTAGGAACGAGTACCAAGCAGTGACAGGTAGGAACAGATATACTGGGAGGCTGGAACTCCATAAACTTAAGACAGGAAATGTGAAGCAACCTGCCCAGCCAAGGATCTTCTTAAACTTAAGATAGAAGACCTTGTAAACTGAACCTGCCAAGGGACTCTATAAGCTTAAGACAAGAGTCCTTGCAGTACAGCCCTGCCAAAACCAGCACAGGCTCTTGAGGCAATGTTCAGATTGTAATGCTTAATGAAAGTGTGGACTGTACTCCAGGTGGCAGCTGCACAAATATCAGCAGCTGAGACCCCTTTGAAACAAGCCACCGAGGTAGCCATGCCTCTGGTGGAATGGGCTTTGATAGCTCCAGACAACTCCTTGCTGTACTTGTTAGAGCAGAACACAATGCAATTTGCCAACCATTTGGATAAACACTGCTTGGACACTGAGGCCCCCTCTCTACCTGGGGCAAAAGAAACAAACAACTGCTTAGACTTTCTAGACTCCTTAGTCCTGAGCAGATAATACTTCAAAGTTCTGCGCGCATCTAACATATGGAGCAGTGCTTCCCCAGGATTGGCACACTTGTGGAAAATAAACAGGAAGGTGGATAGACCGAGTATAAACTCAGAAACCACTTTAGGAAGAAACTTAGGATTTGTCCGCAAAGATACCGTGTCTTTGTGAAAAATCAGACGAGGCTCCTCACACCAGAGGGCCTGAAGCTCTGAAATTCTTTGAGCGGAAGTAATTGCAACTAAAAAGAGCGCTTTCCAAGTGACATAGCGCAAGTTGCAATTGGTTCAAATAGAACAGGGTCAACGTTTCCAAAATAAAATTCAAGTCCTAAGCTGGGACAGGTTAACGGATTGGGGGTTTCAGGTGAAGGATGTCCATAAGGAAGGTGCGGGAGACATTCAGCTGAGCAATAGTGCGGTCACCCATAGGCTCATGGAAAGCAGAAATGGCCGAAAGGTGGACCTTGAGGAAGGAATACTGGAGACCTGAGTCGGACAAAGAAATCAGGTAGTCCAGGACATGCTTCACATGACAGGTGAAAGGGTCTAGGGAATGCCTGGCAGTCCAGATGGCAAACCGCTTCCACTTCATGGCATAAGTAGTACGGGTGGAAGGCTTGGGGGCGGCCACTAGTACGCCTACTACCCTATTAGAGACCCCAAACCTGGCAATGGCTACGTCCTCAGGAGCCATGCATGCAGATGAAGGTACCTAAGGTTTGGATGGACCAGGGTCCCCCGATCCTGGGTCAGCAGATTCCTGCAGAGAGGCATGGGAACCAGAGGTTCCTCTGCCAGGTATTGAAGCAGATGGAACCATATCTGTCAGGACCAGAATGGAGCTACCAGAATCACACTGGCCCCCTCCATTTGTAGCTTGAGCAGCCCTCTGTATTAGTGGATATGGAGGGAATACATAGAGAAACCTCCTGCTTACACCATGTCTCGTCAGAAAACTCCAGGCCCTGGATCTAGCGAACAAAAATTATGCAGTTTTGCGTTGTGTGGGAACGCAAAACAGTCCAACACAGGACAACTCCATCTGTCGAACAGATCATCTGCTATGGATGAGAGAAGCTCCCATTCATGCATGCTGGACTAAGTCCTGCTGAGACTCAGAGTGATTAGCACGTCTGGCACATGGACCACAGACAGAGTCAGGCTGTGGTCCAGAGCACAATACCACACTCACATTGCCTCCCTGCAGAGGGGATACAAGCGAGTCCTGTCCTGCTTGTTGACGTAGTAGACCACACTCAGATTGTCCGACTGCACCAACAGTTGGCCTTGGGCCAGATGCTCCCTAAAGGCCTGCATGGCACAGAGCACTGCACTCATTTCCAGGACACTGATATGCAGGGCGGCTTCCCACTGGGACCACAAGCCCCGAGTCTGGAAGGGACCCAGGTGAGCTCCCCAACTCAGACCACAGGCATCTGTGGTTAGGATCTGACCCGGGGAAGAAAGCTGGAAGAGGACCCCCGAAGAAGGTTCGAAGGGTCCATCCACCACTGCAGTACCTCGTGCACCGGAGAGGAGACCAGGACTAACTGATCCAGTTCATCCATGCGTTGGTCCCACTGCATTCTGAGGGTCCACTGCAGGGTACACATGTGAAGCCTGGCCAGGGGGACAGTGGGGACAGCTCCAGCCATTAGGTCCAAAAGCCTGAGGTACTGTCTGGCAGGAATGAAGTGACTCTGGGTGGCTTCTCGAGCCTGAGTTATAAGGCGTTCTGCCTTGTTCTGGAGCAAGAAGGCCTTCCCCTGTTCGGAGTCCAGAACTGCCCCAATATACTGCAGTCTTTGGGACGGTGTCAGGACAGACTTGGACAGGTTGACCATTATGCCTAGGGACTGGAAATGAAAATTACGTACCTACCGTAATTCTTGATCTTCTTGGACGAGTCTCCACCATTCATTCACATTAGTGGGATTAGCGCCGGAGGCACTAGGACCCATCGGGAGCAAACTTTTGCTGGAGGTCGGCGAGAGATGGGCGCCGCGAGGAACGGTGCCACGAGCAGCGGCTCGAGCGGCAATCACTATCTCGGCGACGACCCTCCAACCGCCTCAGTACCTTTTTTACCAAGGAGGTGCAGTGCAACTAACGTAAAGAGTAAATCTAACCTTAAAAAACAGACATAAGACAGTCCGTACGACCCGTGTAAGAAGGGTCAGCAAAGAAGTCTTCACGGCCTAAAGATTTGAGGGAGTGAAGACCAACACAGCGGTGAGCTCGGGGGATGGAGGGTGGGCGTGTGAATGAGTGGTGGAGACTCGATCAAGAATTACGGTAGGTACGTAATTTTCATATCTTCCTGGACATAAGTCTCCACCACTCATTCACACTAGTGGGAGAGTACCAAGCTGATAATCCCCCAAAAGGGCGGCAGGAGAGCCAGAGCTCACGCGACTAAGATAGCAGTCCATTAAGGATAGTTCTGCCAAATGTGGAATGCCGCCTGGCATGAACATCCAGTGCATAATGTAGAAGGTATGCACTGAGCTCCAGGTGTGGCGTTGCAGATATCTGCAATTGGAACATTGCAATTTCTGCAGGGATGCATGACCGCCCTAGTAGAGTGCGTACACTCTACCTTCTAATTTAACTTGAGCCATGGAATAGCAATGTCGAAGGCATGCCACTAACCATGATGAGATGCATCTGATAGCGACAGGTTGACCCAGCGGTGTAGCTGAAAGAAACAAACAGTTGCTGAGTCTTGCGAAAATTCTTGGTTCTATCTAAATAGAACATGAGCTCTCTCTTAACATCAAGGAATGAAGAGATGGTTCCCCTTCATTTTGGAAATCAGCGAAGTAAGAGGAAGTACCAGAGGTTGGTTTAGATGGAATTCTGACACAACCTTGGGAAGAAATTTAGGATGAGTCAGGAGAACTACCTTGTCTTTATGGAATACAGTATACGGAGGGTCCGTAACCAGGGCATGTATCTCAGAGACCCTGCGGACTGAGGTAATGGCCACCAGGAAGGCAGTCTTCCAGGTAAGAAATTTTAGCTCACAGGTAGCTAGGGGTTCGAAAGGCTTCCGAGTGAGCATGTCCAGCACCAGGTTAATGTCCCAGGCTGCAACTGGACGCTTAACAGGGGTCTGGTATGAAGAATCCTTAGAAATCTCTTCACCATAGGTAACTGAGCCAGAGTCAAGGAAGAAACCGGCTCATGGAACGCTGAGATGGCACTAAGGTGAACTTTAACTGTGGAGTACTGGAGACCTGAGTTTGATAGGTCCAAAGATACTCCAGAACCTTGTCAGGAGGACAGGAAAGGGATTCAAGAGGACTTTGCACACCAGAGAAAAAGCGTTTCCATTTGGAGCGTCACGTTTGGTGGCTGGCTTCTGAGCAGCCAGAAGGATGTCTGAGACTCTAGCGGGGCGTTGAACCGATTCACTTCTACCTCTTCAGGAGCCAAGCATGAAGGTGAAGTGATTTCAGGTTGGGATGGACCAACAAACCCTGAGTCAAAAGACTGATTTGCAAGGGAAGTGGTCTCGAGAGGCTGCCAACATACTGTTGAGTAGAGGAAACCATAGTTGGCAAGGCCAGGAGGGAGCAATGAGAATCATTTTGGTCCCCTGAGACTCGAACTTGAGGAGTACTCTCTGGATTAGAGGAAGCGGTGGAAAGGCGTAAAGAAAGCGTTTTGTCCACCGCAGCCTGAACGCATCCTGACAGAAAATGCCAGGCCCTGGATTTCTGGAGCAGAAGAGAGGCAGTTTTGCGTTGAGTGGGGATGCAAAGGTCCAGGTCTGGAGTCCCCCACTCTTCAATAGTGACAGACTCACGGCTGGATCGAGAGACCACTCGTGAGGGTCTGCCTCCGTTCTGCTGGGTGGTCTGCTAGATCGTTTTGTATACCTGGCAGATAAACCGCCTGAATCAGAGACTTGTGCTCCAAGCACCACTCCCACACCTCATTGCTTCCCTGCAAAGGGGTAAGAATGAGCATCGCTTTGCTTGTTGATGTAATACATCACCGCTTTGTTGTCCGCTTGAAGGAGAATGTTCTTGTGACAAAGGATATCCTTCAGAGCTCGGATCGCGTGAGGACGCCTCATCTCCAGGACATTTATGTGGAGATGAGTTTGAACTGAGTCCATACACCTTGAGTGTGAAGGAAGCGACAGTGAGCTCCCCATCCCATTAGCGATGCGTCTGTGGTGACTGAGATCTGATGATCCGGGGGAGCAAAGGGGAACCCTTCCAGGAGATTGCTCTCGAGTCCACCAGGTGAGAGACCTTCGAAGGGGCTCCGTCACCTTGATGGGATAAGACTGGGGGTGAGAGGTCAGAGACCACTGAGTGGAGAGCATCCATTGGGTGGTTCTCATGTGCAACCGGGCCAGGGGTACAGTGAACACCGAGGACGCCATGAGACCCAACATGCGTTGCATCGAGAGAGCTGTAACCGATTGGTTCTCCCCGATGTAACGGGCCATCCGAAGGATGTCGAGTATTCTGTCCTCTGGAAGGAAAGCCTTCGCGGAAGAGGTGTCTAGGAGCGTCCCTATGAAAAGGAGCCTCTGGGAGGGCTGCAGTTGTGATTTTTTCAAATTCAGCAGAATTCCCATGGACTGAAGAAGACGGAAGCCGTTTGCACGGCTTCAAAGTCCCTTGGCTGGAAGGGCTTCTTGAAGAGCCAATCGTCCAGGTGAGAAACACTCAGAGTCCTATCTTCCTGAGATGCGCTGCGAGAACTGCACAACACTTTGTAAAAACTCGCGGCGCCGAGGATAGCCCAAAAGGCAGGACTCTGAACTGATAATGCTGACCCAGAGCTACAAACCTGAGGAACTTGCGGTGGGTCGGGTGGATGGGGATATGCTGGTAAGCATCCTGCATATCCAGGGAGGCCAGCCAGTCGTGCTGATGCAGCAGGGGTAACAGGGTACCTAGGGAAATCATTTTGAATTTCTCCCTGGGGAGAAATTTGTTTAACTTTCTGAGGTCTAGAATGGGGCGCATTCCCCCAGATTTCTTTGGAACCAGGAAGTAATGGGAGTAGAACCCTGTGCTTCCAAGATGTGGGGGCACTAGTTCTATTGCCCTGTTGCTTAGAAGGCCTTGGATCTCGGCGGTGAGGAGGTCTGACTGAGAGGCCGACAACCTGGGTTGTCGTCTGGGAGGACAATTCGGGGGTTTCCAAAAAATTGAGAGAATAACCCTCGCGAATTATCCGAAGGACCCATTTGTCCGAAGTTATGGACTTCCACTGGTTGTAGAAGTAGATCAGACGACCTCCACTGGAGGAAAGTTCCACCACAGGCAATGGATGGAACTTGGGCCAGCAATTCATAAAGGTGGCTGGGGGCTGAGGCCCTCGCGCTCTGCTGCGCTTTCTTTGGGTTGGGCAGGTTGGCTTTTGCGGAAGCTTCCGCCTCTGCCTCGAAAGGACTGATGACTATGAAACTGACGCTCTGTTCACATGCCCGAGAGGGAGCAGGCGGAGGTCTGGCCAACTTAATGGCCGACCTAGTCTTCTGAGTGGCCTCAAGGCTTGTTCCACCTGAGGGCCAAAAGAAAGGGCGCCAAAGGGCAGCACCATTACCTGCTGCTGAGCATCATTTGTGGAGCCAAAATGCACTGCAGCCAGGAATGGCGCAGTACAAATACCTGCGGCTGCTAGGCGGGAAACCAGTGTGAGAAAGCGTCCTGCGGCTTTGACCTGTTGGTTATTGGACTCAATACTCTAGTAACGGTGAGAAGAAGCTCTGACTTGGAGTCCGAATCGAAGAGCTTCAACCATTCTTTCAAAGAGTGCCACAGGATATACTCATACTGAGAAAATAGCCTTGATAACTGGCAACGTGATACTTAGAGTGGAGGCAGCAAAGACTCTCTTACCTAATGTATCAATCTTATGAGACTTTTGTTAATAGGTCGAGCTGTAGTAGTTTGAGGAAGAACGACCTTATCATTCTCTGCCAGGACTACAATAGGATCCGCAAGGCTTGGGATGCAAAATGGGACGATCCTTGGGAGCTGAATACTTCTTATCAATGGATTTAGCCACTGAGGGAATAAGAGAACAGGATTATTCCATACCATTTGAGACAGCGTCTCGAAGGAAGAGCTGGATCGGAGGAGTCAAATCCGTAGGGATCTCCGAGGCATGAAGGTATCAGAGTCTTAATATCTTCCCAGGATCGATGTCTGTAGTCTGGAGAAGAGTGGATCTCAGGTTCTTCAACAGAGACTTAAAGGACAGGTCCTGACCACAGCCTCTGTAGAAAGATCCTGTTTCCTCACTTCATCACCCAACCGAAGGTCTGGGTCAGGCTCAACATCATCTCCTGATGGTCCAGGAAGGACTGTTTGGACAGGAAAGGAGTGAAAATTAGGAGAGGAGGAAACAGCAGAGAAACAAGGAGAGTCCCCGAGGGCCCCCAGCGCCGGAAGGCAAACGGGTTGAAAACGGCACCGCGAGGGGCATGGCGCGAAGAGGCTCGTGGCACTGCAGCGCCCCGGCGGCCCACGAGAACACACGGCGCCACGAGACCAAGCGGCATCGCCGACGGCGCCGCCAGTAACCCAACGGCACCGACCGAAAAACGCCCCGACAAGCCAACAGACCCCCGCCGAAGGCGCCGAACGCCTCAGGAACCTGGAAAGCTAGAGAAGGAAAAACCAGGAGATAAGGGCACGAGGTGGCCCCTGCGCCCAGCCATGTGAGGGGAAACACCTGGCAGGAGTCACTGGCACCGAAGAAGGCGCCGTGCGACTAGGAAGGTCCAACCGCCCTACCTGATCGCGGAGGAGCCCGAGGGCTCCGTGGCAACCGAGCCAGGCAGAAGAACCAACCTCCGAGCCCATCGCTCCATAAGAGCGGCCCACTGATGAAACTGCTCATCTGGAGCCCTACCTATAGGCAGGAGGGGCTCCGATGTAGAAGGACGACGGTCACCGGAAGTTGGCAACTCCAAAGAAGGAGACCGGCAACTAGCTCTTATAACCGATCGCCGACGCGCAGATAGACACCAGAGGGCGACTCGAGTGATGCTTTTGACCCAGGGCCAAAGAAGAGCTTCGAGGCCGAACGGTGCCGAATGCTAATCGCTTATTTTATGCCGACGGGGACCGCCCATCCCCTGGGCATCGGACTGACCGTTGTCGGAACCCCGCTGAGGAGAAGGAGGCTGATCGGACCCAGCCCGGCTGACTGAACAGCTTTCATATGAAGTCTCCCTACCGTCACCTGACCTGCTCATGGTCGACTCCGTCCAGTAGGCCGAGACTTCTTCAAGTGAGTTAAATTTAAAATATTAGAAAAATTTAACGAAAATAGAATAAAATTAAGCGATACTACTATCGTGATAATGTTACAAAACAATAAACTGAAAACTATGCGCTAGTTTGAAGTTTGACTCGACTTTCAATGACGACGTTGTCACTGAAAGCGCACTTTCGGCGCGGAAAAAAGGAACTGAAGGCGGTTGGAGGGTCGTCGCCGAGATAGTGATTGCCGCTTGAGCCGCTGCTCGCGGCACCGTTCCTCGTGGCGCCATCTCTCGCGCCGACCCTCCAGCAAAAAGTTTGCTCCCGATGGGTCCTAGTGCCTCCAGCGCTAATCCCACTAGTGTGAATGAGTGGTGGAGACTTATGTCCAGGAAGATCAGCCAGAGTACGCTCCAGGGTCAGTAGAAGCTGCTCCCTGGACAAGGCTTTGACAAGCTGATCGTCCAGGTACAGGAAAACATACATACCTTCCCTTCTGAGGGCTGCTGCGACCGCTGCCAAGCACTTGGTAAAAACACATGGCGCAGAAGACAAGACAAAGGGTAATACCGTGAATTGGTAATGCTCCCCCTGAAAGGCAAAGCGGAAAAATCTCCTGTGAGGAGGAAAACCCACAATGTGCAGGTCAGCATCCTGCATAGCCAGGGAGCAGAGCCAGTTCCCAGTTTTGAGGAGGGGCAAAAGGCCTGGCAAAGTTAACATCCGGAACTTTTTTGTGCTGAATGAAGAGACTGAGGTCTTTTAGATTTAAAATAGGCCTTAGATCTCCCGCCTTCTTGAGAACCAGGAAGAATCTGGAGTAGAACCCCTGATTTCTCTGTCGCTTTGGCACCATATCTATCGCCTGTTTGTGCAGGAGAGTCTGTATCTCCTCTCAGAGAGCAGGTAGATGAGCCAGTGGGTAATTTACAGGTTGCAGAGGGGTGTCTGGAGGTTGCTGAATGAGTTCCAGTGTATGACCACACTCCATAATCTGCAGGATCCAAGCATCTGATGTTATGTTTCTCTACTGATTGAAATGGAGGGAAAACCGGCCTCCGACCACCAACGCCTGGGCCAGAGGAGGGGTGTGTGGCAAGGAGTCAAGCTGAGGCAGGTCCGCCTGTGGAAGTGGGACCCTCAGTTCTGGGACCCTTAGCTGCCGCTCCAGCCCGGGAGTGGGACGGTAGGGAGGGCTGGGCTCTACGTTTACCCTGGGGATGGGAGCCCGAGCCTGGTCTGTTGGTCTGCCTATGATAAGTAGAACGCCCCCTACCATGCTGTTGAGTGTGGCAGAGGGAGAGAACAGACTGAGATGAGAGCCATGCCTGAGACCTGTAGGTCATTAATAAGGTCCTAGACATCTGGACCGTAAAACCTGATGCCATTAAAAGAAGCGTTAAGCGCCTTGTTTTGCAAGTCCGCTGTAAACCCAGATACCCTGAGCCAAGAGTGCCTACAGAGGCATATGCCAGTGGCAGCCGCTCTGGCAACCGTATCTGACAAATCATAAATGGCTCTAAGGAGATGCTTCCTAAGATCCTCAGCTGTCTGGAAGCACTGAAGCAGCTCTTGCTTCTGGGCACTGTCAGGAAGAACTTGGGCAGCAGCCTTGCCCTTCCTTGAGTTGGTGTTCTGGAATTTTACCATGTGTGACAAGTAATTGGCAATCCTCAGGCCTAGGGTGGAGGAAGTATACACCCTTTTGCCCCAGAGATCAATCCTATTGGACTCTTTGTCTGGGGGCAGGGAACTAAGGTGCTTGGGTGCCTTAGACCTGTCGTGTGCTGCCATAATGACCACTGAGTCAGTTTCAGCTTGGGCAGCAAGTTAAAGAAGGCCCTGAGGGGCACTGTACAGTTTGTCAGTTTTATGGGGCATAGCTGACACGATGTCAGGCCTGTGCCAGGCTGCTGTGGTAGCATTCTTAAGAGATGGAAGCAAGGGAGGAATAATTTTAGGGGGAGATTCTGGAATCTTAAGATAGTCCACCAGATCCCTTCTGGTAGCATCCTCCGTCTGAAACCCCATGGTGAAAGACAGTTGCTTCATAATGCTAAAGAAGGAAGCATTCTCAAGTGGAGACCTGGGGGTGTGCTTGGCAGATTTTTCACAGACTGAAGAGGTAGTGGACTTGTCTGAAGTATAGTACTGGTCCTCTTCCTCATCTACCTCCTCAGGAAGTACGAGGTTGGGATGGTACTCCTCCTCAACCTCTTGTTCTGGGTCTGGCATCGGCTGCGCCATCAATGGCCCTTGGGCAGGCTCCTGGGGCCGTTGTACAGGGGTCAAAGACAAAGGTGTCGCTGGAGGCACTGGTGAGGAAGGCCTGTTATAGGCAGCCAACTGCTGCGCTATAACACTGGTAACTTGAATGAGAACCTCTTTTAGGTCCATCGTCACCGGAGAAGCCAACGGCACCAAGGCCAACGAACCAATCTGAAGACCTGATGTGCTCGCATCCTTTGGAGGAGAAGGAACAGGTCTCAAAGGGGTAGTCGTCAACAACGAGCCCATCGTCCACAGCAGAGGGGCCAATGACCCGAAGGTCGACAGCTGAGTGCCTTGAGAGTCGGGTGGCGCAGCTGTCAGTATGGGTTGGGAGTGAACTGGACCTGGACAGTGGGTCTCTTTGTTGGGGCAGCAGCCGACGACGAACAGCCTCCTGAAGGAGAGGCTAATGGGGAACGGGATGGCCGCCGGGGGAGCGGTTGTGATCCTGTCTTTTTAGCACCCCCAGGGCTTGTGTCTGACCTGAGAGGCCTTGAGCTCTTGGGACCCGGGATTCGGTGGACGTGGCCCTGGAGGACACCGGTTTGGAGCTGGTTACCTGTTGTTCCATGAAGGTTTTTAGAGCTTTTCTGTGTTGCCTGAGGTGGTTTGATTAAACTGTTGGCAGAGCTCACAATCCAAGGCGTCACGATCAGTCCCAACACAGCAGACACACACCGAGTGCTCGTCGTTGGAGGCAATCTTCTTTCCACAGTGACAAAAGAGAGATGTAGACGGTTTAACTCTAGACGTAAAAGAAAAAGAAGAAAATAAGTCTCTAAAAGAAATTTTTAAGGGTTGGTAAGGAAAAGGCCGTAGACCAAAAGAAAAGGTGCGAACACTGTGACGGCTCTTCCGCAGAGACTGTGCTTGCAAGTCAACGTCGGAAAAGAACTGAGGGGGGAGTTGGGCCACCCACGCCTATATAGAGTTGGTAACGTCTGCAGATGTCGATGGCATGGGCAGCCCCAATTGTACTGCTGAAAATCTTCCATGTGGATTTCCATTCACTGACGGTGAAGTTCCTTCGGTGGTACCCGATGACAGATACCCGCGAACAAAACGGATTCCTAGCTTATCAGTACTAGAAAGCACATAGGCATCCTAAAATGGGAGAAAGCAATTGTTCTACCCCTTATGTGACATGTCAGGAAGAATGTTTCACTAAACAATCTGTGGTTAGGAATAGTGATCCATAATTTTACCATCTACAACTTATGGTGCAATTAAATATGGGACACCTCTTTCACCTACCTAGGCGTCACCAATGAGCTAACTTTTGTATTGCACATAGGAACAAATGATATGGAAAGGAGTAATCTATTAGACATTCGAAGGGAATTCAAAAAACTAGGAAAAGAATTAAAGGAAAGAAAATGTGAAGTCATAGTTTCTGGTATATTACCAGTACCACGGACAGGGAAGGCAAAATCTATGGATATTATTAGACTAAATGGTTGGCTTAAGCGGCGGTGCTGAGGGAACATTTTTATTTCCAGGATAACTGGGGAGCTTTTGAAAACAGGCCCAATCTATTCGCTGCAGACAGACTGCACTTGAATAGGGTGGGTACAAGAGTGTTGGCCTAGAGCATCAACAAAGCAATACAGAAAAAGTTCTATTTATTTTATTTATTTGTTTATTTGGAAAAATACCTTTGAGTCAAAGACTCCTTTTCAAAGGTTCCACGTCAGACACGGATACAACCTGGAGAACCATACAAAGTGGTTCAGCAGGGGGACACAGGTAACAAAGTAACAAAGAATGGTACATGAAATACAGTAAAAGATTAACATTTGGATACTAGTAGATTCAGCGTATTAGGTTCAGGAACTGTTACACAAGCTGTTGTACTTATAATTTCCACTAATTAGCAATTTGGTGGGTACCGGTGGCAGGGGTCAAGAAACAGCCAGAGGCTTTAGTCAGACGAGGAAGGGAGTTGGGCTGGGCTAGGATCCATGGCAATCACAGGGATTGGAAGACAGTAGATGACTCCTGAGGTGTGCTTTGTAGGTGCCAATACTATTCATGTTTACGACGGTGCTAGGTAGGTGATTTATCCAGGTAGGGGCTTGGAAGGTAAAGGACCTTCGGAAAAAGTCGCGAGGAACTACAAGAGTTGCCTGTTTGTGCCTACGTGTGTGCTGATAAGTAAGGGCCTGTGGGGTAAGTGGTGAGAGACCGGGTGGGGGGTTGGGGGCTAGGCCAAGGGTAATCTTTTTGGCCATGAGGCAAGTGTGAAACCTGATTCTGTTATCTAGGTTGAGCCAGATTGTAGCATTATATAGGGAGCAAGTGTGAGTTAGCCGATCACAGCCCAAGATGAGGTGACAGGCTTTGTTGAGGGAAAGCTGGAGCCTTGTCAGTGTCGATGAGTTGGCAGCACTATAGATCAGGATGCCAAAGTCGAGAAGGGAGAGGACAGAGGAGGAGACTGCCAGGTGAAGGGCATCAGGGGTAAGACAGTGCTAGTACTGGTAGAGGAGGCCAATCCTGATACTGAGGGTAGTAGACAGTTGATGAATGTGTTGGTGGAAGTTAAGGGCCTGGTCGAGTGTGATACCCAGGTATTTAAAGGAGCTCACTTGTTCGAGAGGATCTGGCTGGCAGTTAGTATTTGGGTACAGAGTGCTTTTTTAGAGTTAAGGGGGTGTGAGAAGAACATAACCTTTGTTTTCTTATAGTTAAGGATGAGGCGCTGTGTGGTGAACCATTTTTCGGCTTCCCGAAGGAGGACTGGAGGGAGAGGTGGAGCTGGGTAGGGTCAGGACTGGAGGAGTAGAGAACAGCGTTATCTGCACAGAGTAGGAGGTTGCTTGATCATGACTGAGGGAGAGCATTAAGGAAGAGGCAGAATAGTAAGGGTCCAAGAATGGACCCCTGGGGGACACCGGAGCGGACTGGCAGTCTGTTAGATAAGCTAGTGCCAATTTTGACCTGCTGGCAACGGTCTGTCAAGTAGTCCGAAAACCAATGGAGGGCATCTTGTGAGAGGCCCAGTTTGCAGAGGGTGGTTACTAGGAGGAAGTGACTGACAGTGTCAAATGCCTTGGTGAGGTCAATGAAAATAGCCCCGGCGATATGACCTCTGTCTAGGGCAGTGTGGAGGTGAGTGGTAAGTTAGAGCAGTGCGGAAGTCGTGCTGTGACCTTTGCGGAAGCCATGTTGCTGCTCGCAAAGTATATTGTGTTTGCTGAGATGGTCAGTGAGTTGGTCGGAGACAATACGCTCGAGTCCCTTAGATAGGGGAGGGAGAATGGAGATGGGTCTGTAGTTGTTGGCGGACGTACGATCTCCACCTTTAGATATTGGGCTAATGGTGGCAGATTTCCAGTGCACGAGTTCTGCAGGGGGCCACTGGATGCTTCCCTGCTGCGGGGCGCGGAGGGCAACAGCGGACCCTAACAAGTAGGAAAAAACTGAACTGTTGGGTTTTCTTCTCAGCTATGTTGCTAGCTGTTATAATAATGTTATATAACTGGTTTCTGACTGTACTACCACTTAGTGGGCAAAGTTGGTTATCACTTGTTGTTTCAACGGTACTGTTATATAGAGTTATTTTTTGATGTTAAAAGAGCAAAAGAGGCATATGTTTTACAGGTTCAAACGAGGCAGTGTTTACAGATCTGCAAAGACAGGCAATATTATCTTAGCTGACAATTTTGATATACAGAGAAATAGTGGAAGGGAGAAGGAAGAGGTAGTACTGAGATTGGGGCTGACGGTACACAGGAGGCCCCTGGAGGACAGGGAAATCTTTCTGAGCTACCAAAATGACTACAATCAGGACTAAAATGTTATCATGTAACATTAACAGGGTTAACCACCCCATTAAAAGGAAGCAGGTCCAGAAATTCATAAGAACACAAAATTGTGATATCAATTTTCTACAGGAGACATCTCTCTCCCAAAGAAGCACTTAAACTTAAGACCAGGGGCTTCACTGTCCTCCATCAGGCCTCACTGGAAAAAGGAAGGAAAAGAGGGGTTGCAATAATAATGTCTGAACATCTCCCTTTTGAAGAGACGGAGGTAATCACAGATGAAGGTGCCGATACCCAATACTGGTGGGGAAAATCCAGGACTCATGGATTACTCTAGTTAATGTATATACCCCACCTAATTCCCCGACCACCTCAGAGTTGCTACAACTAGTAGCCCTCAAGGCTAAAGGGACCCTAATACCTGGGGGCTGGAATCTGATCCTGAACAGGAAACTAGACTCAACCACTGGTATCCCCACTCAAGAACGCAGGGTAGCTGCCCGGTTCTCCAGATTGCTAACGGACTGTGGGCTGGTAAGATATATGGAGGGAAAAATATCCAAGGGTAAGAGACTACACCTGTTTCTCCCCCAGACACAAGATATATTCCAGACTGGATATATTTTTTGTTGGCATTCAGGATATACCTCTCTGCCATTCTTTGTGGGTGGGGTGGGAACGGCCACACTGTCAGATCACCAGCCCGTTTTTGGACTTGGACCTCCAGCTTCCCAAGAAGCCCACACACTGGAAACTAAACACAAGTCTCCTCAAGGATGAGGAAATTAAAGAGGAGATCAAAAGGGTAATAACACAGACTCTTGAAATAAATGACAGACCTGGAACCACTGCCCAAATTCTCTGGGATACTGTTAGGACAATAGTCAGGGGAAAATCAGTATCCATTGCCTGCCTCAAGAAAAGAGAAAAACAAAAACAGGAACTCATATTGCATCTGAGATCCTTGGAAACACAACAAAAACAACACTGGGGAAAAGTGAGAGATCAGGAAATTAAGGTAGTTAGAGACAAAATTCAGAAACTAAACAATATAGAAACAGAAAAGCCCTACAGCATCTTAAACAATCATACTATGAAGGAGGGGCCAGAGCTGCCAAACAATTGGCTTTTCGTCTACGCCAAAGGGCTGCTAGAGCAACCATCATTAGCATAAAGGACCCAGCCTCGGGCTCACTCAAGTATAAATGGGAACAGATATCAAAGTCTTTTGTTAAATACTACAAAACTCTGTACAAAGCAGAACAGGTTGCCCCCGTGGCGGACATGACAGATTTCTTAAGAGGCCTGGGACTTCCGAGACTGGGGGCAGCCTACGCACAATCCCCGATGGCTCTCATTGCAACAACTGAAATGATTCAGGCAATCAAAAACCTTAACCCTGGGAAATGTCCAGGCCCTGATGGGTTCTGCGGGGAGTTCTACAAATCCTTTACCCCAGAAATAACACTTCTTCTACGAGAGGTGTTTAACCCGATTTGGCTAGAGGGAGACCCCGTCCCACCGTCGTGGAATTACACCAGCATAACAATAATACCAAAAGAGGGGAAAGACCCCTAAACAGTGTAGTTCATATAGACCCATCTCTCTTTTAAACGTAGACTACAAGATATTTACCTCAATACTGGCATCCAGAATAAACCCCCTCCTGACCCAAATAATTAAAATAGACCAGACAGGATTTGTCAAAGGAAGACAGACGCGGGCGGGGGGAACAATCAATATAATTGATTTAATACAAAAACATCGCACCACTGCATGCCTTCTCAGATTAGATGCCGAGAAGGCATTTGACAGAGTAGACTGGAGATTTTTGTTTGCAGTCCTGGAGAGGATGGGTTTCCCAGACCCTTTTCTGGTAGCAATTAAATCCCTCTATGCTAATCCCACGCTTATGTCAGGGTCAATGGAGGAGTCTCCCAGAGGCTCTCACTAAGCAGAGGCACCAGACAGGGCTGCCCGATGTCCCCATTACTGTTCGCCATCTATATAGAGCCCCTGGCACAGGCTGTAAGAGAGGACCCCAACATCAAAGGCTTTGTCGTGTGTGAGAAGGAACACAAAATTTCATTACATGAAGATGCCGTCCTACTCTACATGACAAACCCAGAAGAGTCCCTACCCAGAGTCTGGGACCTTTTAAACTAATTCGGCAGATTATCCGGATACTCCCTAAACATAAACAAGACTGAAATTCTCAAATCTTATTATACCCCTTCAGACCCAATAAAAGAGCTTCTCCTCTTGAAATGGAACTCCCCCAAAATTAAATATTTGGGAACCCACATCTCCAAATACTTAAATCAACTCTTTGTGCATAACTTTGTCCCCCTATACACACAAATTCAGCAAGATATCAGAAAGTGGGAGCTCCTGAACCTACCCCAGTACTCTCGTATAGAATCAATTACTATGAATATCCTCCCAAGGTATTTATATCTTTTCCAGTGTCTTTCAGTGAGGATACCGGCAGAACAATTTAAAATTTTGCAGATAATAATGAAATTCATCTGGGCTAACAAGAAAGCGAGAATCAAGAGTTCCATTCTACAAGTCAAAAAAAAGCACATGGCAGAAGAGCAATACTCCGTCTGGAGGACTACTATTTAGCTTCCCATTCAAGACACGCACTCCTTTGGTTGGTAGTAGGGCATGATGCTCTTTGGAAAGACACAGAAAGGGCTAACACTGAGGGTGCCCCTATGGATGCAAGACTTTTTACTCCCCGACCTCCTGCTAGGGAAACAAATACAATCCTGTACTCAGTACGGAACACACTAGCAGCAGTCCACAGATTATGGGTTAAACATAAATGCCAGGGAGAACTCTGGCCACATAGAAGGTTTGCCTGGGATGGTGATTTTTAACCGGCCAGGCAAGCCCTCACCTTTTGGAGATGGAATAGGCTCGTGCTGAGTACCATGAGACAACTACTGATGGGGAACACATTCAGAGAATTTGCAGATCTAAGACTACAATACCAACTGAGGCACTCTGACCACTACAGATACTTACAACTAAGAAATCATATACAAAACATTCAAAAACAATATGGCAGAGTAGTGGAACACTCTTGACTTCAGAGAGTGGTGGGGGAGATTTTAAGCTCCCAAAACACAAAGGGACAAATCTCCTCTCTATACGGGACACTCAGAGATAGAGAAGGTGGAACCGTAACCCCTCTTAAAAAAAATGGGAGCTGGAGCTCAGAGAACAGCTCTCAGAGGAGGACTGGGAATCTGTCTTCTCCCAGGCCCAAAGAACCACATACTCTCAAAGACGGAGGGACTCTGAGTGGAGGATAAGGGCTAGGTATTTCATTACCCCAGTAATTCAGAATAAATGGGACTCGGGGCATGGTCTGGGATGCTGGAGGGAGTGTGGAGAGCCTAAGGCCACGCACCTCCATGTCCTGGGACTCTGCAGGGAGCTGGCTCAGTTCTCCAGAGGGGTGAGGGAGGCGCTGGGAAATATCTTCACTTTAGAAGAACCCCCACACCCTAAACATCTAGTCCTGGGCCTGATCCCCAGAGGGGTGAGAGGTTGAGATCAAACTCATCTCTGGAATATTTTGTTAGCGGCCGCCCACAAAGCCATAACTATGAAATGGCTACAGCCGACTCCCCTGACCCTAGACCAATGATGCGAGGTGGTTGTTGAGATTCAAGATATGGAGGAGTTGACACACAAAATAAATTTCAAACCCTCAGTATATATGACTAGATGGACTATGTGGCTGGGGAGTAAAGAACTCCAACATCCAGAACAGCCTGCTGAGGAAGATATGTAAGCATTAATCACCGCCAGCTGAGGGCTCTACCGGTGGATTAATGCCCGCTGGGGGTTGGTGCGAGGCTCCCCTAGCGGCATTAATCACCGTAGAGCCCGAGGCTGAAGGTGATGACGCGCTAAACAGGCTTGCCGCGCGGCGACGAGCCTATGTTACCGCATCACCCCGCTGCTGTGTGCGAGGATTCGCCAAATGGCCACAGTTGCCTGCAGCCGAGCGGGTATTAAGCCACAGGTAACGCCCGCTCGGTCACTACCAGCTGTGGCCATGGAGGCACCCGAGGGTAGCAGCCCGCTCCGTTCCTCGTCCTGCACACAGGTGCATCGGTGCAAAACTGCTCTGACACCCCTCGGCTGATGCTATCCGGGGGTTGTGTCACAGTACTGTCTATGTGCTGATTTACTGCTCTGTGGTGGGGAGGTTCTCACTACTGCTTCCGTTGCCTCTGGCGTTTGGTGCTACCCGCGGATCGGGGCGCCATCGCATCACCGGCGGCCAGGATCGTCAGCGGTCGGTTGTGGCTACCTGTATGCTCCAGCGCAAGCCGTATCCACAGAACAAGCGGCAGCAGCACACAGGTCTTACAGGTACAACATTTCACACTGTTCTGGTGCAGGAAAAATGCCTTGCTTTGACAGTTAACTGGTGAACAAGACAGGAGTTAGGAACATTCTCACTGCCAGCCTCATCCCTGTGGTTTCTTGGCTTCTCAGTGCTGCACCCTCTGCCTTCTGGCCAATCTGGGTACTGCCCCAGCGGGCTGCTACTCTCGGCAGCCTCCATGGCCACAGCTGGTACTGACCGAGCGGGCGTTATGTCTGGCTTAATACCCGCTCGGTTTCAGTCAGCTGTGGCGATTCCGCCAATTGTCGCGCTCCTTTTCACCTCCCGACTGAGAGCCGTGTTACAATATTAATTAATTGATACTTATACTACTGTTAATGTAACACATCTGTTTAAAATAGACTGCTGTATGAAAATATTAGGCACTGCCTGTAAAACAGATGATGACATGAACTCATGTCTATATGATCAATAAACGAATTAAAAAACAAAAAAAAAAAAAAAGCAATACAGCACCATTTAAACTTAGTTGGTGGTGGCTGGGGGTGGAGATAAACACAATAAACCCAGTACGTCCAGTTATAGTAAGGAGGAAATCTGGAGGACCTTGTTAATAAATTCAAGAAGCCTAAGAAATAAGTTTTTAGGAACGGGACTATATCCTGCATTCTGAGAACATTACCCTATGTGTGATTACTGAAACATGGTGTGATGAGGATCATTGGGTCTAACATCTCAAAGGCATCAAATCTTCCAAAAATCAAGGCAAGGTAGAAGAGGTTGACAGGTAGCAATACTCAAAGGAGGACATTAAAGCCAGCTTAATCAATAACGAGGATGGCAAGGACGAAGAACAGTTATGGCTAAGTGGAATGCCTGAAACAAATGTTAAAATTATTTTTGGGTTGTGTTACAGATCCCCATCCCAGCACGTAGATGAAAAAATCAGGAGGAAGGGAAAAATACAATTCTGGTGGGCAATTTTAACTTCCCTGAAATAGACTGGAGGCCCAAGACTGGAAAAATGTTAGCAGAGAGAGAGTTTCTGGACATTCTGGATAATGTGTGTCTAGAGAATTACAGTATATGCAGAATACTACTAGAGGAGAAAATATTCTCGACCTGTTGTTAAGCAACATGGAGGATGATATTTTTGACTGCACAGTTAGGAAGCCTCTTTCCAGGAGGGACCACTGCATGGTCCAGTTTTCTATTAGAGTGAATAGATCTATTCAGGGGGGTATCACCATGGTTAGATGTTACAACAGGGAAGACTGCGAAGCTATCTGTCAAGCTTTAGGAAAATGGGATTGGAGAAGGGAGTTTTCAGGCTTGACCTTAGATAGGAGATGGGACTCATTTAAAAAATAAACTGAAGGCATGTGATGAGAAATACATTCCACTGAAAAGGAACAATAATAACCAGGGCAAAATACCAGTATGGTTGTGAACTAGGAGCATTAAAAAGGCAAAAAAGCGTAAAAAGAAGGCATATAACTTTGACAAAAAAAGGGGGACCCAGGAGTTGTGACTAAACTACAGAGCAAGATTAAAGGAATGTAAAACACTTTATTAAAAGGACTAATAGTGAATTCAAAAATAATCTAGCATTAGACACCACAAACAACAAGAAACATTTCTATAACTATGTTACTAGTTCTAAGAAAATAAAAGTACAGGTGGGACCATTACACGAGAATGGCAGGTATATAACTGACTGTAGAGAACTGGCTGAGACATTAAACAATTTTGTTCTGAGTATACACCATAAGAAGAATAGCCTGTTAGAAAGGTATGATGCTTCAATAGTTAGAAATGCCATTATAATAGACAACACAGACATACAAAGAAGATTAAGAAATCTAAATCCCAATAAGTCACTTGGACCAGATGGTTTGCACCCAAGGCTCTTAAGAGACTCTGCTGGGCAAATCTCTGAACCATTGGCAGTGATATTCCAGCAATCACTGGAGGACGGTAGGTCATAAATGATTGGAAATTAGTGCATGTCAATCCCATATACAAAAAAAAGGGGACACAGCCAAGCTTGGAAACTACAGGCCCATTATCTTGACCTAGGTCGTGGGGAAAGTCTTAGAAAGCACAGTCAAGGATTACCTTGAGCAATTTCTAGAGGATACAGGTCAAGCAGATCCAACACAGCATTGCTTTAGAAACGATGGGTCTTGTTTGACCAACCTAATGCACTTTTTGAACCGGTGAGTGCAGCTTTGGATTTAAATATCCCAGTGGATACAGTATATTTAGATTTTGCAAAAGGCATCTGATTCTGTCTCACATCCTGAGCTTCTGGTGCCCCTTTCTGAACTGGGCATAGGTGGCTCACTGCTAAACTGGATTAGCTTCTGGTTGGACCACAGGCAACAGAGGGTTATCTTAAGAGGACGTGCCTCAAACTGGGCAGTGGTTTACCAGTGAAGTCCCTCAGGGATCGTTACTGGGGCCATTATTATTTCACATGTTTCTTTTACTCATGAAGGGTTCAAACAACGTTTGGGTGTGTAAATTCATGGATGATCTTAAAATCGGCACCATTGTTAGTTACATCAGGGAAGTACACCTCTTACAGGAAGAATTAAATAAGATATCTACTTGGGTGGTGAAGAAAAACTAAAGTTTAACTCGGACAAATGCAAAGTGATGCATTTTGGTTTCAGGAATCTCGGGGCCAAGTACCATCTTGACGGTACCAAATTACAACATAGAATATTGGAGAAAGATCTTGCAGACCTGGTCAGTGACAACCTGAAGTTTCATGACCACTGTGGTGAGGCTGTCAGCAAGGCCAGTAGTATCCTTGGCTGTATATCTAGAAACATCAGGAGTAGATAGGGAGGTGTTGATGCCTCTCTATTATAGTCTGGTGAGACCGCACATGGAGTAATGTGCAGAGTTTTGGGCACCTTGTGGAGAGGGTCAAATTAACAGATGGGAAAGGGTGCAGAGGACAGCGACAAAGACGGTAGCCAACGCTGGATCTCTGGGCTATGAGGAGAGGCTGAGGGATTTGGGTATCTTCTCCCTAAGATATAGAAGACTGAGAGGAAATGTGCCTCTTTTAAGGCACATGAAAGCAATGATTTGTGGGAATGTTTGGGGCTGGAGGCTAGGACATGTGAAAGGAACAACAGAGGATACACAACAGGCAGCTAAAAGGGAAACATTTTAAAAAGGAAAAGGGACATTGGTTCAACCAAAGGGTTGTTTCTAAATGGAACAGTTTGCCAAAGATGGTGGTGCATAGTGACAGTATGATACAATTTAAAAGGGCATTAATTAGATCAAGGCATGAAGGAAAAAGGGAGGGTAGGACATTCCTAAGAGAATGGTCAAGTCTACATGGCATACACTTCTCGACTTGTAACATCCTATAAATCCTATGAAAACCCTGGACAACTCACTAGATTATTCACTGCACGTGATGGGTATCTGCAAATCTGTCAGCTCCATGTTGGGTGTCTCCTACAAAGGCTTACCATAACCTGACCCATCAAGTCCGACTAGCTACTGCCCGTGGCATGCTCCTTCCCAAACAACTCTATGGAGGTCCCATTTTTTTTTCCCCAAATTTCTTTATGCACCCTCAGCGCCAGGCCAGCTTACCTGAACTCTCTCTGACTAGGACACTCGGTGCAGCCTGTTACCGCCCACCTGAAGCCCCCAGACTCTACTCTAGCATGGGCCTGTCCTCCTCCGCATCACCCAGTCACCAGATTCCCCGACTCCGAACCCCCGGGGCGGGGCTGCTGACTCCTCCTGGCACTATCTGTAATCCAACTGAGTGACCTGGGAGTTGGAAGAAGTGCCGACCGCTGATCCTGCCATCGCCTATCTGGTGCCGGGGGATCTTTCATTTTCTGCCCCCCCACTGGCCCGGCAGTGCAATGCGCTCCTGTGTGGTGTGTGCACGCTCCCGCGCACGTCCACGAGTGCCACCGTGGTCAGTCCCCTTGTCTGGATCACGACCGCTGCAGAACCCCCAGTCTCCACCGGGAGTTGCCAGACAGAGAGATCAATGTCGCCCTCCCTCCCAGGAAAAGAGAGCAGTCCTCTGGATGCTCAATCCTTTCCTCCCCTGCCGACCCCCGACAAATGGGGTCTCCTCCCAAACCTGGGTCTCCAGCGTGGTGTGGCGTCCAGCGCCTCAACCCTCAGTGCCACCGGGCCAGTGTGGAGTTCCCATTTTAAGTGCTGCCTCAAAAACTACTTCCTCTCTAAATGGGAGGTTGTGTAAAATAATATTTGCCGTTTCGCACAGGCATCCCAAACTTACACATCACAGTTTCCTTTATGACAGATTTGGCTGGCTTCCCGTGTCCCAATCTGGGACTTCTCTCTTGGAGCTGTTATTTATGGCATCCTCCACAAGTGCATGCCTCTATCCCTGCCACCCTCCTCTATCCACCAGTCCACAGTGTGTACCTCTTGAGGTCTGGTGAAAATGTGCCACTGAATATCCCCCAATTTAAAACTAGAGCTGGGGAATCCTCTTTTGCTGGCTCTGGAATTCTGTACCACTTGAAATTTGATTATGTCCTTCAGCATCCTTGTCTTGCAGTAGGTACCATAAATACCTACTTAGTGTATCCAAATGCTCCTGCCCTTGAGTTGCACTACTTGGTTACTTGTACTGTTAAGTGTATAATCATGTTATCGTACATAAATGTGTTGTATGACCATGACTACTGTTTAAATTTTTATTTATTATTAGGTCTAGGATTACAATATCTTTGAGCCAGGGCTCTTTTACAAAGGTTCCACGTCAGGTATTTGAACTCTCCATGTTCCCTGTGGGTCTGCTGTTGCTTTTGCATTGGTTCCCAATTGCTTATCAAGAAAGTACAGTTACGTAAGAACTTACCGTAACAGTAGGTCTTCGAGAGAGGTTCCTGCAGTAGATCATAACAGACAGGACTGCGCCCTTTGGCGTCAGGTTGCATGGCAAACTTTTCCAGCAATGCCTAGCAGGAGACCATCCACCAGACGTCATGTGACTGACATCAACGTGACCCTATATAGTGGGCGGTCTCCACGCCTGCCTTCCAGTTCTCCCACCGGAGATCCACATAGGATGAGAAAGGAGAAAGGATGGAATCCCGCAGCCCAGTTACAAAAATGCTAAAAGAAATAAAAAAACTTGGGGAAGGTGGGAGGGGAAAATGTGACCTATTGCAAGAACCTTTCTCGAAGATCTACTGTTACAGTAAGTTCTTACGTAACTGTACTATCTTACTTTGAGGGTTTCTGCAGTAGGTCATAACAGATAGGACTGAATCCCAAGCAGGCACTCATAAAGAGACTGTGAGTGTCACGGGAGGAGGAGCAACTGAAAGAACAGAACAGGACCAGCCTTAGGACAACAGGCCCTGCAGAATGGCTAGGCCAAACCCGGCCCTGTACCTAGAGGCAATGTTCAGCCTGTAATGCACTGTGAAGGTATGGACTGAACTCCAGGTAGCTGCTGCACAAATCTCCACTGCAGATACGTTCCTCAAGAAGGCTGTGGACGCCGCCATTCCTTGAGTGGAATTACCTCTTGACCTCCCCCGGAAGAGGTTTGTCATACTTCTGATAACAGAAGCGAATGCAGTTAGCGAGCCACTTGGATAAGCACTGCTTAAACACAGCTGAACCTACGGATTTGGGGGCAAATGAAACGAAAAGCTGATCAGTCTTTCAGTCCTGTGGACGCAACAACACAGGATCCTGTGTATGTCCAGCGTATGAAGAAGAGCCTCACCTTTGTCAGAATGGTTAGGGTAATACACCGGAAGTTCAACCGTCTGATTGAGGGTGAACTCTGAAACCACCTTGGGAAGAAACTTAGGATTGGTTTGTAAGACCGTCCGGTCTTTATGAAAAATCAAATAAGGCTCCTTACACATCAGGGCCTGAAGCTTGGAAATCCTTCGAGCAGAAGTAATGGCAACCAAAAACAGCACCTTCCAGGAGAGACAGCGCAAGTCACAGCTCATCGCTGGTTCAAAAGGGGGAAGCGTAAGCTTCTCAATAACAAAATTCAAATCCCAAGGTGGGGGTGGGGTTACGGAGAGGGGGTTTCAGATACAGAATGCCTTTCAAAAAATTTTTTTTTTGAGATTTCCAGCTGTACCACGGGTTTCCCCCCTATCAAATCATGGTAGGCTGAAATGGCTGACAGATGAACCTTGAGGGAGGAGTAAGAGAGACCCGAATCAGACACGTGCAACAGATACTACATAATCTGAGGAGCCAAGCATGTAAAGGGGTCTTTTGGCACCACCCAAATGGAAAAACGCTTCCATTTCATAGCATAGGTTGATCTGGTAGAGGGCTTTCTGGCCCTCTACCAGGACCTGGACGACCTTATGTGAGACCCCAAAATGAGACTATTATGTCTGTAAGAGCCACGCATAAAGATGCAGGGTCCTGAGCCCAGGATGCACTCATCTGCCTTGATCCTGAGTTAAAAGGTCATGTCTGAGAGGAAGAGGAACTGGTGGTTCTGCTGAAAGCTGTTTCAGAAGTGGAAACTAGATTTGTCTCTGACAGAAGGGAGCAATCAGGATCATCCGGGCTCCCTCTGCCTGGAGTTTTAGAAGAATCCTCTGTAGAATGGGGAGGGAAGGCATAGAAGGACCTCCCTTCCAACAAAGTGACAACACATCATGCCAGAAAGCACCAGACTCTGGAGTGAGCGAGCAAAAACTGGGAAGCTTTGCGCTGAATTGGGAGGCGAACAGATCCAGGTCTGGGCGACCCCATCTCAGGAAGAGAATCTGAAACTTCCTGACTGAGTTTCCATTCATGGGCGAGGGACGAGGTTTGACTGAGGTTGTCTGCCAGAATGTTTAGAACTCCTGGGACGTGCACGGCAGTGAGAAACAGACTGTGTTGAATTGCCCAGTTCAACACCTGCATCACCTCGCTGCAAAGGGGGTACGATCGGATGCCTCCCTATTCGCTGATGTACCAGACTACCGACATATTGTCTGTCTGGACTAGCAGTGATCCTTTTGACAGAATGGGCTGAAAGGCCTGAAGAGCATAAAAAACTACTCTCATCTCCTGGATACTGATGTGGCAATCCATCTCCGATTGTGACCACGATCCCTGGTTGCGGTGGTTCCCTAGGTGGGCTCTCCATCACAGACAAGACGCGTCTGTGGTGAGAGTCCAAAGTGGTGGGGGGCTTCGGAATGGAAGGCCCCGCGAAAGGTTCAGAGGGTCTAAGCACCACAGTAGATCCTTCTGGACCGCATTGGAGACAAGAACTGGATGGTCCAGGTCCTCCGAATGCTGATCCCATTGGGCCCGCAAGGTCCACTGGGTGATCCTCATATGCAACCTGGCAAATGGGACCATGGAGATGGAGGCAGCCATCAGGCCCAAGCAATGTAACCATGCTCTGGCCGGAAGGTATCTGGAAGAGGTCAGAACACTGACTTGCTCTCGAATGGTCTCCACCTGTCCGGGGGGAGGAAGACTTTGCACTGGATCGTGTCCAAGATGGCCCAAATGAACTGACAGTTCTGCGAAGGGGTAATGGTCCACTTCGGGAAGTTGATCGTAATACCCAGGTGTGAAAAAAGGGCCAAAGTGCATGAGAGAGCTTCCAGGAGGCTGTCCCTTGACGGGGCCAACAGCAGCCAGTCGTCCAGATAAGGAAACACTGCTATTCCCCGATGGCGCATAGCCGCTACCACCACCGCGAGATACTTGGTAAAAACCCGAGATGCCGAGGTAAGGCCAAAGGGGAGGGCTGTGAACTGGTAGTGCTCCGCTCGGAAGCAGAACCAAAGGAAGCGGTGGTGACCCGGGAACACCGGTATGTGCAGTTAAGCATCCTGCATGTCCAGTGCACAAAGCCAATGATTCTTCTGTAGAAAGGGTAGAAGGCTCTGCAGTGTCAGCATGTGAAACCTTTTGTATTCCATGTAAAGGTTTAGGCTGCTGAGATCCAGTATGGGACTGAGGTCGCCCATCTTTTTTGGAACCAGAAAAATGTGGGAGTAAAGTCCCTTCCCTCTCTGAGGTAGAAGGACAGGCTCTATAGCTGCCTTCTGGCTTACAGACCTGATTTCTTCCTCGACCAGAGGAACTTGATGAGGAGAGTAAGACGAGCGACTCAGAGGAGAGTCTGGGGGGGAGGGGATCTCCAGAAACTCCAGAGTGTTCCCTTTTGAAACGAGTTGCAAAACCCATACATCTGTTGTCACGTCCCTCCATTCCTGCACATGAAGGGCGAATCTTCCTCCCACCGGCTCCTGGGGGTGGGGGTGGGGGGGTGGTAGCCAGTCAGGGAGGAGGTGCCTTTCTTTTTCCTTGTCGTCGAGCGAAGGATTGTTTACCCTGCCTCTCGGTCTGTCTACGAAAGGGCTGTTTCCTCTGGGTTCCCGATCGGTACATGGCCCTCACGGACCTCAGGGCTTGGCCGCTGTCCTGTATGCCCGTGATAATGTCTTTGGTGTCACCTCCAAGAAGGACTGAGCCTCTGAAAGGGGCATCTTGAATTGCAGACTGGACATAATTAGCGAGGCCAGAAATGCGGTGCCAGGCGTGTCATTTGAGGGACACAGCCGTGGTGGAGGAGTGGGCTATTGCATCCACGATGTCATAGCTAGCCCTAAGCGCGTGGTGGCACGAAATTTTGGATAAATGCAGGTCTTTTACTTACTCTTCCTTGCGTTCCGAAGACTCTAGGACCTGGATCCAGGACTCAAGTTTGGCCATAGTAGCCTTCTGGAAGGACACCACGTGTGCTACATAAATAAGGGAGCGAACAGCGCACGTGGCAGAAGAGTAAACATTTCTGCCATACTGGTCTAGCTGCTGAGACTCCTTATCTGGAGGAGAAGTGCTCATATGCTTAGGCGCCGCCGACCGGTCGTAGGCCGCAGCAATGAAGACTGAATCGGCCTTGGGTGAGCGCCCAGGAAGGAAATTCTCCGAGCATAGTAGATCCAGTCTGCCTTCTTAGGGAATGCCGGGATTGAATATGGCAGCTGCCAGATAGTACTGGTGAGGTCTTCATGAGGAGCCATCCGGGGGGTGGGGGAGCGGACTCCATATCCAAATGTTCTGCGAGGCGCTTCCTTTTGGGATCCTGCTCCTCTGTATTCCAGCCGTTGTACTGTTGGATTATTTGTAATAGTTCAGTAAAGGAAGGATCCTCGGGGGACACAGGAGAATCCTTCCCTTTAGGCATGTAGGAACCCTCCTCCGAGGAATCCTCAGGAGACTCTCCTCCAGAAATAGATGAGTCATCCTTGGGGGGGGGGGGGTTCAAAGTCAGGGAGGATGATCTCCTTAGGTTGGGTCCCCAACACATGCACTGTCGAGCGAATCGAGCTGACAGGCGAAAGAGACCATGGGGGAGGGGTAACCACTGGGGCTGGCAGTCGTTTTTCAAGATCAGACACCAGCTCAGACCTAGCCTCCTTCCACCAAGAATTAATTGAGGCCTGAAAATCCTGCTGGTGAGCAGGAGTGGAAGGGGGTAGTGGAGGAGGAGGAACACAGGCGGGTGGATAGTGGTAACCTGAAGCACCCTGACCATGAAAAGAGTGTAAGTAGCCAGCCCAGTGCCGCTGAGGGTTGAGGCGCTGGATGCCACACCTCGCGAAATGCTGCGACCCGGGTTCGGGAAACAGCCTGGGCGAGAGAGAGGATCGAGTGTCCGGAGGACTGCTCTCCTCTCTCAAGGGGATCCAGGCTCTGCTCAGCACCGCAGCTGCCCCCAGTGGCTACCAGAGGCATTGCAATGCACAGGGCACGCTAGGGGGACGCAGAACTTCGGCGGGCGTGCCTGGCGTCATTGCACGACCTAGTTCTGCCGGGAAGGGTGAAGAGGGTGGAGGGGAAGGCCGCAACCATGAAAATACCCCGCTCCCGGAGATAGGCGACAGCACCACCCCTTCAGCCACACTCCACTGGCTAGACTCATCCAGCTCCTGGGCCGAGCTGAGCCAGGCCCGAATTTGCAGATAGAGCGCCCTGGGAGGATAGGGCGGTCCCACCTCGGGAGGGCTCAGAGCCGAGGGGATAGCCGGGCTGGTGCCAGGAGCTGGACAGTTTCAGGCCCGGAGGTAGTGCTGAGGGTGAGTGGATGCCCGGGAGTTTTCTATGGGGCCCAGCTGAGCTAGAAAAAGAAATTAAAAATAAAGAGTGTGGGTAAACTTGGTAAGAGGGGTACCCTGAACAGTGGTACCCAGAATAAAGAAAATTGGACGTAGGACCAGATGGATGGTACATCGACATTGGGCCGTGAGGGAAGAAGCCTGGAACATAAGTCCGAGAGGTTCCAGGCGTAGATCCCTGTGTGAGGATTCCTGTCATCAGAGGGACTGACATCAGGGGGACTGCTGTCAGACCAGCCGTCGTATAGGTAGGCAACGTCGGACCCGGCGAAAATAGAGATGTCGTCGGGATCAGACGTGCAGGCCCTGATGGAGGAGCCGACCAAATACAGGTCAGTGCAGTCGTCAGGATCGGACGTGAGGGCCCCGATGGAAGGGCAGACCAAACACACGTTACAGTCTCCGACGGCACAGCAGACATAAGGATACCCAATGAAGGGTCTGATGATCCAGAGAGCGAGATGGGGACGTCTGAAGTCGTCGTCGGAGCCTCTGGCCTGGGGTCTTCTACAGGCATTAGAGGGATCGACGCTGGCGTGGACGTAGGGGGAGCCACCACCAGGGATCCTGTCCCCTCCTCCGAACCGGTGGTGACCACAGGAGATGGAGGGACCACCTGGGGAGGTGGGAGGGAAGGTTCCTGCTCAGGCGAAGTCTGGGTGGGAAGAATGGCAAGCAGCCACGTAGTGCACATCCGGATGTCGGGTGTAACAGTGTGAGCCCCGACGGGAGAGTGGGGTCTGGGTGGACGTCAGGGACAACCGACTTATCAGCCGCTGAAGTGACCGGGCGGTGGAGGGAAGAACCCTCGACCAACTCACTGGTAGAGGCCGGGCAAGTCCCAACAGAGCCCTGGGGACTCGGCTTAACAGCAGCCAGGCGGGCCCCAGAGGAGCCGGGGGCCGACTTATCGGCTAGAACTGGGCGTTCGCTGGAGGACGACTTACCAGTGGATATCAGGAGAAAAGCAGCAGAAGAGGTACATGGATGATTCCCGGGCGCGGCCTTAAGAACCACTATGGCAGTCGGCGGGGGAGCGGCCTTGCTGGTCGAGGGCCAATTGGAGTCCCCTCGGTCCCAATCCTCCGAGCGCTCCTTCTCCCGATGCTTCTCTTTCTTTTTTCTTCTTTTTAGACTCTGAAGAAGGGGAAGATGCAGTGTCCCAAAGCTTCTGCATCTCTTTTTCTAGTGAAGCCATTCTCGACTTCAGAACATGGGCTTCCAGGGCCTGATGTCTCCTTTTCCGAGTGGCCTGGTTGGAAGGTTGGCAGTCGGAGCAGGCCGCGGTATCGTGGTCTGGGCCCAAGCAAAACAGGCATAGAAGGTGGCTATCTTTATGGGGAATTTGGGTGCCACACTTCTTCATCTTAGTCGTTGGGGGAGAAGACAAACGAAAATAAAGAAAACTATTCAGGCGAGAATTAGAGAAAAAAATGGCATTGGCTAGGCAAGTGTTACATGAGGTACTCTGCTGCAGAGTCGGCAATGAGGAAAGTACTGGAGGCGGGTGTGGGACCACCACTATACAGGATCACACTGACATCTGCCATGGACGCTAGCAGTGGTCCCCCCACCAGGTATTACAGAACGCTTCATGTAGTCCTAATGCCAGAGGGTGCAGTCCTATCTTATGACCTACTGCAGGAACCCTCTTGAAGTAAGATTGTATATTACACCATTTTCTACCGATGTAGTAATGTATGTATGACCTGTTCTTGCCCATACCTGTTATACAAACTACCATTTCCTTCTACCATTCTCTGTAACCTTATTTTTGTATGTAACTTCCCAGGTCATGTCTGAAGTCATCACAAGCTATGCAAGTAAAGGCTTGATTACGGTCTACAGATGTTTTTGTAAAATCCTTTCTCTGTTAGTTGCCAAGGAGGCAAAGCGACAGCTCTCCACCTCCATGCCCCAGTGTTTCTATCCCCAATCAGCAAAGAGTCAGGTATGCAAAGTAAAAGATGATTTTAGTATGTAAAAAAAAAAAAAAAAAGTTTGAAATTATAATTAGTAATGGTTACAACAAAATGGTCATCTAGGTCTTTAAAGTGACACAATTCCAAATCAAAAGTATTCTAGAAGTTGTGTGCCTGCTACAGGGCCCACTGCAGATACAGTGTCACCTACCTTTCTCTGGGGCCTCTCCTCAAGGCCTTCTAAGAATGGTGCAACATCATCATCATCGTAGATAGTAAATTCACTGTCTTTACCCACCACTCCAATGGAGACATTCTGTAGAGACATTAAAGGGAAGCATTTCGTTGTGTTTTAGATTTTGGAAAATAACAGATGCGTAAATGAGATGAAATACAGTGCAAATCATTTAACAAGTGCTCGTGCTTTTGTTTTTTATATAGGCATTACAAAAACAAATTTGGAAAAACTCAGAAAAGGCCAAGAAACAATGTTTTACAGAAATTAAGACCCCGTCATGGTTAGACTGAAAAAAGCCACACAATTTTTTGCTCCTCCTTCAGCATCCCTCCCACTGCATTTGAGCTGTCTTTCCAGCACCAACAAAGAGCACAGTATGATGTTCTCTCAGGGCCCTTCACCAGAGAGCAAACGTTATCAACTCCGTGGTGCATCAGCTCTACACAACCTTAACGCAACAGACCAAAAGTCACACTTAAACCTGGGTCTTTTGTACCACCACGAATAATGCCTTGGTTTGTTTTTCGGATTATATAAGTAAGGGCAGGATTTTCAAAACCACATCCAACTGCAAAACCTGGACATGGTTTACGTTAGCATGCGTCTAACTTTGGCTGCATCTACAATTAAAAAATGTTCTGGCCTGGGCCGCCCAACGTGCTACGGAGCCTGGTTCCAAAATGGACTGACGGAGTGCAACTGGCACTGGTAAAAAAACATTTGCAGTGCGTCTCAGCCGGGGAGGGAAGGCGCCATGTTCCATTACTACAGCGGCCTCCGCAGTGGGTGGGTGAGTCTGCTCCTGTGTAGGAAGTCTGCTGTGTGCATATGAGACCACAGGACACAGCGCAGTGCCAGTGGGAGGGACCAGGGGAAATCAGTGGTAGAAACAGACAAGCACAAAACAAAAAACAAACAAGAAAAAGCACCAGCTATCACTGTGATGGCGCAGGAACTCTTGAGGCCCTCCACTATCACTGGGTCCCTATGACTCCAGTTGCTTCCGATTACAGCATCTTGTGTCTGCCTTTGCGGATCAAGCCCTTAGTCCCTTGAACCCTGCATCTGCCAACAGAAGAATGGACATCTGCCTAGGCCCCTTTGTTTGCACACAGAAAATCGCACCTATGTGCCTCAGGCCCAAAAGAAGCCCTTTCAAAAACTGGCACAAAAGCAGTGTCTTGAAATCCAGCCCCAAGCACATTATCTACCATGGGAAAGGGTTGAATATAATTATGTTTACAATAATGTTACAATTTTTTTTTTCTTGGTTTTTGAAGGTACATTATTGGTTTTCAAAATATTTTCATAAACTATCACTTTTTCCGCTGTGCGTCTCAAAAACATACAGCAATAATGGTACAGTGGTCTTGAGTGTACAAGGTAATAACCAGACCAGGGTGAATAAACACCAAAGTCACTGGTCTGGATGTTTAACACCACTCTAGTGCAGTTATTACTGGATAAAATGCCAACCACAGTACTATTATTGCTATAATATAAAAACATTTTTTGAAATAGAGCCAAAATTGCTTTCTCTCTAGCAGGATAGTATATCTACTGAAACACAAAAAATACAGAAAAACTGTTGGAAGAATAAGACCCAAGGTCCATCTTGTCTGCCCTTTTTTCCCTACCTCATCCCCTCTAACCTACTGCTGTAGAGTGATAACAACCCTTTGATGCCTTCTTCTCCTTAATCCCATTTGATCCTGCACTTTTTGGCATTACTAGCCCCTGTATCTGCCCATCAGTTCTTGAAGCCATTTACAGTCTCCACATCTACCACCTCAGCAGGTAATTTATTCCATGGTTCCCTCACCTTCTCTATGAAGAACTTCTTACATCCCTTCTATATCTCCACCTACCAATCTTCAGTCATGCCCTCTCATCATTGTACCTCCACTCTTGTTAATCAGGTCCCTTATACCTGCCATGTTTATCCCCGTCATGAACCTGAACATTTCTATCATATCGCCCCTCTCCAGTCTTGTTTCTAACATGTACATATTCACAGCTGCCAGCCTTTTCTCATATGATTTAATGGAAAGGAGATATACAGCACACACACACTAGACTCATGAACTACAAAACTTTTATTGTGCAAAAGTGAGAAGGAAATGTACGTCAGCAACCAATATGCATTACCTGTTCACTAGGCCCTGGGGGAGGGGAGGCATTGCTGACAAAGAGCACACAGTTTAAATACCCCATCCAAAAAATGCGCAAATGACAATCAGGTGCAAAACATATAAAGTGCTGTAAATGCAGGCAATAGATAAAATAATAGAAAAATGTGAAAACATTTTTTCGATATACTCATATTTTGGACACGGACATTAATATTTCTATAATTTTACAACATAATACAGTGTTGCATTATTTCATTTTTATTTTCCTCTTGTCCATAAACAGCATAAAGGTCTAAACGGATCTCGTTAAATAACTAAGTTTTCTTCATGCTGACCATAATAAGGGTAGTTATGCCAATTTTGTGTACCTACTTGTACTTGCTGCAGCATGTCTCATGAAAGTGAAATGAAGCTACTCATGGGACAATTTTTTATTATGGTCACCATGAAGAAAACTTTGCAGTTTTATGGGCTCAGTCTAGACCTTGATGCTGCTACTTATGGACAAGAGGCAAAATAAAAATGGAATACTGCAACACTGTACGACATTGTAAAATTACAGAAATATTAAAGCCCATGTCCAAAATATGAGTACACTGAAAGGGTTTTTTTTGACAGATTTTCTATTATTTTAACGATTCCCTGCACTTTATAATAATTAGCATTTTATGGGGCAGATATTCAGACTGTGCCCGTAAGGGGTGCAAGTGGTTGTTCCAAATAACTGAGTTACGCCGAAGAGCAAAGGTGCCATATTCAAATGAGATGCACTACCATGCATCCCGTCTGAATATGGCAACAAATGCCAGCGGCGCAAATGAGGACCACCAACAATGCTCCGGCGCATCCCCCTGCCTGGTCTGAATACCTGGAATGGGGATGTGTGGTGCATCTGCGGATGCACCAAGCGCAAATTCCAGACATTCAGGCCAAAACATGCAAATTGGGCCATTAGCCATGCAAAGTGCAAATGGGGGCATTGGCATGTCATTATGGCCCCATCTGCATGTCTGGGGCAGGGATGCGCCCGGCAGGATGCACCGGGAACCCTGCAAGCAAGCCCCGATTGTGCCCATGGTGCAAAAGTATGCGGAACCCCTGGTATCTAGTGGAACACTCCCCTCCCCGCCTCCATTCCCATTTGTGAATAGATACAAATCCATCCCTCGAAACCGTGGTAGTCTAGTGGAACCCCCCCCCGTCCCAGTTCATGAATAAATATAACTCCATCCCACGAAACCTTGGTAGTCTAGTGGTACCCCCTCCCTTCCCAAACCCCGTCCACACACTGAATAACATCCCCAATCATCCCTGGTAGTCCAGTGGTACCCCCTCCCTTCGAACACTATTGTGGTGTAAAGGAATAAACATGGTAACCCTGGTGGTCAGTGGCCCCCCCCACCCACTGGGGACCCCACCCTGCTCCCCTGCTTCAGCATGGCCCGGCAAGTCGGGCAGCTCAACCCCGCACACTGCCACGACTGCCCGTTGACAGGAGCTGTCAGTGAATGACAGCGTACTGTATATAGGCCCAGATATTCAAAGGGGATGTGCCCGGCGCAACGGAGTGTCTACCAATGGGCTTACAGCTGTACAGTATGCGGTCATTCATTGACAGCCCAGTCAGCGGGCAGCCGTGGCAGTGTGCAGGTGGGCTGTGCTGCCTGCCGACTTGTTGGCCATGCTGGGACGGGGAAGCGGGGTGGGGTTCCCTCAGTGGATCGGGGGTGGGGTGTCCACTGCACCACCAGGGTTACTGCGGTTTATTCTTTTACACCGCGATCATGTTGGGGGAAGGGGATACCACTAGACTACCAGGGATGATTGGGGATGTTATTCAGTGTTGAAGACAAGAGGTAAAGTTACCAGCTGGACACCAGGGCACCAGGCTGTGAAGGTGCATCTCCCCTGGTCCAGAGGAGATGGAATGGGCTGTCAAAGGTCTCCCACGCCTGTCCCTAATTTACACAAAGGTGAGGACAGGACCCGCCCTGGGGCAGGATCCCCTTCTAAGAAAGACTCCTTTAACAGAAGGGATCTTAACTTGAAAAAATAGACATCACACACTCCAAGCTGGATGGCAGGAGGAGTAAGAGGATATCTGAGAGGAAGTTCCTCCCTTTTTTTTTTCTCTGACAAAGGGGACCCTGCCCCAGAAAATCCAGAAAGGAGTCACTGCTCCAGGAAGAAGGGGACTGGAGGTCCCCGGGGCCCTTCTACTTTCCCATCAATCGAGAGGAGGATCCCAGAGGTCAATGCGAGACCAGAGCTGTGATATCCAGGCCCCTAGAAGACGGGCCCAGAAAATCCGGAGGAGAGGGTGTCCCCTCTAAGGACCTCAAGACGAGGGCCCGGGAGCCCCTCACAGGAGGACACCACTGCTTGCCCTCCCCAAAGGTGGGTCCCTGTCGCTTACCTGAAGGATCAGAGGACCCAGAGGTGCCAGCAGCACTAGGCCCACAATTAGTCTCAATTGGGGGAAGGCAAGCAGGGAGGAAGCACTGACCAGAGACTGAGGCCCAAGCGGGGAAGGTGGGCAGGAAGCAGTAATGAATGGTGAAGATATACAGAAAGATCAACAACTGCAGTAGGTACATAATTTTCATATCTTATCTGTATTAATCTTCACCAGTCATCGCTGGTGGGTGATGACCAAGCCCCCCAAAGGGGACCTGGTACCTCCCTGAGGGAAAAAGGGTTCCCTCAGCCCCCTGTACGAGATACACAGGGAGAGGGGGCCCTCACTGATCAGACAAGGCCCGTAACTGGTCATGGCGAGGCTAGGTCTCCCTTTGCTTGGGAGAAGGAAGTCACCCTTGAAGATCCGACCTCACCCCCTGTGGGAGAAAAGGTGGGTCCCCCGATAGTGGAGGCAAGCACTGTGTACCGGACTAGGGGTATCAACCAGAAAAGGTGAAGACACGCCATCCGCCGGATGCAGATCGCTGTCCCCGCCAGCCTGGACGCCACCACACTGGCTTTGTACAATGCCCTTGCTTGGTGCCTCGCAAGATACAGGCCATGTGCGGAGAGGGCAAAGGCTTGCCTTGCTGCCTCCAAAATCAGGCAAAGATGGTAGCAATTGACCTAGCATCAACCATAAGTCCCTGCTGTAGGCAGCATGATGGGCACGATGTGATGCAACACATGGTATGAGGTGCGCCAAAAAGAAGACTCTTCTCCTCCAGAGGTTGAACTCTGTGGAGTTGGCCTCTGGAGGTCAGTAGTGCCTTGGGCTTCTATGCCCAGCAGGGGTGTCCAGGAGACTCAATCTAGAAGTAGGATGAGGCGAAGCTCCTGGACACCCCTGGGGTGCGCAATACCTGTGGCTGGCAGTCCCTTGAGGCTGGAGAAGGGGCTGAGGGATGCTGCCAGGTATGGTATGATGCTTCCCGGAAAGGAGCTGGCCAGGCAGGCACCACCAGGTGATCCACGCTGTACTCGCTCAGGAAGGTGCACGTCGCCCGCTCAGGATTGCATCTTGCCACACGGGAAACATGGAGGTCGTTGACCAACCTCGACAGGAAACGCTGATAGGAAGTCCGATAAGTGTCAGAGGAAAGGTGGACAGAGGGATCCCTCTTTCTCAATGGATGCAGAAGAGGAGGCTGACAAGTCTGAGGATTCAGAGTCTGGCTGCTCCTGGGAGGACAGGTGGAAGACCTGTTCATCCATTGCCCTAACGTATCTGGGGAAGTCAGCAGCTGTGGCCCTGAATTGCTACCAGGTCAAGGGCCCAGAAGGACCCACATGGCCCAAGGAGAAGAAGGCAGAAGCACTCTCAAAGGGTGATACAAAATCACACATACCCCTATCATGCAAAGCATCATGGGCTGTATATGCACATCACCACAAAATGATATGCTGTTTCAACTTTAAGCAGGAATGCATGGTGCCAAAAGGTCTCTCACACAGTCTGCAAAGGGTACAAACAGAAGACACAGCCATGAGTTGCATCCTACCAGGACTCATCAGTGTGCCTTGTCTGTATGACACCAGTGGAATGAACCAGCTACACACAGTTGGTGTATCAGGTCTGGGTTGTGGTGAGCCCAATAAAAACAAAAAACAAGCTAAAAGACAAAGAACCTTAGTGCATAAGTACTGAGGCAAGAGTTATCCCAAAGGGCATTGGCCGGGAAGTCAAGTTTCAAAGCACTACAAAAATCACACATACCCCCATGTTACAGGGTGAGAACGGCCTCTGCTAGGGCAGTAAGACCCGGCAGACAATCCAACCCTAGGTACGGATCTGCTGGTCTCCTCCGTCAATGGTCACTCAACCAGACTGAAGCAGTCAGGACTGAGCCAGAAGGGAATTCCTCTGTGTGGGGCAACTGGGGCCACATAGGTCCAGAAAGGCAGCCTCCAGTGCCACCTACAGAGGTCCCACCAGAAGAAGCGGAAGGAGAGAAGGCAGAGTTAGCACTGAGGCTCCTCCCCGAGCCCCGGTGGGCTCCAAGGTAAGACCCTGAACATCACTCCAGCCCCTCACTTCCACTGACCCCAAGAGGGACCTCTTCCTCACCGCCAGTCTTAAGGCTGCCACCACATCCGCCGCACCCACCGTGGAAGCTCCCTTTCCGGCACCAGAGGACAAAGCAGCACCAAAAAGGGTGCCGGCTCCGGAGCTCTCAATTTCCACAGGGGCGGAACCACTCTCAATACAAGGCACCCACTCGGTACCACAGACGGCTCCGGAGGGGCTCCCGGCACCAGGGCCAGCGTAGATGGCGATCACCCACCCTGAAGAAAGAAAAGATTGGGGGAATGCCTTAGTGCCGGGCAAAGGACAGCCTTGGGACCCCGCAGTCGGGTAGCCAGTCCAGGTCTGCATCCTGATCATCCTACTCCGAAGAAGAGGAGGAGATCAGGGAGACTGGCAGAGTGGCCAGCCCCAAAGCCCTCCCTCGGGTGCGGGATACCCGGCACTGACCGCAGTGCTGCCCTGCTCACTGGTGCCACGAACGGCTCTGGGATCAGCAGTGGCACCAACAGACAGCACAGAGGAAACCACTGGGCCGGGCTTAGCAGGCATAGTCTGTGACACCAGGGGAGCCTATACCTCCAAGGAGGTGACAACCAAAACAGTGCCTCCAGCCAGGCCCCCAGAAGAGTCCGACTGCCCCTCTGGTACTGTGGAAGGGACCTCCGCCCTGGCGAGGCTCAAAGTGGTGGAGGCCGCCACCTCTGCAGTATGTATAGTACCGGGAGGTGACCCGGAGGAAGGGTCAAGTGACCTGCACCTGCCATTCTGTGTACGATGCTGCCCCACAAAGGTCGGCGGAGCATGGCCGACCTTTAAGGCACAGTACTCTAAAACACAGTGATCCACAGAGAAGCAGGTGTCGCAGTTGTCCATGTCATGGTTCGGACCCAGACAGGTCAGGCATCGGTCATGCTAGTCCATCACGGCCATCTGCCGGGCCACAGGGACACCGACACAGAGGACTGAACCACTTCAGATTACATCTTGTCCTTTTTCTTTTTGTCCCCCAAACCTGGCACGACCGTCGAATAACTTAAAGGAAAACGCAGATAAAGACTTGGCACCGAAAATAAGGAAAAATCTTACCAGACTGATCCAGAGTTGAAGACGGCGGCAAGTAAAAATGGTGTTGGCACAACTTCCGAGGTGTCAACAAGAAGGATGTAAGCCGTGATGGTGTAGTAGATTTCTGACAGTTCACATGAGGTCGATGCGCACTCGATGGCGGGAGAAGCAGAACTGAGGTGGAGGAGGAGTTGGTGTCTGTTACTGGCCAACCTCCAAGCGCCACGCACTGCATTGGTCTTGAGGGAGGCACCATCCCAGCAACTTCCCATAGAGAAAAAAAAAATCTCTTCCATGGGGTATGGCGCCTCCAGCTTGAACTCATCAGTGATGAATGGTGAAGACTGATACAGATAAGATATCCCACAGAGGTGAGAAACTGAGTGGTCGTGGCCACTGCCTGTTCCATCTCCTGCCTGGATGAACTGGCTATCAACCAGTCATACAGGTGTGGGTAAACCTGGAGTGCTACCTCTCTCAAGTGCGCTCTGAATACTACAAAGCACTTTGTAAAGACTCAAGATGCAGAGAAAAGCCCAGTGGGCAGGACTCTGAACTGGTAAGCTGCCCCAGCACGAAGAACCAGCAGTATCTAAGGCGGCTGGGGCATAAGAAAAAATTACTCACCATAGTAATCTTGTTTCTTCCAAGGGAATCTTACTGCATTCTGATTTATGCAGTATGGTCTCACCACAGGACTGCCCCGGAGCCGTAATGGTTAATAAAACCTATGCAAATGATGGAATGCTAGGCTCGAGCTCGATTGTCAAACCACTGTCGCTGGTAAACAGTCAGATTCTTATGAAGCATGCACTAAGAACTATCCAACTATTCTAATATTAACAACAATCCCCCCAATAAGATACTCACAATTTTAAATTGAAAAATTGCTCCCTTTTGAAAAAAAAATGTAATGTGGCACCATTAAGACTCAAGTCACAGATGCCCAAGAGAAGAACATCATACACACAGGTTTGCAACCTCTCTGATACAGTTGTAGTGCAATGGCCATAAGTTTCTAGTAGGGGAGGAAGCTCAGAATACAGTAAGATTCCCTTGGAAGAAATAAGATTACTTTGGTGAGTAATTTTTTCTTCAAACCCCAGGAAATCTTACTGTATTCTGACTTATGCAGACTACCCAAGCAGTGCCTTTGGAGGTGGTCCTATAACCTATTTAGGAAACGGGTTCTGCAGGACTGCTGTACCAAACCTGGCATCTCCTCTGGCCTGAACATCCAAATAATAATGCCTGGACTGTTTTCCAGGTAGCTGCCTTACAGATGTCCACTAGGGGAATGTCTCTAGCAGCTGCCAAAGACGCTGCTCTTCCCCTAGTCGAATGGACCCTTAGGCCTGCAGGTGGCTGCTTACCCACCATACTGTAGCAAAACTGAATGCAGGCTACAATCCATCGTGCAATGGATCTCCTTGTGGCTGGTTTTCCTTTTCCTACATTCCCATAGGTGAGGAAAAGCTGAGTTTGATCCTGCCTATGACTTTTTTGTGTGGTTGAGGTAGTAGCCGATTGCCCTTTTTATATCCAGGCTGTGAAGCCTGCGTTCACCTGAAGTGGAATGATCAGTAAAAAGGACTGTCAATGTAACAGACTGGTTGAGGTGGAATTCTGATACCACCTTGTACAGGAATTTTCTCTTAGTCCTAAGGACTACTTTGCCCCTGTGGACAGCTATTTACCCAGGTTCTGTGGACAATGCCTGGAGCTCACTAATCCTTCTGGCAGAGGTAACGGCTACCAGGAATACTGTTTTCCAAGTCACATACTTGAAGTCTACTGAAGACATGGGCTCGAAGGGGAGGTTGCATAAGCTGGACAATGCAAATATTCAGATCCCACATGGGAGCTGGCTCTCTATGTGGTGGATGCAAATGCAGCAAACCTTAAAAAATATTTTAAATACTGGGTTTGAAGCCAGGGAAGAGCTTTTACCCGCAGATAAATAGGCTGAGACAGCTGCAAGATGCACTCTCAGGGTAGAGGCCCTTAAGCTAGTAGAATGCAGATGAGCAATATAGTCCAAGACTACTGACAGGCTGGCCTGGATATGGTCCAAACCTTTGCCTCGACACCAAACTGAAAACCTCTTCCATTTAGAAGAATAGATTTTCTTAGTGGAAGACTTTCTAGATACCCTCAGGATATCCATAACCCCTTCTAGGAAGTGCAAATCTACATATTCTAAGTCCTCAAGAGCCAGGCTTTGAGCCCGAGGGATTGTAGGTTGGGATACATGATCCTGCTCTGAGAGGATGACAGCAGGTTGTGCTTCCTGGGAAGACTGATTGGCTTGGCCACTGACAAGGAGAATCATGGAGTACCAAGGTAGTCTGGCCCAGTCTGGGGCAATGACAATCATTGTTGCTGATTGGGCTCTGAGTTTGTTCAGTACCCTTAGTAACAGAGAAAAGGGAGGGGATGCATACAGGAATCTCTCTGTCCAATCCAGTAGAAGTGCATCCAGAGGGATAGTGCTCTTGATGGGGGGGGGGGGGTCTACAGCAATACTGTGGTAGTTAACTGCTTGGAACTGCGAACAGGTCCACTTCTGGGGTGCTCCATCTCCTGAAGATGGTCTTCAGGACCGGTTTGTTTAGAAACCACTCGTGGTGGTTCTGGTTTATTCTGCTGAGGGTGTCCGCCAAGACGTTGTCCTTTCCTGGGAGGTGGACAGCTGAGATGGAGATGTCTAGGGAATACACCAAGGCTCAACTTGTTATTGCCTCTGTGCAGAGAGGAGTTGACCTTGTGCCCCTTGCTTATTTATGTAGTACTTGGTGGTTGTATTGTCTGTTCTGACCTGAACCACCTTTCCCTGTATTTGATTGGCAAATGAATGAAGACCCAGAAGAACTGCCCTGAGTTCTAACAGGTTGATATGCAGGAGGGATTCCTGCTCTGTCCATGTGCCATGTGATCCCCCAGATGTGCCCCCCCATCCTAGGAGGGATGTATCTGTAGTTAGTATCAGTGAGGGGGCCTGCTGCAGGAAAGGCACTCCTTGCCTGAGATTGCCCTGCTCCTGCCACCACTGTAGGGCTTGGAGAAATAGGACTGTGACCGGAACCAGCTTTAACAGAGAGTCCCTTTTTTGTAGCCAGTGGGCTCTCAGATGGAATTGAATCTCTCTCATCTGGAACCTGGCCCCTGACATGATTGCTGTGGACACTGCCATATGGCCTAGCAATTGCAGGAAGTGTCTTGCTGGCCTTGGAACATAACGTCTGAAAGAACTGGCTACCTGAATAAGGTTGTCCACCCTGTCCTGAGGGAGGAATGCCTTTCCTTGTCTTGTATCCAGTTCTGCCCCTATGAATCTGAGCAGCTGAAGTGGTTCCAGAACAGACTTCTTCTGGTTTACCAAGAATCCCAGGGAGTGCAGAATATCCTGTGTTAGTGACAGTGCCTCCCTTACTTGCTGGTGTGATTGGCCTACTGTCAGACAGTTGTCTAGGTAGGGGAACACTGACACCCCTTGCTGCCTTAGGTGTGCCACTACTACAGCTAGGCATTTTGTGAACACCCTTGGGGTGGATGTCAGTCCGAAGAGCATTGCCCTGAATTGGTAATGGCCAGATGGCAATCTGAACCTGACGTACTTCCTGTGTGACCCCCGTATTGGGATAGGGAAATAGGCATCCTTTAGATCCAGGGATGCTAGCCAGTCTCACTGTCTTAGGATTGGTAGTATAGTAGCCAGAGTGACCATCCTGAATTTTGGTTTTAACAGATGCTTGTTTAAGTGTCAGAGGTCCAGAATGGGTTGCCACTTCCGTTTTCTTTATTGTGAGGAAGTATCTTGAGTACTGGCCCTTTCCCCTCTGGTCTGAGGGAACTGGTTCTATTGCCTTTTGTTGCAGAAGGCTTGAAACTTCCTCTTCCAGTAAGGCTGTTTCTGATGGGGAAGAAAATTTGAAGGCCCTTGACCTCAGCTTTGACAGTGCCTTGAAACTGAGGACAAGTCCCTGGCCCACTACTTCCAGGAGCCACTTGTCTGCGGTGATATTTTCCACTCCTGGAGGTAGTGGGCCAGCCTGCCCCCTACTGGAATTGGGGAGGCGACCCGAACAGTCAGCTCAGGGTGTCTGTCTGGCCTGTGTTGCTGGTTAGACACTAGGGCTAGTACAGCCACTGCCCCTTCTGCCCCTGCCTCTGAAGTATCCCCTTTGCTGATACTGGTGAAAAGCTTGAGGCTGGAAAAAAGGCCTATAAGCAGTTCTGCCCCTGCCACCCCTTGCTTTATGCTTTTGGGAGGTAGAAGCTCTTTCATTTGCTGCTGCACTCTTATAGGCAAGCCTTGTGCTTGTCCATTTTTTCCCCGTATGCCTCTGTTTGTTCCCCAGAGACACAGGGTTACAGGGAAAATCCATGGATTTAGTTTGGGTATCTAGTGTCAGATTGGTGGTTCTGAGACAGGCAAACCTCCTAAGTGACACAGCAGATGCCATCTGCCTGAATGCAGCATCACTGGAATCCACTGCCATCCTAAACTGCGTTTTAGCAGCTTCAATACCTCTTTTTGCAGCTTCCTCCAGGTCAGCGGCCATGGGGGATGGAGCTGCCTTGGCAATCTGAAGCACTGTGAACCATATACTCTTGGTACCTGACTATATAGGACATAAAGGAAACCTGTCTTATAGCCAGTGAGGATCCCAGATAAACTTTCTTTGCTATAGAGTCCACCCTCCTAGAATCCATGTCTGGAGGGTTAGAGGCCAGAGGTTTTCCAGCTTTGTCACAAGCTGCAGCCTGTACTGCACCTTCATGACTGGGGTGTCCAAAGAGGAATTCAGCACCAGCCCTAGCCACTCAGTACTTTTTGTCTGTCTTCTTACCTGTAGGAGAGACAGAAGTGGGTGCTTGCAACACTTTTATAGTCTGTTCTTTCAGGGCCTTATGAAGTGGTAGCAACCACCTTTTTGATGATGGTACATCCATCCTCTCTTTGTAACCCTCTTCCTCATCTTCTACAGATTCTTGAGATGGGAGGTCGAGGGTTTGAGCAACCTGCTTCATACATTAGAAATAGGATGTGAAATTCTCTGTTCCCTTGTCAGGGGAAATCTAATCTGTGAGGATCAGGGGAAATGTCTGGGTCAATGGGCTCCCCAAAATCTGCATCATCTTCATCCTAATCCTCTTCATATTCTTCAACATCAAAATGCTCCCCACCATGGTCTGTTAAACTGGGAGCTGTAGTTGAACCGGGAGTTTGTGGTAGCAGTTGCTTGCCAACCGGAACCAAGGACTGTAAAGACTGAATTGTTTTAATCATGTTAGCGATTTCCTCAGCAGAAGGAACTGTGGCTTTTCTTGGTTGCAGTTCCTGGTGCTTTTCCTTCTTTTTTTTTTTTTTTTACCGCAATGGCTGGTTCAGCTGCCTTTTCAGCGGTTCGTTTCTTTGAGGAAGAGCCATCACCCCTTTCAGAGGGCAGCTCCTCCAGTTCAGGTTGATGAGGAACCAGCTGCTCAGAGGCTGGGTCAGCAGCCTTTTCAGCCATCCTTTCCTTCAGTCTTCTTAAACGTCTCTCAACAGTAGACGGAGGAAAATTATCACAGATCTCGCACTCTAAGTGGTCAAACCCCAGACAGAATAAGCAAATGAAGTGTGGATCAGCTTTGGCGAAAAGGTCCCCGCTCTCAGTGCAGTGCTGGAAACCTGTGGGTCCTGTTCTCGTTTTGGTTTTCTGTGACATAACCCAGAACAACAAGAGAAAATGAAACACCAAAGTCTACCTATTATATATTTTTTTTTCAGTTGCGCTAACCAAACAATAAACCAGGAGTTACCCTGGTTGAAATTCAAATCAGAACAAACCGACTATGCCCGAGTTGGTACAATTTTAAAATACTAAACAGTAAAACTGAGAAGGGAGAATGTCGGTTTCCCCTTGGTTAGCAAACCGGGGAGAAAAATGACTACTTACCCTTTTTTTAACTAAAATCTAAGCAAGTATTACTTGAAAACCAAGGACAGTGAAAAGAATACCAAAATAACTAAAATACTAGGTAAATAACCGAGAAAAGCAAAAACTCTTCAAGCGATGAAGGAGAGCTTTCTGGAGACGTCTTACTGAGGCAAGCGGAGTAAAGAATCTGATGGTTTAGAACGGTTTACCAGGGACAGTGGTTTGAAAGCCAAGCTCGAGCCTAGCATTCCATCATTTGCATAGGTTCTATTAACCATTTCGGCTCCGGGGCAGTCCCATGGTGAGACCACGCTGCATAAGTCAGAATACAGTAAGATTTCCTGGGGCTTGAACAGAGTGTGCTGTTATGCATCCTGCAATTCTAGGAAGCTAACCAGTCCTGGAAGAAATAATTGTAAATTTCTCAAACCATGAAACTGATGACATTTCTGAGGTCAAGGAAGGGATGCATGCCCCCTGTGAACAAACCAGCGGTACAAGCAAGAAATGCCTTCTGATAAGATGCCTGCAAGGGCAAAGCAGGCTGCAGAAGCAAAGGCATCCAAACGGCTTATAGCTGATGCCTGTCGGACTAAATTCCATATATGGCAGTTAGTAGAATCCTTTGTTTAGTCTCCGACAGGGACTTAAGCAAGCTCCAAAGGGGACAGTCATAATAGGAAAAATGCCCTTGGTATTTTTTTTAACTATCTGCCAGTAGACAGAAGGAACTGAAGCAGGCCTACTCCAGATCACATCAGACACGGTTTGAAATGAAGGCAGAATAGGAGGAACTAAACTGATTGGCATGGTAGAAACATTTAACCATTGCAGACAGGGACGTTTATCCTACTCAATGGCTATAGGCTCAAAATTAAGTGCAGAAGCACGCCTCTGAGCAAAGCATCGAAAGCCAGAGCCTCCTGAGTCACAGCAGTAGGGCCTGGGTCCAAGAGTCCAGGCTAAAAAAACTCATTGTCTCCACCCTAGGAGAAGATGACGCCGGGGTCAGACTCACCCCCCTCTACATCCTCCCCGGAGGAAGTGGCATAGAGAGGAGACAATCGCAGGCCATCTTTAAAAAAAAAAAAAAAAAAAGTGGCCCTGGCAACACCGATGACACCAGCCCCAAGCACGAGGGGCCAGTGCCAGGGAAGGTGCTAGTAAAGGAACTAAATCTGGCACCGGGCCAGGCCCCAAAGGGCTCAAGCCCAACGCCAAAACCAGACCCAGTGCCAATGACCCACCTGGCACCGAGGTAGCTGGCAATGGTACCAGGCCAGTTCCACGAAGTGACAAGATGGACACGCAGCCAGTGGACCAGGAGCTGCCAATGGGCTGTTGCCGGAGCCAAATGCCCTACCCAGGTTGAGGGCTCCAGTTCAACTGACCCCAAAGGGCCAGGGACCAGCTCTACTGGCAGAGACACACAAGTTTGATACTGCACCCCCTGCTCAAAAGAGCTGCCCAAGGGTGGAACTGCCCAACAGGGTCCCCACTTATAGACAGAGGCAGACTCCAAGCCAGAGACCTCAGCATCACAGTACCAGAGGCCCCAGTGGGGATGATGACACCAGCAAGTGCCTCTGGCTCCAGGAGATGGAGGGTCTCGTGGCAGATCTCCCAGAGGGCAACCTTGAATAGTACCATTTCTTCCCCTTCTGAAAGGAAGAGGAAGAACTCGAGGCAAACTGGCACCGACAACCCGACTGGAATCAGAAATGAGCCCGCTCTTTTGTGCTTTCAGTAGGACTGCCCTTCCTCCCAAGCACAGGAACCCCTGTGGTCAGAATCCTTCCCTAGGGAAGCGGACCAGAGACGGCCGCACTGCTTGAGCAGCCTGCCTGAAAGGGCACCCTACTCTCATCCTCCATGACTGTCAACTGTAGACTCAGTAGAGCTGTGAGAAAAACTAAAATATTTCTGTAAAATCACTAAACTGACACACACAAAAAAAAAAAAACAAACTCTGGCTTTAAACACTAAAACTGAGAAGAACTGAATACTGTTGTCATACTGATGTGACGTTCCGATTCCCAGTGAGCAAGCAACATCATCACTGATGTGCACCCGACGGTGGGGGAAAAAGGAACTGAGGTGATTGAGGAATGGTGCCGCACATGTATACAGTTTGCCTCAGTACCAGCCCTCGTGAAAAAGTCTGGCTCCTGCAGGGTTCTACCGCCTCCGGCTAAGACCCATTATTTATTTATAGAGAAATCAGAATTACACCCATTAGCGTAAATAATGATGAAAAACTGATTCCTGGTAGATCACTGTATTGCCATAAACTGACCACACACTTCCTGTTGGTTTGTTTCTCATGGAAGGCTAGTGAGGTGTTGTAATTTAGGTAAAATATGTACTCCTAAATTACAGTAGTGTAGCAAGCTATGTTTATGACAACCCACAGTGAAGTATGAACAATACAAATGCATTTTACATTTGTTGTAGTACCATATAAATCCACTGGGAGGCAGTGACAACTAGGGAACAACGGCAAACTATTTTGAAAAATGGGAATCAGTGACAGATTGTTACTAGAAGAACCCCAGAACATTATACTTTTTAAAGAGCATCTCTGTACTTCAACATGTACTTTCATATACTGTATATATTTTTTCATCTACTGCAATTTAGTATAAAATTCCTTTTTTTTTTTGCATTTTCGATGTTCCTTTCCCAGGTTTACAAAACATCTTGGGAGTGTATCAAAAAGTCTGCATAAAAAGCATTTGCATCTCGCAACCTCACAGTGCTTTTACAGACTTTGATGTCATGAACAGCAACTGTGAGGTCAGCAGGGGAAAATCAGATACATTTTGTAAGACTTGTGAAATAAGTACTGTAGTATCTACAACATTAGTAAACAACACACTAACAAAGACCTAGGAAAAAAAAAACTATTGTTAAAGCACAGCTGGTGTAAATTCAGTGGGTTTAAGCTTTTAAGTATAGTGGACAGCTGCTCTTTAAGTAAAGACAGTAGGTTAGAAGATTATTATAGATCGTGAGCGCGTTCTCAACCAATCGGAGCGCTCCTTTCCCCTGTGTGTGAGGCACTCTTTTTCTATGAAGAGTGTCTCACGCACAGATGCTCTGGAAATTGGCATGTTCTGGGAAGAAGTTTTTATTTTTTTAAATATATTATTGATTGCTCTCGATCAATAATATATTAATATGTCGTTGCTGAAAACGAGTGGTTTCATTTGCCTTCAGCTTGAGCCAGAACAGCTCAGCTTTGCTGTTCTCGCTCAGCTGAAGGCACGTAAAACCACTCATTTTCAGCAACAAGTAGCTCCGGGGATGTATCAACACATATCAAAAGATCTCAATGTGTAATTCAGTTGCCTGAGAACATTTTAGAACTCTCTTTCTAGCAGAAAAGTGTCTGACCACAAGTCCCAGGGACATCACGGGAATTTACAATTAATGCACAAACAGATGATTTTATTGGGATCCTGCTTCTACCTTAATTTACAGCTGGGAAGACTGAAACACAGAGAGGTCAACTGATTTGCTCAGGGTCACCGAGTGAGTCAATTTTCCAAAGCAACACAACTGCAACAGCAAACCTTTTGAAAACTGTACCTGCTACTGAAATCTCAAATGTCTGATAATTTTGCTAAATGTCACTGATCAGATCTCCACGGGACCACAAATATAACAAACAAGATATAGATAATGTTCTAATGAGTTTGAACACAAGGGTTGTCAACATTTATTCTCCCTAGCCTATCCACTCACCCCACACTAACACTGAAGCCAACGGCTTTCCCTTTGCACTGAAACAGAGAAACACAGAATCCGTCAGCAGACAAGGACCACTTGGCCCACTCAGCCTACAATTATCACCATAAACCCTAGGGGACTCAGATTCATAAGCTAGTCTACAAGGCCAAGGGCTGGACCCCTAATGCTGTCAGGGCACCCCCAATTAGGTAATTATACATCTGGCTCCTCCCAAACCAACCTTTTAGCCACGGGGACTGTCATTTGAAGTCACTTCATCAACATCTTAACCTTCCCTTACAGTTCAAGCACCTCAGCTCCGCAATGGGCTCAGACCTGCACCAACCCAGGGGTTTCCACATGGCAGTACGATATGCTGACAAATAGGACTGATTATGAAAGTTAGGATTATGTGGATGCAGTTAAGTAAATCTGGGTATAACCTATACAGTAGTAATATTTTAAAAGAACAGCTGCACAATTACCATAACAGTAGATCTTCGAGAGAGTCTCTTTCATCAGGCCACACCTATGGTACTACAGCCGCCAGGCACAAGGACCACACAGAAACATTTTGCAAGCAGTCCACTAGGGGGCCGCCCAAGACGATGTCCTATGTCAGCACTCCCATATATACGTGGTCGGCCCCTTCCCACCTCAGTTCACAGAGACCATGCTCAGAGGACCTCCCTCTAGAGACCCAGGAGAGAAATGGAAATTACGTACCTACCGTAATTCTTGATCTTCTTGGACGAAGTCTCCACCACTCGTTCACACCAGTGGGACTATGTCAGAGGCGCTAGGACCCTGCGGGAGCCAAAAATCTTCAGAAGGGTCAGTGCCAGGATAGGAGCACGCATGTGCGGTGCCGTGAGACTAGCTCGCGCCATATAGGCTGTCTCGGCTAGGGATGTCACGAGAATAAAATTTTGACGATATGATAACCGTGATGAAATTATCGCGATAAACTTGTTATCGTGATAATTTTGCCACTTGTGCAACAATGTTAGCAAAACTATTTAAATTATATGTTTTTACATAATTTACATATTTGACTTTCAAGCAATGCTGTCCATTTATGCACATTATTTTGAAATCTTTGTTGTAAAATAATGCAGAGTAAAATATTTTAAAAATATGTATTTTATTTTTTCACAATAAAATATCTGAACTTTATATGGAGAGGGTGGTGGACGCATGGAACCACCTTCCTGAGGAGGTTGTGGGGTCTAAAACTGTGGGAGAATTCAAGAATGCATGTGACAGACATAAGGCAATTCTTGTGGGGGGTAGGAGGAAGTAGGCTGTTTGTTAACTAGGATCTGCAGCTTATCCTGTAGGTAGGGAAATGGGCAGACTAGGTGGGCCAAGCGGTCCTTATCTGCCATCAAAGTCTATGTTTCTATGTTTTTATAAAATTGCTTGCATTTTTTACATAAAAATTTAAATACACAATTAATACATGTGTTGTACACACAGGACCAGATATTCAGACTGAGCCGGGCAGTGGCACAAGCCTGGGCGCAGCACAACTGGGCTGTGCTGGGGCCAGAACCAGGCGATATTCAATGGTGATGCGCCATGGCTCAGCACCATTGAATATGGCAAGGTCGGCGCACATACTGCGCATGGCACAGTGGCAATGAGCCAGCGCAAGCCACAGATAGGGAGCATGGGGATGCGCCAGCGCAAGTGCAGTTGCGCTACGTGCATCACCCGCGATATTCAGTCGGAGGCATGCAAATGAGGCTATAATATACGCAAGGTGCAAATGGAGCCATTTGCATGTCATTATGGCCCCATTTGCATGCACTGCACAAGGCGGCTCTGTGGAATGCGCCTGGCACCCGATCCAGCAGCTGATGTAGGAGGTGGATCTCTGGTGGGCGAATGTACCCCTCCCCTCCTGGACGCCCGATTGTGGGCATCCGTAGAAGTATGAAAAGTACCTGGTGGTCTAACAGTACACCCCTGTATGCCGATCGCGGGCTGTTGCACAAATTATGGATTCACCTAGTGGTTTAGTGGTAACCCCCCCCCCGTCCGATTGTGGGCTGTCGTGAAATTAAAGAATCACCTGGTGGTCCAGTGGTACCCCCCTCCCCACCCACAGAGGGCCCCGTACCCAAGCACCCCATCATCGACGGGCGGCAGCACCCTGTCTGCATACACGCCGCCAAATGACAACATACAGTATGATCTGTCGCCTATTGGTCCACAATGGGCTTGCACACCATAATGCACTACACAGGACCGGACATGTGAATGAAGCGTTTATTCACATATCTGGTCCTGTATTACAATATGGTCTGCAAGCCCATTGAGTCCACTATGGACCAACAGGTGTACAGATCATACTACTGCGCTATCATTTAACTAGGCAGTGCTGCCGCCTGCTGATGACGGGGGCTGCTGGGTGGCCAGGGACCTCTGTGGTTGGGTGGGAGGGGTACCACTGGACCACCAGGTGAGTCGTTATGTTCACAACAGCCCGTGATCGGGCGCTGGGGCTACCGCTAGACCACCAGGTAGATATCAGACATTGACGACTGAGCGGACGGGGTGGGGGTGGGGACCAGTATACCACCAGGTGGGTTCATTACACTGACAGATGCCCTGATCGGCATATGGGGGCCCACTATACCACCAGGTTCCTTATTTACATTTACGGATGCCCTCAATGGCGTATGGGGCACTTGACTACCAAGAGTCTAGGTGCTTGTGGGCGGTGTTCTAAGTCTGGCAGGTGGCCACCATGGCTGGCGGCTGTGCGGCTCGCTTTGCAATGTACCCGCCTGTGGGTGGCCAACATTTGAACCTATTTTTTGGTTCAACTTTGAGCACCATTCTCTGCGGGCGCATGCAGGGGTTGTGCCAGCATATGCGCCGCATATCGAGCTGAATATCGGATGTACCACATATGCGCCTGACACGCCCTCGCATCTGTGCCGCATACATTACCAATGCACCCTGGGGCATCGAGGGTTGCACCACACAACCTGACCCTTTGAATATCGCACCGGGGGCGCATTGAATATCCCGGCCAGAGTGCAAAACATTTTAAAATGTGGATGAGCAAATATTTTTACTCGCTTGTTTAAACAGCACCTTTCCCGGATATTTCTCCTTGTCTACAAAATCATCAGGAGACTCCCTTACCTGACTGGGAGTTCCTCCATAGTAGTTGAAAGGGAAGGTATCGTATTTGCCCCCTAGGGGGAATAGTCACTTGATCCCTTCTACTTCCTGATCGCCAATGCCATCCCCATGCTTTCTTGTTTTGTGAGGTCATTATATGCCTAGTGCTGGGATGTGCATGCTTTATGCATGTCTACAGGGTGGCATTTTAAAACTTATTTTTACAATTTTAACCCGATTTGTACTATAAATCGGAGTCAGTGTTCAAGTAACACGATCCTTGTTACATTTATTACATCAGGGTGGAGCCCTGGATGTAGCCTGCCTAGATTTCAGTAAGGCCTCCAACACCATTCCATACAGGATACTCACAAACAAACTGAGCAGCCTGGGAGTGGGCTGAAAGGAAGTAAACTGGGTAAGAAATCTGGTTGGGGGATAAGACAACAGAGAGTGGTGGTAAATGGAGCTCACTCCAAGAAAGAGAAGGTGACCAGCGGGGTGCAACAAGGATCAGTACTGGGACTGGTCCTCTTTTTAATGTCTTTTATTACCAACATTGCAGAGGGGCTAGAAGGGAAGGTATGCCTTTTTGCAGATGACAAAAAGATCTCCAGTAGGGTAGACACTCTGGGGCAGGTGTGTGTGTGTGTGCATATATAAAAATGAAGAGAGGTCAAAGAAAGCTTGATGAGTGGTCGAAAGTGTGGCAACTAGATTCTATGCTAAGAAGTGCAAAATCATGCACTTGGGGCAAAGAAACCTAGGGCAGAATACAAGACTGGGGGGGGGGTAGTGGTACTGAGGACCACCAAGCAGGGCAGAGGACCTGGGGTACTCATATATGACAACCTAAAGGTGGCCAAACAGTGCGACAAGGCAGTGGGGAGAGCCAGTAGGATGCAAGGGTGCATAGGAAGGGGTATCACCAGCAGTAGAAAGAGGGAGGTGGTGATACCACAATATAAATCATTGGTGAGACCTCACCTAGAGTACTATATCCAGTTTAGGACACCACATCTCCAGAATGATACAGAGTAGATGCAATCAAGAAGAGGGCAACTAAAATGATGCAGGCCCTGCATCAAAAGCCCTATGAGGGGAGGCTAAAGGACCTCAGTATGTATACCCTTGAGAAAGGGGGATGGTATGATAGAGACTTTCAAATGCCTCACTGATATAAATAGGGTACACAAGGGAAGCATTTTTCAGTAAAAAGTTGCTCAAGAAAAAGGGGTCATGCTCTGATGCTTGGAGAGGGGGTAGATTCAGGGGAAATGTGAGGAAGTACTTCTTCACCGAAAGAGTGGTGGGTATCTGAAAAAGCTTCCCAGTGGAGGTGGTCAGGGCAACAACTGTAACGGGATTCAAGAACACATAGGACAGGCATAAGGGAACCTTACTGGTTAGGAAAGGGAGGGTAAAGCCAGAGATCAAGTAGAGGCTGCAATATCATATTAGGTAGGGAAAATGGCCAGACTAGATGGGCCAAGCAGTCCTTATCTGCAAAGTTTATATAAGTAAGTCAATTGGTGCACACTACCTCCCCCCTCCCCTCCCCAATTCTATTTCCCATTCCATGGGCTGGCACATGTGTGATGGTGAGAATATGTGGCATACGTACTCTGCCCCTGAACCCAGTCAGAAGGCTGTTACTGCTGCACCATCCAACCTCCCCTAGACTGCGATCAAGCAGTGGCCTGCTCTGTCCTCTCTCCTCAAAGAAGTAAAGTTGTTGCCGGCCTGGTTGTGCTGAGGGTTGAGGCGCTAGACGCCAGACCTCATGCCACTCCGGTGACCCGGGTTTGGTAACAAGCTTGAGTCGCCGGGGGCAAGAGAGGATTGAGCATCCAGAGGACTGCTCTCCTCTCTCAGGGGAAGGAGGACATGTCGTCCCGCTTGTTGACTGCCCTCTGGCGATGGCTGGAGGGCAGTACAGGTTGGGAGGAACACGCCAATGTCATGACGTTGGAGGGAGGGGGGATGGGAGAAAAACAGGAAAAACAGAGCCCTGGCAGGCTCAGTGATGCTTCCCAGCATCTGTGGGGGTCAGCCCCGGTGATCTGGATAGGGTCTTGTGGGGGTGGGGGGGAGTGCCGGTCCCCTGTCTCCTGGCCCCGCTGCAGGGTGCAATCGATGGGCGGACTAGCCGGGGATGGCAATATGGGGACATCAGGAAGCAGAGGGGTGAATCTCCTTGTGAAGGGAGGCTGCAGCTCCTGCCAGAGGCTCCCCCGGAGGGATAAAAAGAATCCTAATGAAAAAGGAGAGCAATCAATGGATGTTCAGTCCTCCTTCATGCAGTCAGCCCTCGAGCAACCCAGGTCTGTTCCTGAACCTGGTTTACCAGCATGGCGACAGAAGGGTGGTTGAGGAATCAGGAATCATAGTTGCACCTGGAAAGGGATGCACTGCTTGTAAAGCAAGCTGAGGAGCTTTACCACTGTGTATCGCGGTATATCATGCTGCACGATAACCGCGATTATGTTTTTTTCACAACGATAAGTTATCGTCAGTGGTAATTATCATGATATATCATCATATCGTGTTATCATGGCATCCCAAGTCTTGGCGTTGACCCTACAACCGCCCCAGTACCTTTTCAACCGAGGAGGTGCAGCATAAACTAAAGAAAACCTAACTCTAACCTCCGGGCATATAATGGCCCGGATGATCCATGTAAGAAGGATCAATTCAACAATCTCTTCTCAGCCGAAACAACAAGAAAATGAAGACCAAAACAGGACGAGTGAGCTCTGGGGATGGTGGGTGGGTGTGTGTGTGTGTGTGAATGAGTGGTGGAGACTTCATTCGAGAAGATCAAGAATTACGGTAGGTATGTAATTTCCATATCTTCCTGAACTAAAAGACTCCACCACTCATTCACACTAGTGGGAGAATACCGAGCTAAAAATCACCCCCCCAAAGCAGGGCGGTAGGAGATAGAGCTCACTCAGGGCAGAAGTCTATAAGGGCTGTCCTTCCAAAGAAAGTGAACTGTCTGACTTAGACATGCCGAACATAGTGCTTATGAGGTATGCACCCGAGGTCCAAGTCACCGCCTTGCAGATGTCTACAATGGGTACATTACAAATCTCCACCAAGAAGCCACAACCACTCCAGCGGAGTGGTGCGAACTCAGCCTTTCAATTTGACCTGCGCCATGGATCAGTGATGTAGAAGACATGCTACTAACCATGCAGAAAAACATCTCACGACAACCGGCGGGCCTAGCCGAGGCATGCCGAAAGAAACAAAAGTTGCTCGGATTGCATATCTTTTTCGTTCTGTCGATACAGAATTGCAAAATCTTCTTAACATTCACAGAATGAAGGGAGCACCCTTAACGAAGTAAGAAACAAAACTTGACTAGCAGTAACTGAGCCAGAGACAAGTTCCCTGCTGGCTCAAGAGAGTCCAAAAACACACAGAGGTGTACATTCTCTGCCCGAAAATGCAGACTTGCGTTCGACAGGTGCATGAGGCACCTCAACATTTTACTTGGTGGGCAACCGAAAGGGTCCAGACGGGACTCTGCACACCAGATAGAGAGGTACATTCACTTAGCAGCATAAGCTCTCCTGCTGAAAGGTCTATGTGAGGCTAAGAAGATTTTTGCGATTGCCTGGGAAACCTAAAACTTGTCCACTTTCATCTTCTCAGGAGCACGGCACGAAGAAGAAGGGAGAGCAGGAAGACTGGACGAAAGTCCCTGTGTCAGGGGGTCTGCTTGTAGAGGGAGCCACTTTGGGGGAATTGCTAACCGATTATTTATCAACACAAATCATATCTGCAGAGGCCAGTCTGGGACAATGAGAATCATCCTGCCCCCATGTGCCTACAACTTCAGCAGCGCCCTCTGAACTAAGGGAAGAGGAGGAAAGTGTACAGAAAGCGTCTTGTCTACTGCAGGGACTACGTCCTGACAGAGAACAACAGGGTCTGGATTTCTGAAGCAGGATACAGGCAGTTTTGCGTCGAGAGTGGATGCAAAAAAGGACCAGGGCTGGACTGCCCCACCCGTCGAATAGTGGCTGCACAACATCTGAATTGACGCAACGTGCTAAAGACACCACTCTCACATCCTCATGGCTTTCCTGCACAGAGGGTAGGAAACAGCACCACCCTGCTTGTTGACGAAAACGTCACAACTTTGTAGTTCATTCAAAGTGGGATCTCTTCGTGGCAGAGGGCCTCCTTCAGGACTTGGAAAGCTAGACCAGCTGCAACTACCATGTCAGTAATTTCGTCCAAGGTTCCAACATTTATGTGGAGGAATGCGGATGCGTGTTCGGAGATCACTATTTTCTGTGGACGAAGGCATGAGTCCCAGTATCTGCTGCACTGTAAAAAGCCTGAACTCGCTTTCCGAAAGAAACGAGACATCCAAAGATGTCAATTCTTCCGTTCCTCCAGAAGGAATAAACCTCACCCTGGAAGTGTCCAGGAGGGCTCCTAAGAGGAGCTGCTGGGAAGGTGCATCTGGTACCTTCCCTGAATCAGAAAACCACTCCTGGAAGAGCGAAACCGAGAAGCTGTACGCCGTGGAACAACTTCTACTGCCCTGATCCCGCAGAAGCTCCGTCTCTCAGAGGAAAGAGGGTCTGATAGAGAGGCAGACAGGCTGGGCTGCCGCCTGGTCTGGGGAAAAATTCTGCAAAAAGGAGGCTGGTATAGGGTGTTTTCGGGCCCTATGCCCCTTGGTGCATTTTTTTTTTTTTTTTTGTGGTTGAGGAGCTGGTTCCTGAGTCTTCCCGGCCTCTACCTTGAAATGACTGCCTGTTATTATAATGACAAACTGTGCCCCCCACCCCCACGGGGCATCAAGAGTCTGAGCGGCCTCCAGAGCTCAACCTGAGGGCCAAACAGATAAGCACTACCAAGGAGATGTCAATCACTCACTGCCAATGACAGCCACCCTAGGGGGCAGTGACATAGGCATCTATAAAGCTTTTAGCAGATAATTGGGCTATATGCACCTAGCAATGGAGTGTTGATTTCAGGAGGCTCTTGATCATTGAATTGAGAGTGTTCCACGGGGTGTACTTGTGTACTGAGGAATGCAGGAACTCAAAACGTAGAAGTCTGCTTTGGTCCACAGATGAAGTCTGAAATGTTATGGTGGATTCCCTATCCCTTAGGAAAAACTGGAAAGAAAATCTTCCATCATAGGCTCTGCTGATACAGGAGGCTTGCCTTCCAGCCCCTAAAATGAGTCATTCGCTGTGTCTTTGACAAAGCAAGACAGGGAAAGACTCATCCAGATCCACTTCTACCCCGGAAGAACCTCCAAAAGGCAGGTACAGGCCAGGATCATGGGAAATGCCATCACCTGGCTCAACATTGCGTTCGGCAGCACTTGCAGTGCCAGCAACACATACTGGCCACAGACCTGAAGATAGGGGGAAGAAGGTAAGCGGTATCCATGCCGACCCCTGCAGAGGGAAGGGAGAGAGGGGTAGGCACGCGAGGTTGGCGTCAATGGTGCTGGCACCGGAGCAGGCACTGCGACATCCTGCCGACCGACTGCCAGGCCTCAGCTGCTCCAAGGCCCAAAGGCCCTCACCGGAACCACTGGCCAAGCTCAACTGCCCGACGCCATATCCCCTGCTCCAAAGAGTGGCCCAGAGGTGAAACTGCTCACCGAGCTCCAGAGGACAGAAACAGGGCCGGAGTAATAATCACGACCCTTAAGCACGGAACAGAGGACCCCACCGGAGCTGGGTCAGACCTACCGCTCTCCAACCGACAATCCCCACGCAGACGTACCAGACGACAACCTCGAGCGGTACCGTTTCTTCTTCCACCGACATGAAGAAGAAGAAGAGTTCAAGGTCAAGTGGAGCCGGGTTCCCGGCTGAGGTCAAGAGCAGGCCCGTTGCTTTTGTGCTTCAGGTGGATGTCCCCGGACTGCCCATCGTCTGACTGCCCCCTTTCGCAAAGGGCATCCGACCGGACACAGCCCCACTGCCATCACAGCTTTCAGACAAAGTCTCCCTATGACATCGCTACCCTCTAAGGTCGACTTTCGATGGCAAGTTGAGAAATACTTCCTCTTCTTCTTCTTCATCTTTCCTTTTATTTTTAATAAGAAAAGAAAATCTAGAAATATTAAATTAATTGAATACCGACCGGCTATAGCTGCTGTCGTATAGACGAAGACTCGACTCCCGGCAGGCGAGCGACGTCGACATCAAAGTGCACTCGACGGCAGGAGAAGAGGAACCGGTGGCGGTTGGAGAGTCGGCGCTGAGATAGCCTATACAGCGCAAGCTAGTCTCACTGCACCGCGCATGCGTGGTCCTATCCTGGCACCAACCCTCCTTAAGATTTTTGGCTCTCATGGGGTCCTAGTGCCTCCAGCGTAGTCTCACTAGTGTGAATGAGTGGTGGAGACTTTTAGTCCAGGAAGATCTTATGATTCCACCTACTAGGCAAGGCTGGAAACAGCAGGTAAACCATCCTGGAGAAAAAGACAGGAGTTACAGATCTCCAAGCCTAAGAGAGCTGTAGGGTGGGACGGCATAGCCTGATGAAAGATTTTCTCAAAGATCTACGGTTATGTTAAGTACGTAACTGTTCTATCTTCTTTGAGGGTATCTCTTTTATCAGGCCACATCTATGGAACGAGTACCAAGCAGTAGTCACAACAAAACAGTCTGGGTGGCTGGGGCTTACAGGCCTAAGAAAGGAGGCCTTGAAGCAGGGCTAGGACAAATCCAGCTCTTTTTCGAGAGACAATGTTCAGACTGTAGTGTTTAGTGAAGGTGTGGACAGTACTCCAGGTGGCAGCTGCACAAATCTCTGCAGCATACACATTTTTGAAACAGGCAACATAAGTGCCCATGCCCCTGGCAGAATCACCACTACCAACACAAGGAAGTTCCTTACCATACTTTCTATAACAAAAAAGTTTGATTTAAAGTAAGCTCAGACACCGCCTTAGGAAGAAACTGATTAGTACGTAAAGATACTCTGTCTTAGTGAAAAATCAAATAAGGATGCTCACACAGAGCCTGAAGCTCTGAAATCCTTTGAGCTCAGATTCAATGCAAAGAAGTGCAAGGAAATACATCTGGGAAACAAAAACCCAGGGAAAGATTACACAATGGGGGGTGAGTTAATAACAATAATAAAAATCGAAACAGACCTAGGAGTAATTATATCAGATGACCTAAAGGTGGGCAAGCAATGTGAGAAGGCAGTAAGGAGGGCTGGGGGGATACTGGGATGCCTAGGGAGAGGCATCAACAGTAGAAAACAGGAAGTTGTTATCCCTCTGTACAGACAGTTAGTGAGACCCCATCTGGAGTACTGCGTGCAATTCTGGACACCCATCTCCACAAAGATAGAGTGGTGGCTGTTCAGAGGAGGGCAACCAAAATGGTGCAGGGTCTGCATCAGAAGACATAAGAGGAGAGACTAAAGCAGCTTAATATGTATACCCTTGAGGGAGAGGGGGGACATGATAGAAACGTTCAAGTATCTCAAGGGAATTAAAGTACAAGAGGGTAGTATCTTTCAAAAGAAGAAGAGATGTGCAAGAAGAAAAAATTACTTACCTTAGTAATTGTGTTTCTTCTAATGGAATCTTGCTGTATTCTGACAATTGCAGTTAGCTCCAGCACTTGAACTGCCCCGGGGAGTGAAGGGTTAAAATTCTATGCCAGGCATAGAACGTTAGGCTCCAGCTCGGTTGAAAACTCCGTCTGTGACACTTTGAAACCAAACCGTCAGATTCTTACGAGCTAAAACTCACTGACTATATAATGTGGAAATTGTAACTATTCCTACTAGCCAACTGGCAACAAGACTTTAGATTCCCAAAAAACTCAAGTCAGGAAACCCAAAGACCAAAATCCAAGCAATAGGAACTAAAAACTCTTAACTAAACAAACACAAAGCACCCAACACAAGAGGAGTGGGTAAAGACACCCCTTGGGTGCAACACTGCACTTGCCCACCCACTTCCCAAAACAGGTTTTGAGAGGGGAGGCAGGGAGGTCAGAATACAGCAAGACTCCATTAGAAGAAACACAATTACTAAGGTGAATACTTTTTTCTTCAAACAACATGAAGTCTTGCTGTATTCTGACAACTGCAGACTACCAAGCAGTACCTCCAAGGAGGAGGGACAGAACCTACTTTGGGAATAGACTCTGAAGCATTGCTGTGCCAAACCTAGCATCACTCCTAGCCTGGATATCCAGACAGTAATGCTTGGTGAAGTTATGAACTGTTTTCCAGGTGGCTGCTTGGCAAATTTCTAACAAAGGAATATCCCTGGCTGCAGCCAGAGATGCAGCTGTACCTCTAGTGGAATGAGCCCTCAGGCCTGAGGGTGCAGTTTTTCCCAGTTTTTCATAGCAGAACTGGATACAGGACACAATCCACCTGGCAATGGTTCTCTTGGTGACAGCTTTTCCCTCACCTACTTCCCCATAAGTGAGGAACAACTGGAGGGAGTCAAACCTGTGACTCTTTGTACATTCTATGTAGTAACTAAGGGCCCTTTTAATATCTAAACTGTATAGCCTCCGTTCCCCTGAGGAGGTGTGATCAGTGAAGAACACAGGAAGAGACATAGATTGGTTTAAGTGGAAATCAGAAACCACTTTAGGTAAGAACCTTCTATTGGTTCTAAGGACCACCTTATCTCTATGGAATGAAATGAAGTCAGGTTCCACTGACAGGGCTTGCAATTCACTGATACGTCTGGCAAAAGTAACAGCAACCAAAAACAGAGTGTTCCAAGTCAAGTACTTGCGCTCTGCTGAGGACATAGGCTCAAAGAGGGGTCGCATAAGTTGAGCAATGCAAACATTCAAATCCCAGGCAGCAGCAGGATCCCTAAAAGAGGGATTGTTATGAAGCAATCTTTTGAAAAATCTACAGAATACAGGGTGAGATGACAGAGAGGAAGACTTCCCTACTGACAGGAAAGCAGAAATAGCTGACAAATGAACTTTGAGAGTAGCTGGCTTGAGGCCTAGGCCATTAAAGTGAACCATATAATCCAGAACTGTAGACAACTCGGCAGTATCTGGGGATATATGCTTCTTGGAACACGATATACTGAACCTTTTCCATTTGGAGTTGTAAGTTTTTCTGGTGGCAGGCTTTCGAGAAGCTTTGAGAATATCCAGAACCCCTTAAGATGGTTGTAAATCTGCATACTCTAACTCTTCAAGAGCCATGCCTTGAGATTGAGTGATCGGAGACTGGGATACCAAATCCTCCCCTGAGAGGTGGTTAGCAGGTTGTGATTCCTGGGAAGAGACAGGGGAAGATGGACTGCTAAGGACAGCAACAGGGGGTACCAAGGCTGCCTGGCCCAGTCTGGAGCAATCAGAATCACTTTGCATGGTTGTGACCTTACCTTGACTAGAACCTTGAACAGTAGAGGAAAAGGAGAGAAGGCATAAAGAAATTTCTCTTCCCAGTTCAAAATCAGAACATCCAGAGGGACTGAGCCCAAGACTGAGGGTCTGCAACAAAACAGAGGAAGTTGGTGATTGTCTGGGGCTGCAAAGAGATCCATCTCCGGAGTGCCCCACCTTGAGAAAATCACTTTCAACACCAAAGGATCCAGAGACCATTCGTGATGACCCTGGGAAATCCTGCTCAATGCATCTGCTATCACATTGTCCTTTCCCGGGAGGTGGACTGCTACTAGAGAGGTCTGCAGGGAATAAGCCAGGGACCATATTTTCATGGCCTCCGTGCACAAGGCCATGGATCGAGTGCCTCCCTGCTTGTTGATGTACCACATGGTGGTAGTGTTGTCTGTCCTGACCTGAACCACCTTGTTCTGCACTGACAGAGAAAGCTTGTAGGGCAAGAAGTACTGCCCTGAGCTTTAGGAGGTTGATATGAAGAAGGGATTCCTGAGGGGACCACAGTCCCTGGGCCGTGAGAGCCCCCAGATGGGCTCCCCAACCCAAAAGGGAAGCATCTGTGGTAAGAACCACAGAGTGAGTCTGAGTGACAAATGGAACACCTTGCCTCAGACTGTCCAGGTCCTGCCACCACTGAAGGGCCTGAATTAAGGTCTAAGTAACAGGAACTAGCTTGGTAAGAGGATCTTTCCTTTGGGACCAAAACGTTCTCAGATGGAACTGAATGTCCCTCATCTAAAACCTGGCCCCTTGGACCACTGCCGTGGAAGCTGCCATGTGGCCCAGAAGCTGAAGAAAATGCCTTGCTGGTCGAGAAACCAGAGGGAGAAAGGAAGAGGCCAGCTCAGCGATGGCTTTTGCCTTTCCAAAGGAAGGAAAGCTCTTGCCTTGAGCATGTCCAGCTCTGCTCCTATAAAAGTGAGAAGCCGTACTGGCTCAAGAACTGACTTGGGAAGATTGAGAAGGAACCCCAGGGAAGCGAGAACTTGCTGGGTGACCTGCAGACCTGACTTGACTTGTTCTGAAGACTGGCCCACAAGGAGCCAGTCGTCCAGATATGTAAAAATAGAAATCCTTTTCCTTCTTAAAAAGGCCACCACAACTGCCGGGCACTTTATAAACACCCTTGGAGCTGAAGTTAGGCCAAAGGGCATTGCTCTGAACTGATAATGGCCTGAGGACAATTCAAACCTGAGGTACTTTCTGTGGGAGCACTTGATGGTAATGTGAAAACAGGCATCCTTGAGGTCCAGGGAGGCTAGCCAGTCTCCTGGCCTCAGAGAGGGAAGAACTGTTCCCAGAGTCACCATTTTGAATTTTGGCTTTAGCAGGTGCTTGTTTAGATATCTCAAATCTAGGACGGGTCGCCACTCCCCTGTCTTTTTTGGGGTAAGGAAGTACCTGGAGTACAGACCTTTGGCCCTGTATAGGGTAGGAACTCTCTCTATGGCTCTTAAGGCCAGTGGAGAGGAAACCTCTGCCTCTAGAGCAGGGGTTTCTGATGTATTTGCAGGTGGAAAGGCTGTGGGTTTCAGTTTCGGAAATTTTTTGAAACTGAGAACCAGCCCCTGACTTACAACCTCCAGGACCCACTTGTCTGAAGCAACAGACGTCCAGTCCTGGACAAAGTAAGCCAGCCTGCCTCCTACCGGAATGGGGGAGTCGACCCGGGCTGACCCATCAGGGTGTCTGCTTGGCAGGAGGATTAGACTGAGGGGTGGATGCATCCCTGCTCATCCCCCTTCTGCCTCTCCCTCTGAAGAACTCCCTCTGAGAAAAGGAAGAAGAGGCCTGCGCTTGGTAGAAAGGCCTATGAAAAGGTCTGCTCCTAGCTTGCTGCCTTTGAGGAGTTGCCTGCCTCTCCTTGGCCTGAGCACTCCTGTAAGTAGTCCTGTACACGTCCATTTTCTTCATGTAATTCTCTGTCTGCTCCCCAAACAGAGTTACCCACCACAGGGAAATCCATGGCCTTAGCCTGGGTATCCTGCGAAAGGCTAGTACATTTGAGCCAAGCCATCCTCCGAAGGGCCACAGATGTAGCCATGACTCTTGATGACACATCATTGGAGTACACAGCAGCAGGAAATTGCACCTTTGATGCCTCGATCCCATCAGCAGCCACCCCCTCCAGCTCCTTGGCTAGCTGGGGGGGGAAGCCTGTTTAGCCAGTGCCAGTACAGTGTCCCACCTGGACTTCTGGTACCTGGCTGTATAAGCTATATAGTTAGCCTGCCTGAGTCCCAAAGATGATGCCATGTACTGTTTCTCTGCCATGGTATCTATCTTCCTGGAATCTTTGTCTGGGTGGTGTGAAGCCAAGGGGATGTTTGCCTTGTCACAGGCAGTAGCCTGCACTACCCCAACATGGCTGCATTGCTGATAAAGAAATTCCGTATCTGAGCCTGACAAGGTGTACCATATGTCCATTCTCTTGTCAACAGGAGGTACAGAGTTGGGAGACCTAAGAATTTTTTGTGTCTGTTTCCCAAAGGACTTATGTAGGGGAATAGACAGTCTCTTAGACTCTGGGATGTCCATCATCTCTACAAAGTCAGGCTCCTCTTGATCCTCCACAGCTTCCTTAATAGGAAGCTGGAGGGTTTGAGCCACTTTTCTGTAAAACAGAAAGTGGGGAAGGGACTCAGAAAGCCTAGGAGGGGACACACCAGAAGGTCTGTCTGGGGAGATGTCCGGTTCCACAGGCACATCCAGACTTTCACCGTTGTAATCATCCTCTTCAAAATCCCCCTCCTCATCAAAGCCCGGTTCGAAAAAAATCTTCAGGGGAATAATCTTGAACCGGGGGAACTGACTGAACCGAAACCCTGCCAGAAGGCGCCGGATCGGTCAGAACCAGAAGAAGCGATTCCACAATCCAAATTACTCTGGCTATCTCTTCTGCGGTCGGAACATGAAGTTCTGGATCCGAACCAGCCGATTTATCCTTGCGTTTGCTCTTTGTAGGAACCGATCCCTTAGGATCGGCTCTCCTCTTGCCCGAAGAAGTATCGCCCTGGTCAGAGGGCACTCCTTCTGGTTCGGTAGGAACTGAACCGAGCTGGTCTTCCGGGTCAGCGGATTTCTCGGCCTCCTTACACTAAGTCTACCTAACCTTTTTTCCAGGGTAGACTTAGGGAAATTCTTGCAAATTTGGCAGTCTGAATCAAGGTGGTCAAACCCCAGACAGTAAACACAGGTGGTGTGGGGATCGGCCTTAGCAAAGACCTCCCCACACACTGCAGTGTTGAAACCCTTTGGGCCCATTTTTTTTCTTGGGTTTCTCAGACATGGCTAACCTAACAAACTTACCCTTTATTCGGCAACCGCCAGGCAAGACTCCCCTATCGGTTTCTCACCGTGTTACAGGTGTTTGAAAAAAAACTGTTAAAATCACTTTTTTTTTTTTTTTTTTTTAAACTGATACGGACCGGTAACCACACACTAACTTTTCAGAAAGATTTTGACTAAAGGATCGGTTCAGCAGAACCGATCAGACAAATTTACAATTTCCACACAATAACTATCCACAATATTATCCTACGTACTTACAGTACCACAGACAGAGTCTCGAACCGAAAAGTGGAACGAAAAGCGGACTGAAACCAACACTTTAACCGCGATTGAACCAAGCAGAAGGAGAAAATCTCCAGAGCGACTGTTCAGTGAGGCGGAGTAAAGAATCTGACGGTTTGGTTTCAAAGTGTCGCAGACAGAGTTTTCAACAGAGCTCGCGCCTAACGTTCTATGCCTGGCATAGAATTTTAACCCTTCACTCTCCGGGGCAGTTCAAGTGCTGGAGCTAACTGCAATTGTCAGAATACAGCAAGACTTCATGTTGTTTGAACAAGGGGGCACAATTTGAAGATAGAGGAGGGATGGCTCAGAGCTAATGTTAGAAATTATTTTTTCACAGAGAGGGCTGTGGATGCATGGAACAGCCTTCCTGAGGAGGTTGTGAAGTCAGGAACAGTGGGATAATTCAAGAAAGCATGGGACAGGCATAAGGCAATTCTAGTGGTGGGTAGGAGGAAGTAAGCTGTTGATTAACTTGAATCTGCAGCTTATCCATCAGGTAGGAAAATGGACAGACTAGGTGGGCAAAGCGGTCCTTATCTGCCGTCAAATTCTATACTTCTATGAGCAGAAGTAATAGCAACTAAAAATAATACTTTCCAAGACATAGGCCACAGGTCATAGCTGGCTCAAAAGAAGTCAAAGTAAGCTTTTCTAATGCAAAATTCAGGTCCCAAGTTGGGACAGGGTTGCAGACAGGAGACTTCAAGTGCAGTATGCCTCTCAGAAATGTATGGGCCACCTCCAACTGAGCAACTATATGGGCCTCAATAGGTAAATGAAAGACTGAAGCTGCCCAGTGCACTTTGATAGAAGAGTACTGCAAAACCTGCATCCGACAAGGACAGTAAATACTCTAGAACCTGATTTACCGGACAGGTAAATGGATCCAACTGATGAGAAGCTGCCCACAAAGCAAACCACTTCCACTTCATGGAATAAGTGGCCCTGGTGAAAGGTTTTCTGGCGGCCACCCAAACATCAGCCACTTTTTTGAGACACCCCAATCCTAGCAATGTCTTTGTCTTCAGGAGCCATGCATGCAGATGGAGTGACCCGAGGTCCAGATGAACCAGGGTTCCCTGCTCCTGGGACAGTAGATCCCTGCAGAGGGGCAGAAGCACTGGTGGTTCCACCACCAACTGCTGCAGTAAAGGGAACCAGATCTGACGAGGCCAAAGAGGAGCAATGAGTATCAATGTTGCCCCTCCATTTGGAGCTTGAGTAACACAACACTGCATTAGAGGAAAGGCGTAAAGAAACCTCCTCTTCCAAGAGAAGGACAACACGTCTCGCCAGAAAACTCCAGGCCCTAGAAAGAGTGGGCAGAAAAATGGCAGTTTTGTGTTGTGTGGGGACGCAAAAAGGTCCAACTATGGATGATCCCACATGTCGAACAGGTCTTCTGCTACCGAGATCAACAGCTCTCATTTAAACATTCTGGACTGTGACCTGCTCAGCCTGTCTGTCAAGACACTTTGCGTGCCAGGAACATAAACTACAGACAGTTCTAGAGTCCAATAACACACCCATATCGTTTCCTGCATAGACGGTAGGAATGAATTCCCCTCTGTTGATACAATGCATCATGTTAATGCTGTTTGTTTGCACCAGCAGAGGTCCTGGGGATAGATGGGTCTGGAAGGCTTGTAGACTGTACAGAACAACTCTCATATCTATGACGTTTATGAGGAGGGCATTCTCCACTCTGGTCCATGTCCCATGTTTATTGGGCCCCATATTTGCCCCCTAGCCCATCATCGAGGTATCTGTAGTGAGAATCTGATGAGGGAAGGGGATCAAGAAGGGAACCCCCTTCAGCAAATGGCTGGCTTCCATCCACCACTGCAGTACCTTCCAGACAAGAGAGGTTACTAGGACCTTCAGTTCTACATCATCTGTGCATTGGTCCCATTGAACTCTTAAGGTCCACTGTGGGACTCTCATATGCAGTCTGGCCAGTGGTACCTTAACAAAGGCTGCTGCCATCAGGCCTAACAGTCTCAGGAATGTCCTGGCTGTGGCATACCTGTTGTTGAATAACATCTGGGCCTGTGCAATCAGACGTTCGGCCCTGTCCTGGGGCAGGAAGGCTAAGCCTTGGGCTGTGTCGAAGACTGCCCCATGTACTGTAGACGTTGACAAGGAGGTCAAGACAGACTTCGGCACACTGGCCATGATCCAAAGGGCATCGAACAGCTGCCTGGTGCATGCTGGAGTCTGATAAAGCTGCTCCTTGAAGTGGGCCTTGAGCAGCCAATCATCCAGGTAGAGGAAGACATACAGTCCTTCTCTCCTGAGGGCTGCTGCCACTACTGCTGAACATCTGGTAAAGATCCGTGGGCCAGATGATAAGCCAAAGTGCAATACCCTAAACTGATAGTGTTCCCCCTGGAAGAGGAACCAGTTATTTCCTGTGAGGGGGACAGCTCTTGAGATGCAGGTAAGCATCCTGCATGTCCATGGAGCTGATCCAGTCGCTTACTTGCAGTACTGGAAGCAGGCCTTGTACAGTGACCATTCTGAACTTCTTGTATTGAATAAAAAGGTTAGATCTCTTAGGTCTAGTATGGGCATCAGCTCTCCTCTGCACTTTGGCACCAGGAAGCAGCGAGAATGGAACCATGCCCCCGAACAGGTTCTATGGCCCTTTTCTGAATCAAGGCCTAGACTTCCTCTAGTAGCACCAGTATGTGTTCTGGAGGATGGGAAAAAGGCACTGGTGGGTGGTCTGGAGGTAATTCTGTTGCTGGCTGGATGAAAAGGCACTCTCTGCCTACTTCTTGGTAGAGTGTTGTAGAGGGAATGCACTGACTTTAGGGTTGTACCCAAGGCCTAAAGGTTTGAGAGGATATCTTGAACGTCTGCCCTGAACAACTTATATCCTCTAAATGAAGCATGGAGGATGGACTGCTGCACATCATTGGCAAATCCTGCCATCCTCAACCAGGAGTGTTTCCTAAGACAAACCCCAGAAGCTCCTGCCCTGGTAGAAGCATCAGAAATGTCATAGGTAGAACATAGAAGATGTTTACCTATATCTACCCCTGCTTAAAGAGCCTTTAATAGCTCCTGTTTAAGAGTACCCTCTGGTAGGGCTTTTGGTATTTTACCATATGGGCCTGATAATTTGCAATCCTCAGGCCCAAGGTAGCAGAAGCAAAGGTCCTCTTCTGCAAAACATTTAGCCTCCTGGACTCCTTGACAGGAGGGAGAGAACCAAGATGTTTCGGCACCTTAGACCTATCATGGGCCACATTTATTACTACTGAATCAGCCTCAGACTGGCCTGCTAAAAAGAGCTTACCTGAGGGGGCCTGATACAGTTTATCTGCCTTCATAGGTATGGCAGTTATCATATTTGGTCTGTGCCAGGCAGCCAGAGTGGCATTCTCCAGGGCAGGCAGTAGAGGAGGGATAATTATGGGTGGGGAGTCGAGCAGTTCTAGAAATTCCACCAAATTTCTTTTGGTGATATTCTGCCCATCAGCATCACAATCCACGGCAGTCTAGAGTTGCTGCATCATGGAGAAGAATGAACGGTCTTCAGAAGGGGACCTAGGTGTATAAACTGTAGAGTCCTCACTCCCCGTAGAAATGGTGGAACTGGGCCTCTCATAAGAGCTCTACACATACTCTTTCTCCTCCTCCTCTTCCTCTTGCATTATGAGGTCAGGCTTATATTTCTGTTCCACATCGATAGTGTCTGTAGGCCTCAAAATGGGAGCAGAAGAGGTCGTTGATGCACTAGAAGTCAACCGGTGCATCGACCTGACAGATGTTGGCGCTGGGGCTTGTTGGAGGTGCCCCGCCAACACCGCTTCTGTTGCAGGAGGAGGAAGCAGGTGTTGCAATATGTTCACGAAAAATGAAAACACCGCCCGCACGTCAGCGCTTGCTTGAACTACAGGCATGCTAGGCAATGACCGTCAACGGGGAAAGATACCATCCCCAACGTCAATGGCAACACACCGGCCATATCAGGTCTGGTGGTGCTCTCAGCCTGTTCCGACCTGAAATAGTTAACAGTCTGGGCAGCTAGTGGCATCACCGCTAGGGCAGTCGATGGCACAGAAGCAATCGCACTAGGATGAAGGGGCAACCAAGAGCATACAGGGGAGGTTTTTGCTGCATTCCCTCTCCCAGTGCTTGTGTTGTCCAGTTTTCTCCCAGGATTGCGATGACTGGGAGCCCAAGGAGTGGGCCAGCAATGCAATGGAGCTCTTTTCCTGGAGTTCTTTGTCCATCCTGGCTACCTGCTGTTTTGGTAGGTGAGTCTCCAAGGCTTTCTTTCTGTGTCACTGGGTGGCAGAGTTAAACAGAAGGCAAATCTGGCAGGCCTTCATGTTATGGGCTGCGCTGAGGCAGCACATGCAGACGTCATGCGAGTCGCCCAAATAAATCTTTTCACCACATTCGCAGTATCTGAAGAGCTTAGCCAGCTCTTTAGACAACATACACGACGTCGGGAATCACTTACAGAAAGTGAACGCGAACTAGGGAGAGAAATATATTGAACAGTGGTAGACTGCAGTCATGGTGTCTCCATGCAGATTCTGGAGAGTATGGTTGACTGTGGGAAAAGAACTGGGAGTGCCAATGTAGGATGTCATTATGGTTTGCCCCTAGCGGACTGCTTGCAAAAAGTTTCCATGTGGTCCTAGTGCCTGGCAGCTATAGTTCCATAGGTGTGGCCTGATGAAAGAGATATCCTCGAAGAAGGTTTACATTTTATAAGACCTCTTAGGGGAAGCATAGCAATAAAACATTACAACTGCTAGTGTTTTTCGACCACAAATGCTGGATCTATTAACTTACATAATACTGTTATATCACTCTTTAATTTTTCTTAAATATCAGTATATACATTTTTATCAATATATGGCAACAATACTCTATCACTAGTGTATCGATATACTTTTTTTTATGATCAATATGTCTAGTCATTACTTCTTTCACATATCAGTCACCACCATTTGAAAGGTCAAGTTCCTTCAGATTACCAACTTCTTGTGTGGTGCAGTAAAGGGAGGTTGTGGTAATGGAGAAGGAGACGGCATGTTCTTGTGTCTTCAGTTTTGTTTTTATATATCAATATATGGATCTTGGAACAACATGAGATAAAGTACAGTTACGTAAGAACTTACCACAACAGTAGATCTTCAAGAGGATCTCTTGCAGCAGGTCACGCCAGTAGGACTAAGCTGTCAGGCACCAGCACCACACGGAAATCTTTATAGCTAGCAGTCTACCAGAGGGGACCACCCACCTCTGACGTCAGCTTATCCTATATATGGTGGGTGGCCCCCACACCCTCCTCAGTTCTCCTGCTGGAGACCATAAACAGGATACTGAAAGGAGGGAACCGAAGAGGACTCCAAGGTAGCCCTGTGGTGAAGGAAAGTAAAAGCAGAAGACTCTCCCTGTTAGAAAAGGAGAGAGAGCCAAGAAAGAAGGGGGGAGGAACGCAGGACCTGCTGCAAGAGATCCTCTCAAAGACCTACTGTTACAGTAAGTTCTCATGTAACTGTACTATCCCACTTCGAGGGAATCTCTTGCAGTGGGCCATCACTGGTAGGACTGAGTCCCAAGCAGTTTTGGCACTACAGACAGACAGTCAATCAGTCTGGGCAGTAGGCAAAAGAAACAGCAGCCCAAGAAAAGAAGGTTTGGACAACAGCTACACAGATACTGGCCCTACGCTTAAAGGTGATGTCCAGACTGTAGTGCTTTGTAATAGTGTGGCAGCAGCACAGATGTCAGCGGCTGCTACATTACAGAAGCAAGCCACTGATGCGGCCGTATCTCTTGGGAATGGCCCTTAAAGAGGGACTATGGTCACAAATTACTGGCATCAATAAACTCAGAATATGGATCAAAATGGCCCCAATCACCCTCATGCCAGAACTGAGATCCCCAAGTTACTTTGTTTAAAAGTTACAAATCATTTTACAACCCTAAATTCTCTGCCTGTTCAAAAAAGTCAGTTTCAGTGAAGAGGTGCTGATGATGTCATCTCCTGAACTCACAGTCCAGCCCTCCCTGTCAGCAAGCTTATAGGATCTGCTTCTCCAAAGTTTAAAAACTATGTGCAAATGGTTTTCTTCAGTAAAAGAGGTAGCACCATTCAATACACATTGCTTTCAAACCTGTGTGTGTTTCAGGTTTTGTAACAAAGTTGACAAATTCATATTTTTTGTTTTTGGTGCTTTTTTGTTGTGGTCCTTTTCTCCAGGGTTGCTGAATGCTACTCACAGCACACCAATCTGAGATTTGCAGACTAGATAATCTCTGATGTGGTGAAAGGCTGTGATCATTCACACCTATCATTCAATTGAGGTGATGGCTCTTTAAATCAATTATTCCATCACCCTAAACATGAGGGTGGGAGAGGTAGTGCTGTTTTGAAACCTTACTAAGAGTTTATATGCAGTGGCCAGCTCAATGCTTAATCACTCAAGTCACTCAATCAATATATATTTTATTCATCATCAAAGTATGAATGAATGGGATACTCAGTTGAGCAGAGCTCATTTTCTGTTTTCTCACTGACAGGCTGTTACTTGAGCTATATTCAGGCTCATCTACGTCATACTCCACATTATAACGTTTGTTTTACCAGGGCTAACACGTCCACCCCTAGAAGGATTTAACACATATAGGGCCCCTATTAAAACTTATTGTAAAGCAGACACTGACAAACAGCAATGCAGTTACCAATGTTGCAATACTTGTAGCAATACAACTTCCAAACAGGCACTGCAGAGTAGCACTTCACATGGTTATCAGCAGCCTGGAGGCATGGTGACTCAGCATCCTGCAAAGCTAGAGACATGAACCACACCAAAAAGGCATTAAAATACAAACTGTCAACTTTGTTGCAAAACCTGAAACACACAGATTCTATAGCACTGTTTTTAGAATGGTGCTGCCTGTTTTACTTGTGAAAACCACTGCAGAATGACCTTTTAACTCTGGAGAAACAGGTCCTATAAGCTTTCTGACACGGAGGGCTAGACTGTGAGTTCAGGAGTTGACATCATCAGCACCTCTTCACTGAACCTAGCTTTTCTGAACAGGTAGTGAAATCAGGGTTATAAAATAGCCCATAACTTTAAAATGAAGAAACACAGAAACCTAATGTTTGGTATGAGATATATTGGGGGTATGCTTATTCTAATTCTGCAATGTTGCACTTTTGACCAAAGTCCCTCTTTAATTCCACCAGGAAGTTCCTTACCATACTTCTGGTAACAATAAACAATTCAATGTGCCAACCATTTAGACAAACACTGTTCGGACACTGGGGTGCCCTCTTCCCAAGGGGCAAATAAAACAAACAACCCGACTGGACTTCCTAGATTCCTTGGTCTGGTGTCTATAGTACCCCAAGATTCTATGCACATCTAAGGTATGGGGCAGTGCCTCCTCTTGATTGGAATGCTCCGTAAAATAAACAGGCTGGTGGATGGATTCATTCAAAGTAAACTCCACCACTACCTTGGGAAAACCCAAATAAGGCTCCTTACACGAGGGTCTGAAGCTCTGAAATCCTTTGAGCAGAGGTAATGGCAACTAAAACTAATGCTTTCCACGACAGAGAACGTAGCTCACAAGACGCGGCCAGTTCAAAGGGAGGCAGCGTAAGCTTTTTAACACGAAGTTAAGGTTCCAAAGTGGGACAGAGTCCCTGATTGGGGGCTTCAAGTGCAAAATGCCCTGTAAGAATGTAAGGGACACATTGAGTTGGACCACTGAGCGCGCATGCACAGGTACATGATATGCAGAGATGCATCTTAATAGAAGAGTACTGTAAACCTGAGTCTGAGAGGGACAAAAGGTACTCTAAAACCTGATCCACTGGACAGGTGAAGGGATCCAACTGGTGTGAAGCAGCCCAAAGAGCAAAGCGCTTACATTTCATAGAGTACATGGCCCTGGTGGAAGGCTTCCTGGCCACCACCAAAACAACAGCCACTATGGGAGAAATCCCGAATCTGGCTATGGCTATGTCCTCAGGAGCCAGGCACGGAGAGGGAGAGACCTGAAGTCCAGATGGCCAGTGGAGGTTCCAGCACCAACTGCTGTAGTAAGGGGTACTAGATCTGACAAGAACAGAAGTGGGCGATGAGGATCATCGCCGCCCTTCTCATCTGGAGTTTGATCAGAACTCGGTGAAGGAGCAGGGAGGGAAGGGGTACAGGAACCTCTCTGTCGAGGAGAGGGACAATGCGTTTCGCCAGAAAACTCCAGACCCTGGATCTATAGTGAGCAGAAAAGCGACAGTTTTACAATGATTGGGGACACAAAAAGGTCCAACTCGGGCCAACCTCAGCTGTCGAAGAGGTCTTCTACCACTAATTTCTCCAATCATGAGCTCTCGACCGCGAGTCACTTAGGCTGTCCATCAGGACATTTTGGTCACTGGGAACATGGATGGCTGAGAGTTCCAGGCCATGCTCAATGGCCCAATACTAGACTCTCATTGCTTCTCTACACGGGTTAGGGCAGGAGTGAGCCCCCGCCCCACACACTCGTTTATGTAATAAACTACGCACATATTGTCTGTCTGAACCAACAGCAGACCTGGAGAGCACAGAGCCTGGAAAGCCTGCAGGGCATACAATACTGCCTGCCTCTCCAGGACATTGATGTGGAGACCCTTCTCTATCTTGGACCAAGTCCCTTGAGTTTGGTGGGGCCCCATGTGGCTCCACAACTGAGGCCGGACGTGTCCATCATGAGAATCTGCTGAAGAGGAGGTATAGAAAAGGGGACTCCCCAAAAAAAGTTGCTGGGCTCCAGCCACCACAACAGCACCTTCTTGACAGGACCTGACACCAGCACTGGTTGGTCCAAGGCGGCCACGCCTTGGTCCCAATGGACCCATAGTGTCCACTGAGGGATTCCCTCACTGGAACATGGTAGCTGGAGAAAAAGAGGCGAGCCTTAGCCATCAGGCACTCTGCTCTAAGGGTAAGAAAACCTTGTCCTGAGCCATGTCCAGTACTGCCCCTATGTAGAGACGGCGCTGGCAGAGGGTAAGAAATGATTTGGGAAAATTGATAGTAATGCCCAAAGCCTGGAAAGGACTACAGGTACTCGCCAGGGTCTGTCGGTTCCTGGATGGGGCTGACAAAAGCCAGTCATCTAGGTAGGGAAAGACGTAAAAACCCTGTTGTCACAAGGCTGCGGCCACCACCACCAGGCACTTGGTAAAAATCCTGAGGGCGGAGGACAGACCAAAGGGCAGAGCCTGAAATTGGTAATGCTCTCCCAGAAAAAGGAAGTGTAAGAAGCACCAGTGGGATGCAAAAACTTTGCTGTGCAGGTAAGCATCCTGCATATCCAAAGAGTAGAGCTATTCCCCCTGGTGAAGTATGGTCTGCAATCCCTGAAGGGTGACCATCCAGAACCGTTTGTACTTTATACACAGGTTGAGGTAGCTCATTTCCAGGATGGGCTGGAGATCCTCAGATTTTCTGGAGGCCACTCTAGAAACTCTTGAGTGTGGCCATGCTCGATGAGCTGCAGCTCCCAGTTGTCTCTGGTGACCTCCCTCCATCTGTCCAGGTGGAGGGAAAAACGAACCTCCAACCACTGCCTCCTAAAGCCCGACAGGAGTGGGGGGTTCTGTCAAGGAGTCAGGGGCTGCACCTTGCTGGACTGCGGTTGCTCCTCTAGTGGCTTGGGAGGGGGGTGGGAAGGGCAGCACCTGCCTTATATTTGCCCTGAGCCTTGGTAGCAGTGTCGAGCCTGTCTACGGGAGCAGCGGCAAAAGGGGGAGCTGTGGCCCGACTTCGACTGGGTGTGGTACATGAACTGGACCAACTTCAAGGCCCACACAGAGGTTTGGAGCTCAGAGATAATGTCTTCAACATCTGCCCTGAAGAGCTTGTGACCTGATAGGGGACATCCATTATGCTAGACTGGATATCTGAAGCACAGCCCGGGACTCTGAGCCATGCATGATGTCTCATACTAATGCGGATGGCTGCTGCCTGGCCTGAAGCATCCATGGCATCATACACCGCCCTGAGGACGTGGGTGCCAATGTCTGACCCAGTCTTCAGAGCTTGAAGGGTCTGCTGCTTTGAGAGGTCATCTAGCATGGCCATGGCCACATCCCTGGCCTGGTCCCACATGAGGTTCTGGTACTGCACCATATAGGTCAGATGGTTAAGGGCCCAGATGGCTACAGTGACAGATGCAAAGGCACACTTGTCTACTTGGTCTAGCTACTGAGATTCCCTGTCTGGAGGGAGGGCATCAACGTGCTTGGGCCTCTTGGTATGGTCGTGGGCCGCATTAATAATGGCAGAATCTGCTTTAAGGTGGTCACCAAAATAGGATTTACCAGCAGGAGCATGGTAAAGTCGGTGAGCCTTTTTAGAGACTGCTAGAACGTTATTGGGGTGCTGCTATGCGGCCTTGGTAACCTCATCGTAACACTAGATGAACAGGGAAGACTACCAAGGGGAGAGCATCGCGCTGACTAAGACAGACCGCCAGGTGTTGACGCTCCGGGTCCTTGGGTACTATTCTTTCATCTCCCACCCCTTAGTGACTTGGAAATGCCTCATGATATCCATAAATGCAGGGTCATCAGGAGGCAATCTGGGAACATTACTGGGCTCTCCTTCATCCCGAGGAGTCTGCCAAAATGGAAGAAGACTCAGAACAGGCACGGTCATCGGTGTCTGAGTCGTCATCTCCACTATTGTCAGGCTGGTGATCAACTAGGCAAGCAGGAGTGCCAGAGTCAGTAAGGCTCCTGGGAGTATGAGGACCACTCAGGCCCAAGCAAGTTAGGGTCAGTGGTGCCTGGTCCCTCGGAGGCCCCTGCGGGTGCAGCTGGAGTGGCCTGCTTGGAGAAGGTACCTGCAACTGTATAAAGGTCCACAGTGCTGAGATCAAGGCATGGTAGTCCACCGGTGCCAGCGTCAGCCCCTTGGGTGCAGGATAGTTATAGACTGGCTGGGGTTCTACCGGCGCTGGATACAGGTAAGCCAGTGCTGGTCCCTCAAACGTTGGATAGAGATAAGCCAGCATCAGACCCCCAGGTATCAGAGCTGGATACACAGGCTACGGCCCCACAGGACCTGAAGGTGGCACAAGTGCCAGTCCCCCTGGATGCAGCAGTGAGAGGACAGGCATAGGTCCCCCTGGGTGTAGGTAGGGGGAGGAATGGCGAGGGTCCTGCTGGTGCCAGAGGCAGCAAGGCCAGTGAAGGGCTCGCAGGCCCAGTGGGCGTTCAGCATGGATTACGCCAGAGGGGGTCCATAGGCGCTGTAGATGGGGAGGCTGACGCTGGGGAGAAGGGCCACACTGGTGAAGGCTGTGGGGAGATTGGGTTCTGGGAGGTGCTGGCACCCTGCAGCACCTGCCTCTGCAAAAGGGGGGCAGGAACAATGGAGGTCAAGACTGGCATTGGGGGCATGGGTGACCAGGTGACAGGGACAGAACTGGTGCTAGCAGCACCTGCGCCTGCCATTGGAGCTCCGAACAAGCTGCCTGCCGAGAAGCCCACTGAAAACAACAGCTGGAAGAGCAGGGGCTGGGGCAGAATATGGAAGACCCTGTCCCAAAGTGCCGCCACCAGTCACAGAGATCAGGGCAGGCGGGACAACCAGCATCCCACCAGCCTGGCCAAAACGTGGGCGATCACAAAGAAAGAAAGCACTCATATCTCTCAAGTGCTTTTTAAAGAAGCTGCTACTTCTGCTCCTCCTCTGCTCAGGCAATGTGGGGCTAAATTCTGGTCCTCCATTACCTCTCGCATCACCCTCTCATTTTGCAACTGCCCTTGGACTCAAAATGATGCTGGTCAACAGCCTAAGCTTGACCAAGAAATCTGACCAGCTACAAGCCTGGGCTGCTCACACTGAACCGGATCTCATCGTCATTACAGTGTCATGGCTCAAAAAGGGCAATACTGACCAGCAAGTCTTGCTACTGGGCTACAAACTGTTTAGGGCTGATAGGAACTCGGGGCTGTCTACTCTAAAACAAGTACACTATTAGTGACATCTGCTGTAAATCCAAACCCGAGGAATACAAAATCGTATCCCTGAAACTCCAGCTTCCCTCCACGGAAAGTATAACTATTATTGGTGGTTACAGGCCTCCTGCTGGTGGCACTGACATCCTCAATATCCTAAAACCCCTAGCCTCTTCTACCAATAACAAAATCATAATCCTTGGGGATCTTAACATGGACTGGCTTACCTCTAAATTGCATTCCCTGAAATGTGTCTGATGAACCTGACCTCTCACAGATCGTTAATGAATCCATTAGGATCAATAACGCCAATAGTTTTCTGCTCGATGTCATATTAACAAATCACCCTCACAAAATTCTGCATTCTGCCGTTTTCCATACCATGAGTGATCACAGGGTTGTAGTATGTACAAGATCACAACTCAAGGGTCATCACCAACCCAAGCTAATAACTAAACGGCCCTACCACAAGTACAACGCAGCAAACTATCTATCGGATTTAGGTAATTTAAACTGGCAAGATCTCTATCTTGCTAAAACAGCTAATAGAGCTGTCACTATCCTGAAGAACAATCTTACCACCCTGGCTAACAAGCATGTCCCCTTCATCAAATCTAGAGTGTGTAAATCCTCTCACCCCTGGTTCACACCTGACCTGACGGCTGAGCTCACAAACCATGAGAAACTTTGGGCTCAGGCTAGGTGCACTAAGTGTCTAACTGACTGGCAGGTCTTCAGAGCTGCAAGGAATGTCTACATTAAATGCATTTGTGCTGCCAAATCGAACTTCTATATCACTACCTTAGAGCAGGCAAATGGGAATTTTTATAAATTCTGGAGGAAACTCAAATCCGTTGAAGGAAGTCAGGCTACTCTCCTCCATTCCAGCCAAGATATACGCCAATGGCAAGGTCGTTGAAAGCAATAGTCAAATCCTTGAAGAGCTCAATTCACATTTTGCTACCACTGGCTTAGCCTTTTATTCTTCTCCGTATGCAGGCCCTGCAAACTGCCCCTCGGCCAGAACTATCCCTGAAGTCCTAACATCGCCTTATCCCTTTCAGCTGCATCCGGTCACCTACAAAGAAGTTGAAGATTCGCTTCTCAACTTAAACACTAAGAAAAGTGCTGGTGATGACTGACTAGAACCATTCTTCTTGAAATTAGACTACTTCCATCTTACAGCCCACATACTTCATATATTCAATCTTTCTATCGTCACTGCCACAGTTCCTTCTTGCTGGAAATCTGCACATATCCTTCCTTTATTCAAAATCGGGTGACCCACATGATTTAAGTAATCATAGGCCCATCTCTATCCTGCCCATTCTCTCCAAAATCTTTGAAAAATGTATTTACTCCCAACTACAACAATATATCGAAACCTTCTCCCTTCTCAACCCAGCTCAATCTGGTTTCCTGCCTAATCATAGTGCTATCACAGCCCTTGCTAAAGTTACTAATGACTGGGTTTCAGCTCTGGACTCCAAAAAGATCACTGGTGCAGTCTTCCTAGACCTCAGTACGGCGTTTGACACCACAGACCTTTAGTTGTCAGTAGCCTTATTAACCTAGGTGCCACCCCCTCCACTGCTCAGTGGTTTACCAGTTATTTAACAGGGAGGTTTCAGAAAGTCAAGGCTGATGGCCTATTTTCAACCTCCCTCCTGATCATTAGGGGAGTCCCACAAGGCTCCATTTTAAGACCAATCCTATTTTCTTTTTACATTAATAATCTTGATAGTCCTGTACACTTTTAGCTCAACTCCATTTATTTATTTTTATTTTAGTCTTTGGAAACCAGGTAAGGCCCACTAGGCACCAGTGCCTGTCTTCAGGGGCGACCTGGGAGCACTGGGCAGTTAAGTGACTTGCTCAGAGTCACACAGTATGCAAGTGGAGGTTGTGAGAAACAGACTCGGGTCTGGTCTGCTGGATGTACCAAGCTCGTTCATACCTCTTTCCTCTAACCTCTAGGCTATACTGCCAACCCAAACCCAACTCAGTTCTGTCTGAAGTAAGACACATACTACAAGCTAATTTTACGCAGCTTAAACAGAACCTTATTAACGCTAAGCTCCTTAATGCCAAAAAAACTAAAGCCATGATTTTTACTCTCAACACCACCACCACCGCCTCTCTAAGCCCGCCTAATGACTTTACTGTCACCTCTCTAGGTGAATCTCTTGAGGTTGTCTCCAAATTCAAATATCTAGGTATATGGCTAGATAATAAGCTCACCTTTAACGACCATATTGATAACTTGACCAGCAGGTTAAAATCCAGAAAAAGTTTCTTCTTCAGAAGCAGGTTCCTATTCCCCTATTGAGATTAGAGCTAAGCTTGTTCTGGCCACATTCCTGCCTTTACTCGATTATTGCAACATAATCTACAATTCTACTTCAGCCTTAAACCTCAACAAATTGGGCATCCTCTACCATCGTGCACTACAGCTCATTACTAACTCCCTTTTTCAAACCCACTACTGTGATCTGTATGTAGCTTTTGGCTGGACGTCGATTACTACCAGACATTTGATTCACTCTAACACTTGGACTCTCAAAATCCTCCTGAATAAACTACCGATCTATTTAACATCCCTTATTCGCCTCTCCCACAGTTCGTATTCCCTTAGGAAGTCTGACTTTATCTTTCTAGACGTGCCTAGGACTCTTATCTCCTTTGGTAAACGTGCCATCTCATACGCACTTCCAACTATCTGGAACCAGCTCCAGTCTATATCGAAACTTTCTAGCATTGTTTCTGTCACTCTCTTTAAAACCTTTGCTGCGACCAAATAAAAAACAATACCTGTGGCTGTTTTTAGTCCTTACTTGAACGCTGACTTTTATACCAACAACTCAGTTCCCCTCCCTAATTCTTCTACTTCTTTAATTCTACTTACCTCTCCTTTTCCTTCCCCACCCTCCCTTTACTCTTTATTTCAGTCATCCTTACTTTCGCTATTCCTCTGCACTTTTCCTACTTTTCCCTCCCCCCCTCACAAGATCCTCCCTATCTTTTCTCTCTCTCTCCACTCCCCTATGCACCCATCTTATACTTTCCCTTCATTTTATGCATCATATTGCTCTTGTTCCAACTATTTTGGCTGTAGTTTCTCTACTTTTAATGATTTCTCCAGATTATGTTTATAAATATTACCTTTTTATGTCTTACTTTGAGCATTATGTACCACATGTACCATATACTTTTTTGTACCAAAATTTTATGTATGTAATTTCGTTTGTCTGTATATGTTCCTCAGGACCTCCTTGTGAGTGAGCTTGCTCAATGGAGTTTTCCTGCAATAAACTAGAAACTTGAACATCCTTGAGCCCAGCAGGAGTAAGGGCAGACCGGTCCAAGGAGGTTGACCCCCAAGGGAGGAAGACCCTGATGCAGTTGTTATAGGGGCCATATGTAGAGACAGCAAGTGGGAGGCAGACCAGGGTCGGTTCCAGTCCTTGTCCCAATGCCTGTGCTTCCCCATGGATTTGTCTTTGGACTTGGATGAAGAGCAGCTCAAGGACTGGGCTGGGGAGGTGGAGGAGCTCCAGGCCTGCAGCTCCTGTTCCATCAGGGTGACCTTCTGCTGGAGGATATGACTTTCCAGGGTCTTCTGGCAGTGTCTCCTGGTGACCAGGTTAAACTTCTGGCAGACCTTGCAGGCTTGCATGTTATAGTCTGGGCCTACACAGAAGAGGCAAGCAGAGTGGCCGTCCTTATCCAGGATCTATTTACCGCAGGCAGAAGGAGAAGATGGTTGAGAAGATATAAAAGTGAGAGAAGAACACCAAAAAGGTTCAATGTTTAACTGTTTAAATGAGAAAAATAAGAAAATGCAGCAAAATGGCAGTCAACTGTAGCTGCGGCAGTGTCCTTGATCCAACATACACTGGTCGACGGCAGCAAAGAACTGGGGTGGGCATGGGGTCCGCCCACCTTATACAGGGCTGATGTTGGAGGTGGGCACCCCCTCTGGCAGACTGCTAGCTAGAAAGGTTTCCATGTGGTCCTGGTACCTGACAGCCTGCTGCAAGAGATTCCTTCGAGGTAAGATACATTTTTACATGTACCACACTTCAAATATTAGTAGGGACACTAGTAAGCATGCCCTGAGTCACACTGTTCAGATTTTACAAGCACCTGTTTACAGGGTTATATTGCTTGTTTTAAAACAGGCACTACTTAGGCACTGTCAGGATAAACTGCTCTGGTAATTTGAAAGCAGGCAGAGTAGTAAATAAAACTGATAAATCCATTTTTTTCAGCTTAAACAACTGTGAAAATGCATAGCACTTGGCACAGATTGACAGCAACATTAAAAGTATCATTATATTCATGTAGTCTTCCGTGCCATGGACTAACTGGAAATGGTTAGCATTACCTCATTTTGAGTATCATTTTGCTACGCTATTCCAGCTATTTAATACCCTGGTTAAAAAATGCACAACTCGTGCATGCACAAGTTCATAGGCGGTTCGTGGACCATGTTCAATAGGAGGCACGTATGCTTCAAATCATCAACATGGGGGAGATCCAGGTGACAAGCGTCAAGGTAAAATGCATGGGTCATCTAAAAAAAAAAAAAAAAAACTTAACAAAAAGTGGGCATTTATTTAAAAAAATGGCAAATTAGGGAATGAAGCAGTACTAAGCAGCCATGGGTGTAACCCACACACTGGTTCCTCAGGAAGCTAAACTACGATAAAAGATGACAAAGTCCCTTTAAGTAAATTACCTTCTAAAAGGACTGATGCTGAAACTTGCTGGACCTGAGAGTGTCAGGTTACACCAAGTTTAGACGGAAGAGAGGAAAAGGTAAAGGAGGAGGTTAAGCCCTATATGTCAGGGAAGGCATGGAGGCAGTGGAGGACGCCAGTAGGGGAGGTAATGGGTAAACATGACATCAGGGGAGGTGATGGGGAAGCAGAATCACTGTGGGTTAAGCTCACAGCGGCCTAGGGCAAGAAACTACAATAAGGATGCTCTATAGACCTCAAGGGCAGAGGGAACAGAGAGGAACAAGGGAGGCAAACAGTGAGAGGGAGGTAGGGTAATTGAAGATGGGCAAAAAGTAGCCGTTCTTATATGACTACTTTTGCTTTGCATTCACAAAGGAAGAAAGTGGACCCCTGCCACAGAGTGGCATTAAGGCAGCTGTAAAGGGGATTCCGGAGATGAGGCTGCATGTATTTACCAGTGAAAGGGCTTTGGAAAGGACTAGCAGCCTTAAAGATAGAGAAGGCCCCAGGGCTAAATGGAATGCACGCGAGGAAGCTCAAGGAATTGGCAACATAACCATAGCTCTGGTAGGGCTATTCAATAGCTCAATTCAATCAGAGGGAGTTCCAAAAGACTGGAGGGTAGTGGACACAGTCCCACTCCATTGGGGGGCAAGAACAACTGGGCAACTACAGACCTGTCAGTCTTTCTCCTACTGTGGGTAAACTGATGAAGACATTTACCTGGAAAGCAATGGACACCAGGACAGTAAAGAGCACAGGTTTGTGGCAGGGATGTCTTGTCAGTCAGACCTGACAGTATTCTCTGCCTGGGTAACAATAATGACTGTGGACAAGGGCCACACTGTGGATTTACTCTTCTTCAGTTTCAGCATGCGTTTTACTGCAGATTTTATCCCCAGGCCATCTGTACGCAACTCCTTCGGTAGTCGCCAAGGCATACAATCAAGCTCTCATCTCTGACTTATCCAACGTCCAGTGCTTGGGCCTTCTCCTATGGAGCCTTGGTTTTTCCCCCAGGTAGGGACATGATGGAGGGCAGACCTCTGGCTACATCTGTCCCCCTGATGAAGTTAGTCACTTCATCGGGAAGCCATCGCTGCAGAACAGGCAGGGGGAGATCTGGGACAGTGCCAGGTGCTCCATCATCTATGCGTGCAGGGGCCACTTACACATTTTCTCCCCCCACAGGCATCAGTGCGCAAACATGGTCCAAGGGGCATGCTCATGTATAGGTGTGGCACTGCTGCCTGACCTGGCGGATGTCTGTCCCTCCCCTGGCGTCCCCAATCTGCACTGCCACCTGTGTGCACCCAGGTGGCAGTATAGCAGTGGGGACGGCAACACTTCCTCCCTGGAGAAGAGCTTCCGATGGGCGCTCAATCCCCCAGCACCCCCCCCGACAACCCAGGACTCTCTACCAAACCCTGATTGCCGGTGTTGCAAGCAATAGCGCTAGCTGCTTAGCATGGCTTTCAAGTTAATGCCACAAAGAAGGCTGCTGAAGAAGCTAGAGGATCTGGGTGCAGTGATGGACACAGTTAGATGGGTGAGAAACTGGTTGGAAAGGAGATAAAGGGTTGTGTATAACAGTCAAATCAGAAGAGAGGGATGTCACCAGTGGGGGTGGGGCCATAAGGAGTTCATCAGTAACACGGGAAAGAACATAGGGCCTCTTCACAGACTACACTAAGCTCTGTGGCAGGGCACACAGCTAAGAGGTTAGGGAAATACAGAGACACCTGCAAGGCTAGAGAGATGATCAAAGGTTTGGCAGTTGTTGAATTTCAATGCCAAAAAGTACAAGGTGATGCACACAGAGAAGAAAAGCTGAGGACAGAGTACTGTGGTTTGAGGGGGGAGTGGGCTGGGCATGATCTCTGTGGAAGGAGACCTAGGAGTCATCATCAGCGATTCCATAAAACAATCAAGCCAGTTTAACAATGCCTAGTGTAAAGCAAACAGGATGTTGGGTTGTATAGGAAGGGGCACTGACAGCAGAAGGAAGGAAGTATTGCTACCTCTGCAGATAACTGACAAGGCCCCATCTGGAGTACTGCGCCCATTGCTGAAGTCCTCACCTGAGGAAACATGAGGACAGGCTGGAAACAGTGCAATACAGACTGAGCAAAATAAGTGAGGGCCAGCAGGACAGATCTTAGGATGATTGTCTTAAGGTAATTAACACGTATCCACTGGAGGCCAGACAAGAGAGAGAGAGGAGATATAATGGAGACCTTTAAGTTGTTCAAACTTCAAAGCATGAACATGGAAAACTGTGAGGTATTTAGCATGAGTAGCAGATCTAGAGCACAGGGGCTTAGTGGAAACTGATGGCGAGGGGGGGAGGTGTTGTCAAGAGGGACGCAAGAAAGGTTTTTTTTTTTTTTTTTAAATACAGAAATGGTGTTGGAGCCATGGAACAATCTCTCAGGTGACGTGGTGAGCACCAAAACCATCAACAGCTGGGACAGAGTGAACAGCTTAGTGACTGGGCAGGGTGGGAAACATGAGGGTGAACAGTGTGGGTTACACCTCTGTACGGAAAATAGGTCCTGGGTTTGTTATGGGTTTATTTGTGGACTGGATTATCAATGATCTTTTTTCTGCCGTCATTGTCTATGTTATTATGCTTATTTGGAACAATTATAGCTAGAAACTTGATTGTTTTAAATGAAAGTTTGGAGCCAGTTCAATATGAATTAACCAAACTTATACCACTCAAGTGTCAATACATGTTACTATGACTTAAAATAAATCACTGCACTTTTAAAACTTTACTGATGTATACGGACGTGAACAGGTATTTATGGATACATGAAAACTGTATTAATATGATCTAATCAAATATAACTCAATTTTTTTTTAAATCAAGTTTCTAATCTGAACTGTTTAAAAACTAGACCTTCCAAAAAAGTAATTTCTGTAAAAAGGACGAACTCTGAATGTTAAAAGTAGAAACTTTTTCTTTTAAATGAAAGTTTAAAATCAATTAATGCAATAGGTGTTGACACAAATCCCATTGTATAAACCCATTTATTTTCACATGTGCAATAAATTTTAGAACGCAAAATTGATCACACACATTTTATAAATGCTACCTGCCAATCAATCACCCTCTTTCCCAAGCTGGCACTACCTCCCAACTTACACTTAAACTGCAAGATTTACACAAAAGGCTGCCTCAATTCCCCCTTCAAATTTCTATATTGCAACTCTTTAATCACCCAGCACTACCAATCACTCCATAAGTTGCCTACGGAAAAGATGTCACATTACTTTTTTTTTTTTTTTTTTTTTTTTAAATAACTGCAAATCTTCAGCCTTCCCAAACCGCAAACCTGGAACCACACTCGCTCTCTCCTCCAGAACCCCAGAAACCTGGCCGGCAACACCAACAAAATAAAACCTTTAAACCTCGCTGCATGCAAAACACTGGTATCATTTAAACATCGACATCACATTTCTTTTAACTGATATAACCTCTCTTCCTCGTTTTGTCTCTGTGCTGCAGCTACTCCACCTCGTTCCCTACTTTTCTCAGTTGCTCAGCAGTAATCCACGTTGTCTCCATCTGCAGGGGTGTGGATATCTCCCTGCTTGACACCCGAGGCTGACCTAAAATCTCTTGTCGGGCAAATCCTTTGATCTGCCGACTTCTGCTTGAGACAAGTTTTTTGGCTTTTTTTGCATCTTTTTGGTCCAGAACTTAAAAATCGGAAGTATGCTTCAGGAGAAAAATGCCATTGAAATGAATGGGTCCCCATTCATTTCAATGCCATTTTTTCTACTGGGCTTAACTTTCTTACCTTTTGATATTTTTCAATGACTACAACTGTGTTTGTGGGAGGGGATCTAAATGACACCTCATCATCAAAAAGTAGAAAAGAGTATCAAATGGAAAGTGTGACGTTCTGCCACCTGCTTATTGTTATATTGTATAATATTTGTATTATAAATAAATGGTCTGTGACTGTCTGCCTAAGACACACCTGCCAGTGTGTAAGAGGCTTGTCCTCTGACCTCAAAAGTGTCAGCATGAGTGAAGCAGCAGGCTGTCATGACACTGGCCAGTGAAACCACTAATTAAAGACTTCCTTCCAGAGGTACAGTTTATTACCCCTTATAACCTGCTCCTGCTTTTGAAGCTGGAAACTAAATATGGATTTTATGACCCTAGCAGGAAGGGAAGTCATTTAGCTGATCCTTTATGGTTTTCTCACCTAGCAGAGAACTAGTGACAGATGGTGGGGTTATGAAACATCAAAGGGAATGTTTTGATCAAAGAGACTCATATTTTGGGACACTGCTAGTTGTTGATGTTCACTGTAATAACATACATCCTTGAGGATATCCATACTCAGATTACAGATTTATCACAGATCTAACAGTGACCTCATGGGTGACATCACCGGGAGGCAGAGAAAACTGACTTTTGAATATTGCTTACAAGAGAAGTTGGTGCAGAAGGACTCTCTGAAAATCAAAGACACACAGTCTGTGGACTGGTAACTAGGCACTTCATAAAGATTTAATTCAGCTGGAATTTTCAAGTATTTTGCAGGTGTTTTGTTTGTTCTGTAATTTCCCAATTATTTTATTGACTAAGTTATCAATGTATATGTTCTGTGGTTGACATTTTACCTATTTTACAATTTTTAGTAAACAATATTTTCCTTGAAATTCTGCCTGTTTCTCCATTTTCTTTTGCATGCGAATGCTGAACCAGTGTTTAATTTTTTATTTTATTTATTTTTGTTTATTGTAAAAATCAGAATTACAACCTCTGAGCTAAGAGCTCATTTACAAAGGATCCTCGTCGAACAGAGGGTGGGGGAACATCAAGTACATGGACAGTGGAGGAAAAACGGAAGCAGCTAGAAGGCATTGTCAGTTACACATCATTAAAAAGGCTAAACACCATTACAAATAGAAGGATGGGGAGAGACAGAATACAGTGCAAAAGCACTTAATTACATAATACAGAGGAAAGTAGTTCCATAACAGAGTAGGTGAACAAAGTGCCGATTCCAACTATGTACAAAGTATGAGAATTCCCAGAATGCAGCTATAGAGCTTAGATAGGTTCCTGGAGGGAACAATTAAGATGACCACTGAAAAGGATAGTCATTAAGGGAGAGCAGGCTACAGGCTAGATGGGTGAGGGGAAGAGCACAATGGTAGGTGACAGCTTAAGGGTCAAGGGGCTAAGCGGGTGTGGAGGTGGAGGGGTATGGAGGGTCAGGAGGGCTCAGTGGGTGAGAGGCAGGGGGAATGGGGGACCAAGGGGTGGGTAGGTTTGGATTAGTGGGAGATTCTTATGAGCCACGGGTCACCACAGCCAAGTCATACTGTGTCAGGGGGCACTGGGAGGGCTAGAAATGGCTGGGGTGTTCTTTACAGCAACACTGTACTGGAGGGGAGATGGACTTCTGAATTTCAGATTTGAATTGGCCAAGTCGAGTAAGGCTAGTAGTGGCCTGGGGAGCTCATTCTGACAGCTGTTAAGGGCTTGAATGTGTTACTAATCTTGCTAAAGGTAAGAATATACCAAGGTCTCATATTGAGTCGTAAGGGTACAATTGGAGAACCTGGCTGGGTGCCACTGGGCGAAGGACTGTACAGCATCCCCCAAAGAGGGTACATATCTGAGTCTGTAAACTGGGTATGCTAGCATAAGGTTCACATTAGACCCCCTGGACCCGAGGCTGGTAGGTGATTCTGACCCACGAAGATAGGAGGGTTACCCTGTTTGTCTCCTGTTCACACTACTGCACTTTGAGGTTTGCACTGTGGGAACAGATGGCCTGACCTGCGGAGCGCGTTTGTGACAGTAAGAACATTTTCTCATAGTCATGGTATCCACATGGTACTGTGCACTTTATACTATTTCAATGTTGTTTTTTTAATCAGTCTATCTTTCGGGGGTGGACAAGTAAAAAACTTTCTTGGGCAAGTAATGTTTATACCACCACTTGCCCTGGGCCAAGTACTAAACAAACTAATTTGCACACCCTGTCCATCTCAATATAATGTTACATCGCTACTACAGGAAACATTCTATAAAAAAAAAAAATATCACTGAACCACCAATGCCTCCATGCAAGCTGGCAGCATAATAACGGGCACCTCCATTGAATCCATTGCCATTGTAAGCACTGCCACCATTTTTATCCAATTTTTTTAGAAGCAGCTTGCTGAACCAATCAGCGGTTATGTGACAACGTCAACATGATATCCTAACAGAGTGTCCATAGCGACCACTACAGCAATTACCACATAAACGTACACTGAAACAGGTTTTTCACAAAATAAACCCATACAATTTTTAAAAAATATTAAAGCAAAATTTAAAAAAAAAATTATATATATATATATATATATATATATATATATATATATATACACACACACACACACACACACACACAATATCCATCCCCTACCTCATAAATTGAATATGCAATGGGGTCCTTGTTGCATAAATGATTCTGCACTCTAGCAGTCTGACCTAGGGCAACTCACTCATGGCTTACGCCACTCATGAGGTTATCCAAGGTAAAACTGTTCTTGTGCAAATAAATCAATTTATACAACAGGCCCACACTGCGTATCCCTTACTTATACAAAGCAGGTGAGTCAAACCTTACAGATAAATGATTTTAGCCACTGAAGCATTCTAAATGAAAATTATTTATTTCAATGTTGGGTGGGTCATTAGCATTTATTTCCACTTTAGGTGGACCACAAAAGAGCTCTTAACCAATAGGAGCGCAGCTTGAACAGATCACATCATAAGGGACTCTGCTGCACTCAAAATGGAGCAGTGAAATCAAACAGAAACACTCAAGTTTTCATTAAAAGAACTGATCTAAAAGCTCTGCAATTAAAAATACATTATATAAATTGGAGACAATGGCATCCCACAGAATACGACATTTATCATCACTTGTGAAAGGCAGGACTTTCAGAACTCACTTGAGGCTCTGCCACTTGTGTGTGATGTCCCACCCCTTAAATGTGAAGACACATGGCATTTTCTGAATAAGCCTACTGCTTATCCCATACAATACATTTTCTTTGCAAAAAACTTTGTTAATACACCAGTAGGGGTCAAGTGAATGCCACAAAAGCAGGGAAATGTGGCACTGAGCTTTCCAATCCTAACCACCACCCCCCCAACACCCCACTTCCATGCAGCAACAGATGTCAAGAATTCATGGGGCCGTCTGATGGGCTGTGGAAGTACTGGGCCCTCTGGTCTCTGCGCTTCCATGTGGATGTAGATACAGACGCACAGGGCAAAGAATCCATTTGTCAGCCAATGCATAGGGCCCTCTGCCACCCACAGGTGCAGAAGTGCAGGGCCCTAAGCCAACAGCAGACAAGTAGCTACCACACTCAAAAAATGAAAATTACGTACCTACCGTAATTCTTGATCTTACTGTATATCTTCACCATTCATCACTGGTGGGTACTATGCCAGAGGCGCTAGGACCCCACAGGAAGCTTTTTAGCTTAAAAAGCTTTTCTCCTAGGAGGAGAGGTGACATCGGGGATGGCGCTGCCCTCGAGGCAGACGCATTGCGTGGCGCCGCTAGCTGGCCAGTAAGCGTCGTTCCCCTCCACTACCTCAGTTATGCTCGTCGGAGAGGAAACAGGTATAGAGAAAAACAAAGGGGGAGGGTGGGACAGAGAGCCCAAGGGACAGCAAAAGGAAAGGATAAAAAATGAAAATGGACTAAGCTGACCAGATAAGAAAAAGAGGTAGGAGCCAATTTTTTTCTGGGAGGAGGGCCCCAACCTCTGGGCAGGCTAAGGAGGAGAGAAGACGAGGAAGAAGAAGAAAAAGAAGAAGAGGTGGGAGGATATGACTGCATGCCCCCACATTCCAGAAGTTCTTGTGGACCAAGGGAAACTAAAACTCCGCTGTCTACATCCTCTTGTTAAGGTGGAAAAAGTTCCCTTTTTTTTTTTTTTTGAAGAGCCTGAGATAAGGCGATAGTCCAGAGAACAGGACTTTTCTAAGAGAAGCAGGAAATCTAAACCCCCACCAGCAAGAGGGATCAGACAGGAGAAATGCTTGACAGATCAAGCTAACCCCCAGGTCCACTAGGGGAGGAACACTTGGTGATAGATGCTCCTTCTTCCTCTTCTCCTAAACCGGAAGATGGGAGAGAACCCGTCTTCCCATCAGGGCTCACCTCGGCGCCCTAGAGGAAAGTCCCAGGGTGTAAGAGGGTAAAACCCTATATTTAGCACCACAGGGGAGGTGAAGTTAATAGGAAAAGGAGACCTCAAGGAAGTTCCTGAGCCTTGAAGGCCGATGAGACTTTGAGTGAACAAGGAACCCAGGGGAGGGTCTCTTGCAATTTGGAGAAAGAAGAAAAATTAAACGGAGAGAGTCCTGGCATCCTAATCTCAGCAGAGAAGTTCAGATGAAAATGGGACCCTCAAGAGTAGCTTGAGGCAGAACTCACAAACAGGAGGCCTGAAAATCTCCCCTACTGAGAAGAGGGACCCAAGGGCAAAGGAAAAAGAGGGCAAGAGCTCCTGCTTGTATACCCCCCTACAGTGGGACCCTGGTGCTTCAAAGAAGTGGCAGGGAGCCCAGAGGTACCAGTGGGACTTTGCACACAACTGGCCTCAACTGGGGGGGGAAGGCAAGCAGGGAAGAGGCACTGCTCAGAAGCTGAGACCCACGAGGGGATGGTGGGCAGGAATCAGTGATGAATGGTGAAGATATATAGTAAGATCAAGAATTATGGTAGGTACATAATTTTCATATCTTAACTGTATCGATCTTCACCATTCATCACTGGTGGGCAAGTACCAAGCCCACAAAGTGGTACCGGTACACCCCTGAAGGCTGGACAGCTTCAGCCCCTCGAGGGGGACTCACGAGGGGAGAGGGCCCATCACAGGTCTGGCCAGACCTACTACTGTTCAGAGCCAGGACTGGGCTCCTGACCTGCAGGAAAGGGAGAGCACCTCAATACCTTCCACCTGGCTCTTCGGGAGAAAAAAACGAGGCCCCCCCAACCCCTGGAATGGCGAGGCAGTCACCCTATGCCAGGCCAAGGATGACAACTGGGAGATGCAAAGACATGCTGTCCACCTAATGCAGACCGTAGATCCCATAACCCTGAAGGCTACAGTGCTGGTGTCATAAAATGCCCATGCCTGGCATCTCGCTAGCTCCAGGACTCTTGAAGAAATGGCAATGGCTCACCTGGTTACCTCGCAATAAGGCAACGCCACTAGGATTTCCTCCAACATGGTCCACAGGTGCCTGTCATCAGCCACCATGTGTGTCTGATGAGCAACAATAGACAAGAGACATGCCAAGGTGAAAACTCTCCTGCCCCAGCGGTCGAACTCTGCAGAATCAGTGTCTGGAGGATGGTCTTTTGTTGGGCACTGATGCCCAAAAGGGGTGTCCAGCCCCTGCAAGCCCGATGTGGGGTGGGCAAAGTTCCTGGGGACCCTGGGGGGGGGGTACAATACCTGCACTGGCAGTCCCCAGGGCCTGGGGAAGTGGGCGACTGCCAGACATTGTATGACTCCTCCATAAAGGGCCGAGGCCATGGAGGGATCACTAAGGATTCCTGGCTGCACTCCCCAAGAAACACCACAGTGGTATGTGCAGAACTGCATCAAGACCCTGGGCTAAGACCGAGCTGTTCCAACATTATCAACAGGAGGAGTCCTCTTCCTCGGAGAAGAAAGCTGACGAAGTGGAAGGGCTCTGTATAGGAACGACGGTGCAGGAAGAGGAGATGCAAACACCATCTCATCTATGGCTGTAAAACATGGGGAAAGCACTTACCGAGGCCATAAAGGACTGGAAAGACCCGGGAGAAGAGGAGGCAGAGAGGAAGAAGGATGGGCCAAATGATCCTGGGAGACTGGGCCCCCTCTTCCAGGGCTGTGGGACCAGCAGGAAGGAATCCTCTGAAGCAAGGGGGATGCACTGCCCAGACCCCACCTGCTGCTCAAACTTCCCCGAACCAGGAGGGGGAAGCCCACGGGGACAAGACCCCTGGTGTGGAGACCGGAGCTGAGCAAACCCAGCAGGGTGGCCTGTTCCCATCCATAACAGGATTCTGTCACCCAGAGGGGGGGGGGGGCTTAGCCCAGCACTCCGACTCCGGCCCGGAGTGACCAAGGTCACATGAGCAGAGCGGGAGAAAGACCGGGCCCCCAACCCCCCAGAGAGGACTGAGACCCTGCCCCTTGAGTAAGATCCTACTACAGCAACTGTCCGGGGGTCAGCACCAGGGTTGGCCTCTGACTCCCGTCTCCAACTCCGTGCCGGAACCAAAGAGCGACCCGGCACTGAAATCGCCCTCCACTAAGGAAAAGGCACCCAAAGTGGTGCCGTCACTGAAAGCATCACTGACCACTGCACTGGAGCCGACTGCAGCATCGTCATCAACGCCATCCCTAGAAATAACGCCACCACTGACATCGACACCAACATCGGTGTTGACCCCAAGGGTGGCACCGACCTCAGGGATGGCGCTGCCACCTGAGCGGCACTGTCCATGGCACCAACAGAAGGTGTGGCTTCGATTACAGCACCATCACCACGAGCAGCACCAACCGCGGCGCTGTCATCGACTGTGGCACCGTCCACAGCATTGTCACCGGAGATGACGCCACTGGTAGCACTGGAAACCCCCACAGTGCAGAGCGCAGAACAGTTAGAGGAAAGGGCGGCTTTGCAAATGGAGTCAGACCCAAGGTCGGAATCTACAGACTTCAAGCCAATCCTGGGGAGTGACCATTGCTCCAGAGAGCTCAGTTGCCAATCTGGATCACCCCGATCAACCCCCAAATCTGAGGAGGAGAGCACGGCAATTTCGAGACAGGCAAACACAGCACTCTACCCATCCCTGCACCAAGAGCAGTGTCGGGAAGGGACTCCGCGGCACCGGAAGGCCAACCCTGCTCACCAACACCGGACCGGTGTCAGGAGCCAAGGCCACAGTCCCCGAAGGGACTGCCAATGCAGGCCCCTTGTGTAGCTAAAGCCTCGACACTGGGGTCAGCCAAATCCCCCAAGGGGAACCAAGCTTTGAGCAATCCACAGCCGACCCCCGCAGGAGGCCAACCGTTCCGCAGACCTCTCAACCAGGTGTCCGGGCTCAGTGAATCCTGAGCTGATGGAGACCTGCCCTCCCCCGGTGTGTATAGCAGTGGGGGAAGGCCCGTAACATGTGCCTAAGAACCTCACCTTAGCGGAAAAGAACAAAGAGACTCGACACTGAATAACCACTAGAAAATAAAAAAAATGATGCCAAATGCGATGTCGATAAGTGCAGTGTTGAGTATTCGGTAGATGAGCAGAAAACGGTAGTTGAGGAGTGTCGCGTTGACTCTTGCTGTCCCATGTATTCCGAGCTGCAGCCGTGATGGCGGGGAAAAACAGAACTGAGCTAGTGGAGGGGATGATGATGGTTACTGGCCAACCCGCAAGCACCACGCAATGCGTCGGTCTCGAGGGCGAAGCCGTCCCAGACATCACCCCGGAGAAAAGCTTTTAGCTAAAAAGCTTCCTGCAGGGTCCTAGCACCTCCGGATGTAGTACCCAACAGTGATGAATGGTGAAGATTGATACAGTTAAGATCTTATAGCCACGACTTTTTTTGATCAGCAAAAGTATAGACTTTCTTAATATCAAAAAAAAAACAAGTGCAAAAAAGGTTGCGGTGTTGAGCACTAATTGGCTGATACACCAGTTGCCCAAGTGCTTTGATCACAGTCTTCATCTTACCTTACTGCATCCTGATTCCTTAATATTACAGTACCTGTGCCGCTTCAAATATAACATAAGACATTACTGCAGCTCACTCCCCTGCAGCTCCAAATATCACCCGGTGGCTCCTCACCTGCTGTCAAGAGCTTGGAGGGCAGGAGGAGGTGAGGAGTGCATGAACAGCATGCTGTAGACCACAAACCAACACAAGAACAGGTCTGACCCAAAATGTAGACTAACTAGAAGAACAAAAAAGCACAGTCTATGGCTGGCTCTTCATGCACTTCTTCCTCCTGCCCGCCAGGCTCTCTGACAGCAGGTGAGGCGCCATTGGGCGATATTCAGAGCAGTGTGTGTGTGTGGGGTGGGGGGGGGCTGCAGTAATATATATTATGTGCGGAGTGGCATGGGTACTGTAGTATTTGGGAATTAGGATGCAGTGAGTTAGGAGCAGGGGATCCAATGATGTAAGCATTTCAGGGCTGAGCATTTTGGACTTACTGGCTCTCTGCTGCTGAGTGGGCACGGACATGTGCTGCTGATCGTCAGCCGTGTCTTTGAAAAGGGGAACAGCTGTAGCCATGGACCACAAACTAATCAGGGCAAATCTCAGCTGTGCCAATAAAAAGAGGTCCAGGTCTAAAGTTTGAATCACCAGTGAACATACAGGGTACTATGTCAATTCAGCGCAGTGAAAAAACTCGTGGTCAAAAAGCGACTCCTGGTGACAACAAAACTGCATGGTCAAAAACCACACCAAATTAAATAAACTCCAAAACGGCACCGCTATTTTGACGGTGCAGTTGACCGCGTGATTATTCCCATGTGGTACTAACAGGACACCACTGGCTAGATCTCTCTCTAAATGTGCATATTGCAGGTGATGTCTCTGGTCAGATTAAGAACCTGTAGGACCACTGTTTACCACAGAAACTAATGACCGTTTGTTCTTGGGGTCCCAGGTTCCTTCAAATCTGCACTTTACATAGTGCCTGTAGTTAAGTTTTTGTAGTGCGTTTTCTGTTCTGCTTGTTAGTCTGTATTGTGCATTACACCACCGCTCCCCATACTGCCATGTTTGCACCAGTCACGCTGCTTTTTCCAAAAATGTACACTGACCAAGTTCACACTACATATTTGGGGAAATGTGAGCGTTACCTTCCCAGCAACTGCTGCTGAATTTGTCCCCCTCTTCCCACCCCCCACCTCCCCCATTTTTCACGTTAATACAGTACTAAGCAATGTGTAAGCCACACACTGAGGTTCATCAAAGGGGGGGTGCACACACCCTCGTGTCCAGGCTTAAATCTGCCAGTGTGAGACAGACAGGGAACAGGGGCTCGCTGCTTCAGCTGAAGCCAGCAGTATGATATCCAGCTGCGGCTTCAGCATTCAAGAAAGTCCCGCTGTTCTCATATAGACAACACGGGTGAAATATCCCCTCGCTAAGCTGAGCATCCTGGATTTTGTTGTGCCCAGAAAATGTCTGCCCATTATTTTAAAAAACAAACATCAGAATCCAGCAAAACAGCTCCCATTTAGCTAGGTTCAGGTGTTTATTGTGTCATTTTTTAACCTTTTTTAGGTCCAGGAGTAAAAAAAAAAAAAAGAAAAAAAAGATGGCTGGTCTCACAGCACAAAATTTTTTTCTGTGCTGTGAGAAGCAAGTGGTGAGAAACCAAAAACGGTGTTGCAACACAGAAATTTTGGTGGTGTATCTGAACATTATCCAAAAACCCTAGTGAGCATGCTCAGAACAGAAAAAAAACAAACTTTAACGCCTTATAACTCTGAAACCATTTAATATGTTTTTCACGAAACCTTCCACCGGTACTACCTTGGCACAGCATGCTTTTACCCCGAGAATTTCAGAAAATAATTCCTTTCTGTGTAGACTGTACGTGAAAGCACACTCAAATATCATGTGTGAAATACAGGGTAAAAAAATCAGATGTCTACAGGAATAGGACATATGCGATCTGAAACCGCAAAAGCCGCCCTCAGGAAACTTTCTACAGATTTAAATTCTACCTCCTAGATAACACGTGCGAAATTTCAGCTAATGTCAAACACGGCCAAAGCTATTAAGGTGCAAGGTTAGGGGTTTAACATGGAACCTCTCGCTCAACCCTAACTACAGGGGTACTACCATACCCCTACAGTCATGCTGTTATACCTTACATATATCAATTATTTGAAAAAGCATTTCTTAGATACACGTTATACTTCTTAGGAATTTTGGTAATACTATAACTTAATCAGGAACAGTGTAGAGTGCAGCCTCTTATGCATTCATCTTATGCCTTTAAGTGAACTGTGAACATTCTCCCTCCTAGTTACCCCAATACTCCTTGTGAAACTGCTGAAAGATACCGATAACGGGACAAGGATGCCCCCAATTTGAGGCCCCCATGCTTTTTGCAAACCCAAATGCCTCCCTCTGTTAAACAGAGCCCTGGTCTCTACTACTGTTACAGTTATATCATTTTTTTGTAGATGTGGTAAAGGGTTACAGAAAAGACAAAAAAAAAAGAATAAAAATGTGATGCAGAGAGAAAAACAGACCAAAAAAAACAACAAACCATCAGAGCTTAGAGAATGAAAGAAGAATCAGAGAACACACAAGGAGGGCATAGTGCATCTCATACCTCTGTCACCCCCTCACCCAACCCTTCTACATTTTCCTGCTGGAAATTTGTCCCCCAAAACAAAAACAACACTAGTATGTCACATGGATAAGAAAGATCATACCTTGGTGGTAAGATCTTGCTCTGCTGGAAGTGTCTCTCTTAAGGCACGGAGACCATGCTTAACAAGTTCATTCAAATTACCTATGGAAAGTAAAACATGGCATTAGAAGAGTGTGGTGGAACCCCCTCCAACCCAAATTAATTTCTCTGACACAGTATTGCAGTTCTCGCAAATCCTCATAATGTTGGTTGTCTTACAAGGGTGAATCTACATGAACAAACTACACTGCAAGAAAACCACATTAACCAAATGAAGTGCTATACTCACAGTCGGTGAATTCAGTCATGCGTCGCTCCAAGTAGGTACGTGCAGACTGTGAACGAGCTCCAATAGACATGGCCTTACAGTCAAAATAGTTGGCTGAGGGGCAGGTCTGGAATATATGAGGACCCATATCCTGTGGGGAAAAAATATTTTTAATAATGTTTCAATTCTCAAAGTTCCCCAGACAGCCAGAAAAAACACATTTTAACACATTAAAATTCAAGCTTTCATTTAACACCTGTTGCCATCAAGGAGAAAACTGGGGAGGAAATAAATACTCAAAATCTCCCACGAACACAAAGATGCTGCATCGTATGAGTCTATTTCATCTATTTGATGCACATTTTTAAAAATAATTTGCTTCAGTATTTTCTTTTTTTTATTATAACCATGCACATTAACATGGGAATAGGAACCTGTCGGAACAAAGATTTATAATATCACTTTTTACAAGAATGCACTTGGATTTACCTCGGGCCTTACCCAAAAATAATTTCATAAATTACCAAAAATAATAAATATTCACGCGTGATATTATCCTATGCTCTCCAGATTCAAAAATGATGGTGAAAAACACTGTTGCCACACTTTGGATTATATAAGAGATAAATAGAGAATAATGGATGGGGAAAGGTTTGATATGAGAATTTAATGCACACCCGAGTTGTGGGATGCTACATAAACCCCAAGGACGAAGCCCGAGGGGTTTATCAAAGCATCCCACAGTGAGGGTGTGCATTAAATTCTTATATGAAACACCCTACCTATCTTTTATTTTTTATAATAAGAGACCAGCAATTTTTCTCTAGCAGTTTGTGCGACTGTTTGGCCCTGCCCACATACAGAATGGTGGCCAATGAGGCAGCAGCATAGTTTGACTGGCATGGCTCATGAATGTCATAACAACCAGCCAGTTGTTATGGAAAATATCAACCTGGTCAGTACATTGAGAGAAATTGCTGGCCAGTTATTATATATATTTTATTCACATATGTACAAGTCCTAAATATTCATAACTAGCATAAATATCAAGTACAATGAAAGTAATGTAAACAAACTATAAGGTAAACAAAACATTTTAGAAAATCAAGTAAATCACATAAAACAAATCTTAGCAAATAAGCAATGTAAATGAGTAAACGCTATTCAGCATAATAAATGACAGTTTATATTATTTCTTTAGCATACTTATAAATAGCATGACCTTTTCTTTTTTTTCTATGAGAACTTGCAGTTTATTACACCAGTGTTTTAGATTATCTTGGCAGGATACTTACTTAAACTTTATAGTATGAAAGAAAAAATTACCTTAGTAAGGTTGTTTCTTCTAATGGGGTCTTGCTATATTATGACATATGCGGTGAGTCCCAACCTTCGAACTGCTCCGGAGGTGAAAGAGTTAACTTTCCATGCCAGGCATGGAACGCTGAGCTCGAGCTCGGTTGAAACTCTGTCTGTTGTTCTTCAAACTCAAACTGTCAGATCTTTACAAGCTAAACTCACTGAGGTCCTGTGTGGAAGATGTAAACCTACACTAGCCAACTGGCTACTAAACATAAGAACACATTTTTTGGTCTCAAAACAAAGACTCAGGTCAGGAGACCCAAAAAATGAAAAACACAACACCAAGTCACCCCAAGAAAGGAGGGGTGAAAACAACAAGGTGGGCATCTACCAAGTGCCAACACTGCACTGCCTACCCACATCCCAAAAACAGAGGTTCTGAGAGGGGCAGGCGGGGGGGAGATCATAATATAGCAAAACTCCATTAGAAGAAACAACATTACTAAGATGAGTAATTTTTCCTTCAAACAACATGAAGCCTTGCTATATTATGACATATGCAGACTACAAAGCAGTACCTCCATGGAGGAGGGACAGAACCTACTTAGGAAATAGACTCTGCAGCACAGCTGTGCCAAACCGAGCATCACTCTTAGTCTGGATGTCCAGGGAGTAATGCTTGGTAAAAGTGTGAATTGTTTTCCAGGTAGCTGCTTGACATATCTCTAGAATAGGGATGTCCCTGGCTGCAGCCAGGGAAGCAACTGTACCTCTGGTAGAGTGAGCCCTCAGGCATGAGGGAGGAACCTTACCCAGTTTTTCATAGCAAAATTGGATACAAGAGACAATGCACCTGGCAATGGATCTTTTAGTGGCAGGTTTCCCTTTACCAACCTCACCATAAGTGAGGAACAGTTGGAGGGAGTCAAACCTGTGACCCTTGGTATGCTCTATGTAGTAACTAAGGGCTCTCTTCACATCTAAGCTGTGCAACCTCCTCTTGCCAGAGGAGGAATGGTCAGTGAAGTACACTGGAAGAGATATGGATTGATTAAGGTGGAAATCTGAAACCACCTTAGGCAAGAACTTCCTATTAGTCCTGAGGGCCACCTTATCTCTATGAAAGGAGATAAAATCAGGCTCCACTGACAAAGCTTGCAATTCACTTATGCGTCTGGCAGAAGTGATGGCTACCAGAAACACAGTCTTCCAAGTCAAGTACTTAAGCTCTGCTGAAGACAAAGGCTCAAAGGGGGGTTGCATAAGCTGAGCAATGCAAACATTATGATCCCAGGCAGGGGCAGGGGCCCTGAATGGAGGGTTGGTATGAAGTAATCCCTTGAAAAACTTGGAGAATACAGGATGAGCTGAAAGAGAAGAGGGCTTACCTGCTGAAATAAAAGCAGACACAGCTGCCAAATGCACTTTTAGGGTAGCTGGTCTCAGCCCCAAAGTATTTAAGTGGACCATATAATCCAGGACTGTGGGTAAATCAGCAGATTCTGGGGAAATATGCTTTCCAGAGCACCATATGGAAAACCTTTTCCATTTGGAATTATAAGTAACCCTGGTGGAAGGTTTCCTAGAAGCCTTCAGGATATCCATTACACCTTGGGAGAGGTGTAGATCAGCAAACTCTAACTCTTCAAGAGCCAGGCCTTGAGATTGAGAGATTTCAGGTTCGGGTACCAAACCCTCCCCTGAGCACAGGTTAACAGGTTGTGCTTCCTGGGAAGACACAGGGGAAGATGGACTGCTAAGGACAGTAGGAGTGGATACCAGGGTTGTCTGGCCCAATCTGGAGCAATCAGGATCATCTTGCAGGGCTGAGATCTGATTTTGACTAGCACTTTGAACAGGAGAGGGAAGGGAGGAAAAGCATAGAGAAACTTCCCTTCCCAATTGAGGACTAAGGCATCCAGAGGGACTGAAGCCAACACTGGGGGCCTGCAGCAAAAAAGGGGAAGTTGGTGATTGTCTGGGGCTGCAAAAAGATCCATCTGCGGGGTGCCCCATCTGGCAAAGATCACCTCCAAAACCAGGGGGTTCAGTGACCATTCGTGATGGCCCTGGGAAATCCTGCTGAGAGCATCCGCCAGGACATTGTCCTTGCCTGGGAGGTGAACTGCCGTAAGGGAGGTGTTCAGGGAGTAAGCCAGAGACCACAACTTCATTGCTTCAGTGCACAAGGCCGCAGACCGAGTGCCCCCTTGCTTGTTGATGTACCACATTGTGGTGGTGTTGTCTGTTCTGACCTGTACAACTTTGTTCTGAACAGATTTGGAAAAAGCTTGAAGTGCTAGAAAAACTGCTCTGAGTTCCAACAGATTGATGTGGAGCAGAGATTCCTGAGGGGACCACAACCCGTGTAGTGAGGTCGCCCATGTGAGCTCCCCACCCCAAGAGGGATGCATCTGTAGTAAGGATTAAGGAGTGAGACTGAGTGACAAAAGGAACCCCTTGTCTCAGACTGCTCTGATCCTGCCACCACTGTAGGGCCTGGATCAGGGTTCAAGTCACTGGGATCAATTTGGTTAGAGGGTCTTTCCTTTGAGACCAAAAGGCTCTCAAACGGAAGTGGATGTCCCTCATCTGAAATCTTGCTCCCTGCACTACTGCTGTAGAGACAGCCATGTGCCCCAGGAGCTGTAGAAAATGCCTTGCTGGTCGAGAGACCTGCAGGGTGAATGAGGAGGCCAGAGAGACCAGGGTCCTTGCCCTGTCCAAAGGAAGGAAGGCTCTGGCTTTCTCTGTGTTCAGCTCTGCGCCTATGAAGGTCAGGAGCTGTACAGGCTCTAGAACTGACTTTGAAAGATTCAGAAGGAAACCTAGAGAGGTGAGCAGTTGCTGAGTTATCTGTAGGTGTAATCTGACTTGGTCTGGGGACTGGCCTACTATGAGCCAATCGTCCAGGTAAAGGAAGATGGCAATGTTTTGCCTTCTTAGGGAAGCAACTGCTACTGCCAGGCATTTTGTGAGTACCCTTGGAGCAGAGGTGAGGCCAAAGGGCATTGCTCTGAACTGGTAATGGCCTGAGGGCAGCTCGAACCTGAGGTAATTTCGATGGGAGCTTCTGATGAGAATAAGGAAGTAGGCATCCTTGAGGTCCAGAGACGCTAGCCAGTCCCCTGGCCTTAGAGAGGGTAGAATAATTCCCAGAGTCACCATTTTGAATTTTGGTTTTAAAAGGTGCTTGTTTAAGTATCTGAGATCCAGGATGGGCCGCCATTCTCCTGTCTTTTTGGGGGTAAGAAAGTACCTGGAGTACAACCCTTTGCCCTGGTGTAGGGGTGGAACCCTTTCCACAGCTCTGAGAGCCAGGAGGGAAGAGACCTCTGCCTCTAGGGCAAGTGCCTCTGGTGGATTTGCAGGTGGAAAGGATCTGGTTCTCATCTTTGGAAACTTTTGAAGCTGAGAACCAGTCCCTGGCTTACTACTTCCAGGACCCACTTGTCTGATGTCAGAGACTCCCAGTCCTGGACAAGTAAGCCAGCCTGCCCCCTACAGGTAGGTGAGAATCGGCCCTGGCAACCCCATCAGGGTGCCTGCTTGGCAGGGGCTTTGGGCTGAGGGGTGGAAGCAGGCCTGCTTGTACCCCGTCTGCCTCTCCCTCTAAAGAACCCCCTCTGGACATAGGCAGAAGAGAAGGCCTGGGCTTGGTAAAAAGGCCTATGAAAAGGCCTGCCCCTGCTCCTGGGAAGCTGCCTTTGAGGAGTGGCCTGCCTTTCCTTGGCCTGTGCACTCCTATAGGTGGTCCTATACTCATCCATTTTCTTCATGTAATTCTCTGTCTGCTCCCCAAACAGAGAATTACCCACAACAGGAAAATCCATGGCTTTAGTCTGGGTATCCTGTGACAGGCTAGTACATCTGAGCCAAGCTATTCTGCGAAGTGCCACAGGCGTAGCCATGACTCTTGATGACACATCATTTGAGTCCACTGCAGCATGGAATTGCACCTTGGATGCCTCAATACCATTAGCAGCCACCTGCTCCAGCTCCTTGGCAAGCTGGCCAGGGACCTGTTTTGCTAGAGCCATAACAGTATCCCATCTGATTTCTGATGTCTAGCAACATAAGCCATATAATTTGCCTGTCTGAGTCCCAAGGATGTTGCCATGTACTGTTTCTTTGCCATAGCATCAATCCTCCTGGAGTCCTTGTCCGGGGTGTGTGAAGCCAAGGGAATATTTGCCTTGTCACAGGCTGCAGTCTGCACTACCCCAACATGGCTGTATTGTTGTGTAAGGAACTCCGTATCAGAGCCTGACAATGTGTACCTCTTGTCCATTCTCTTATCCACAGGAGATATAGCGTGAGGAGTTTTTAGAATTTTAAAAGTCTGTTTCCCAAAAGATTTATGCAAGGGAATAAACAGTCTCCTAGACTCTGGGATATCCATCATTTCCACATAGTCAGGCTCCTCTTGATCATCCACAGCTTCCTCCATAGGGAGCTGGAGGGTTTCAGCCACTTTTTTATAAAACATAAAATGAGAAGGGGACTCAGAAAGCCTAGGAGGAGACACTCCTGAAGGTCTGTCTGGGGAGATGTCTGGGTCAATGGGCACATCCAGACTTTCAAATCCACATTCACTCTCCTCATACTCCTCTTCCCCCTCCTCCGGTTCATAATATTCCTCTAAATCATAATCTTGAACCGGTGGAACCGGCCGAACCGGGCGCTTACCTGAAGGTGCCGGTTCGGTCGGAACCGGGGAAAGCGACTGGACAATTTTAATCGCTTTGGCTATTTCTTCAGCGGTTGGAGAGGAAAGTTTTGGCTCCACACCAGCTGATTTCCTAGTCCTTTTTGCTGGAACCGACTCCTCAGAGTCGGTTCTCCTTTTGCCCGAGGAAGTCTCGCCCTGGTCAGAGGGCACTCCCTCTGGTTCGGCTGGAACCAAACCGGGCTGGCCATCCAGTTCAGCGGACTTTTTGGCCTCCCTTTCCCTGAGCCTACCAACTCTCTTTTCCAGGGTAGCTGCAGGAAAATTTTTACAAATCTGGCAGTCTGCATTAAGGTGGTCAAACCTCAGACAATAAACACAGGTGGTGGTGGGGGCCAGCCTGGAAAAGACTTCCCCACACACACTGCAGTGTTGAAACCCAGTGGGCCCGGTTTTTCTTTTGGGTTTCTCAGACATAGTGCCAGTCCTAACCAAACTTACCCGTTTATGGCAATCCACCAGGTAAGACCCTCTTATTGGTTTCCAACCGTGTCACGGGTCGTGGAAAAAACCATAATAAAATCCGTTTTTTTTTAGAACCGATAAGAACCGGTAACCACACTCTAAATCACAGATTAAGATATTTTAAACAACCTGATCAGTTCAAACCGAACCGATAAACCGTTTACAAGTTCCACACAGAACAGAAATACTGTAAACCTATCTAGTACTCACAAATACCACAGACAGAGCTTGAACCGACTGGTTGCGGTTTAAATTCGGTCGAAAACTGAGAAAAACAATACTTTAACCGACAAAATGAACCGAGCAGAAGGAGAAATCTCCGGAGCGACTGTTCAGTGAGGTGGAGTAAAGAATCTGATGGTTTGAGTTTGAAGAACAACAGACAGAGTTTCAACCGAGCTCAAGCTCAGCGTTCCATGCCTGGAATGGACCGTTAACTCTTTCACCTCCAGAGCAGTTCGAAGGTTGGGACTCACTGCATATGTCATAATATAGCAAGACTTCATGTTGTTTGAAAATGTATTTTCTTTAGATTTAAATTCAAGCTTAACCATATACCTGAGGTGTGAAGCTAAAATGCACTGTTATCACCCCAGATAGCCAAATAAGTACTAAAAGTAGAATAAAGGAATACTTATGTTTTAGTTATCTGTAGATGTGGTCTTCTACTTTTTAGCTTTTAAAGTCCTGGTGAGAACTTTTGGTTTTGGATGACAAATGTCCTTGGTGGTGAGTTTGGCTTTAGTCTGCTGTCTTTTTCCCTTGAACCTTGAACTGTAGAGTCTTTTGACATCAATTAAGCAATGCAGGCTGGATTCTTCTTGCTTGACATCACAAATCATCAAAAGTCACTTCAGGATTTAGTGGGAGAAATTAGACAACAAGATTTCAGCAGTTCAGCATAGTCTGTAGAAATATCTCTCCCTGTGGACAGCAATGCTGTATTGGGTAACTGGACTCTGTGACTCTTTTCTGTTTCAGTTCATTTCTGCTTTTGAACCTGCAACTCTGGAGACTCTGCTATTCAACAGCACTGCAGACTTGCTGGCTGGTAAATTCCAAAGTTAGTCTTTTGTTCAGGCTTTTAACAGAAATTCCAAAACATTACTTTAAGTGCAAATTCTCAGTATGCAAAACATAGGCCTTGCTTGATCCAATACTGGAAGAAAGTCCTTTCTGTAACCGTCAGTTGTAGCAGCTGGACCTGTGGCAGAGTTGTGCAGGCTTTCAGGCTGGTTTAGCATTCCTTTCGGTGGCAATGTTCAAGCCCAAGTAATGTTCCCAGCAGGTGTGGCTTCAGGCTTTGGGCCTAGTATAAGTCCAAGCTCATCCAAAATTGTCAGCACATTGAACACAGGTCTTCACACACCAAAGAATTAAGCAAATCTGGGCTAGCTTTGCCAGCATCCCATTTATGTCCCACTTACTGGGCGACATCACCATCAAGTTTTGATTGGTCCGAGCATTCTTTGAGGGTGTTACTGTTAGCCCCTCCTAAGCCATTTTTTATCAATATGACCTCATCCAGAAAAACTACTTTTGTTATAAACAACTTTTCTTTCTTGTATCTATATGCACTTCTGTACATATATAAAATTTACATTTTTAGATGCAACCTAAGGAGAGGATTCATTTGAGACCAAACAAGATGGTGTCAATTCTAATACAAAATCTATAATTAATAAAAGCATTATAAAACTTTTTCCTTTATAGATATCTAAAACGTATTTACAGAGTTCAGAAGTACATTTTTTCCTGTTTAAATTGATGTTACTTTGGCATACCTGCTATAATTAGAACTGTGTAAATTTAATAAAACTTCTTTAAGACAAGGATCTCCTTTGTTCAAAATAAGTGAACCATGACCTCATGTAATTATCCAGAGGCTTATAATCCACCTGACTAGTTGTTTGTGTTAAATAAACACTTTACTCTCTTTTCACTGACAAGGTGGCAAGGTCAGCTTACTACAGACCCTAAAATTGTCAATACATTTTAAACAGTTTTGAGGCTACAGATTTTTGTAAATAGCTCACAATGCTCTTTGTTGATGGGTTTAAAACTTACTCATTGGACAGGTAAATGTATTTCCAATAACCTGTATGATTTTGAAATGTATCAGAGTTTTTGTATATTTTCTATAAATAAAAGTCTTAATTCCTTAAAGCCAGTCTAAATCTATGTTAACCTCTGAGATGTGCTCTGGCTGGTACTGAAAAACAAGGTTGTAAATTATGTCAGGTTTCAAATTCTTCTGCTACTAATTGGAAGAGGCCATTCTATTTGAACAGACTATCCTAGAACACTTTTTTTTTCTGAAGTTGACCATATACAGTGGCGAGAAAAAGTATTTGCCCCCTTCCTGATTTTCTCTATTATTGCATATTTGTCACACTGGATGTTTTCAGGTCTTTAGACAAAATATAATATTAGATAAAGGGAACCTGAGTGAACAAATAACACTTTTTTTTTTTTACTTATTTCATTTATTTAATGAAAAAAGTTAACCAACACCAACTGGCACTGTGTGAAAAGTAATTGCCCCTAGTTAAATCAACCCAATTAAAAGGATAATTAGAGTCAGCTGATTGAACACAGCCAGGCTTGATTACAGCCAGCCCTGCTCAATATAAACCTCACTTATTTTGGCCCTTACCATCAGAGTCACGTTGCCAGCACAAAGATTCAACCAGCACATTATGCCATGATCAAAGGAAGTTCCTGAAAAGATCAGAAAAATTTGCTACCTCTTTCAGTCTGGAAAGGGTTACAAAGCTATTTCTAAGGCTCTGGACTCCATCGAACCACAGTGAGAGCCATAATCTCCAAATGGAGAACACTTGGAACAGTAGTGAATCTTCATAGGAGTGGGCGGCCTGCCAAAATTACTCCAAGGGCACAGCGTAAATCATCCAGGAAGTCTCAAAGGATCCTAAACAACATCCAAAGAACTACAGGCTTCTCTTGCCTCAGCTAAGGTCAGTGTTCATGACTCCACAATCAGAAAGAGACTGGGCAAAAATGGGCTTCATGTGAGAGTAGCAAGGCAGAAACCACTGCTAACCAAGAAGAACATAAATGTTCGCTCTCTCATTTGCCAAGAAGCACCTGGATGATCCACAGCCTTTTGGGAAAATGTTCTATGGACAGATGAGTCCAAAGTGGAACTTTTGGATGACATGGATCCCATAATGTCTCGGCAGAAGCAAACACAGCATTCCACAGTAAGAACACCATACCAACAGTCAAACATGGTGGTAGTGTGATGGTGTGGGGATGTTTTGCTGCCTAAGGACCTGGATGACTTGCCAAAATTAAAGGAACCATGAATTCTGCTCTGTACCAGAAAATTCTTAAGGAGAATGTCCAGTCGTTCTTCCATCAGCTGAAGCTGAAGGTAGTTGGGTCATGCAGCAAGACAATGATACAAAACACAAAAGCAAGTCCACATCAGAATGGCTAAAAGAAGTAAAATTAAAGTTTTGGAGTGGCTTAGTCAAAGTCCAGACTTAAGCCTACTAGAGATGCTGTGGCAGGACCTGAAACGAGCAGTTCATGCTCTAAAACCTACCAAATGTTACTGAATTAAAGCAGTTCTGCAAGGAAGAGTGAGTTAAAATTCCTCCACAGCGATGAGAAAGACTGATATTGAATTATAGGAAGTGTTTGGTTGTAGTCATTGCAGCTAAATGTATGTAAATCCAGTTATTATGTAAGTGGGGCAATTACTTTTTCACACAGTGCCAGTTTGTGTTGGTTAACTTTTTTCATTAAATAGGTGAAATAAAAAAATTAAAAACAAGTGTTATTTGTTCACTCAGGTTCCCTTTATCTAATATTACATTTTCTCTAAAGACCTGAAAACATCCAGTGTGACAAATATGCAATAATAGAGAAAATCAGGAAGGGGGCAAATACTTTTTCACGCCACTGTATGCTGTATTCCCTTTTCATGGCATCATTATTGTATGTTAGTATTTAAGCCTTAAACAGCCTTGCCCTTGTTTTAAAGATTCATTTAGACATTAATTTAATCAGAAACATTTATAGGACTTAAGTCAATATAAGAATACAGAATAATACTTAAGAACATAATACTATTATAATAACATATTTAACTCAAATTAGTTCTGTTCCTACATTCCCCCCTTTTGAATCAAAATGCACCTCAAAAATGCATTTGTAATTCAAAACGATAATTCTACTATATATGGGTATATAGTTTTAAGCATTGCAGGGAAAACAAAACATAAGACAAAGTTGCATCATCATGCAATAACTTATGACATCATCAGCCCATTACATCATCACAATACATCAGGAATGACATCACTAGATGGCATCAGTGGAGACATACTATTTTGCATAGATGTGTGTACAGTACTATATGAACTAACATGATTAAACATGATTACAACTATGTACTCTTTCAACATAGCATTTTTACATTGTTGAACATTTTAATACAACAAATTCTGTTTCTTACCTTTAAAAATCAGCATTACAATTGACATTTTAGCTAGACTCTAATTCCTGATTACCACTCATTTTCCCATGTTTTACTGCGTTCACGATACTGCCTCAACTGATTAATATGAACCCATTTAGGTAATACCTCTCCAGTGCTTTTATGCTTTAGTTTAATTTGGTAGGCAACAGGTGAGATTTTGTCAGTGATCACAAAGGGTCCTTGCCAACTTGGAAGAAACTTTTTGACCTTGGCTTCATCTCTACTGTAGTTAAACACTTTATTACCAATTTGATACTCTTTTGGACTAGTTTTCCTGTTATAATATGACTTAGAAGCTTCAGCACTTTTCTCTAAGTTTCTCTGAACAAATGCAAAAGTTTCTCGGAAATGCTGTTTTAAATGGGTTACATATTCATGTGCTGTAGTGGCACATGCTGAATTTACATTTCCTGTGGTACATAGGAGATGTAAAGGTAACACCATCGGTCTTCCTGTCATTATTTTAAAAGGAGGAACACCTGTAGACTTATTAGGAGTAGCCCGTATGGCCATTAAAGCAGCAGAACTACGATAAAAAAACAACTGCGCTTTTTTGACAGTTTATTCCCGGTGCCCTGCTAATCATATACCTGGTACTCTTTCTTGCCGGCATTGTACTATCGCCGAGTAATTTACTCAGCTATTCTGTGCTTTTGTTTGCATTTCTGCCACTAAGCATGTTTCACTGGAACCCCCTCTGCTGCCAACTCCACATGTGAATGACTTGCAGGGACATCGGGGATAGTCAGCAGAAGGTCCCTCTGCTGTTGTCAAAAGACCTGACGTGACCAGTAGAAAAACCGCAGCTGAAAATTAGTCAGCCGCCATATTTGTTGTAGCGCTACAACACTTCAAATAAATTGCAAATATCTAAAAAAAACTAAAGATGACTGGAAAAAAACATTTACAGGTATGGAAACTGGAACTTTGGCCACATGCTTACAGCCGAAAAACAGAATTTTGATAGGTCACTTCCTGATTTCGTAGTACTGCTGCTTTAATACCAGTGGTAACTTTACATCCCAATCTTTTCCTGAAGAACTGATATATTTATTCAGTATATACACACAATTGTTTGATTAGTGCGTTCCACCTGTCCAGATGACTGTGGATGGTGGGACACATGTAGTTTCCTCTGTACTCCTAGAATTTTCCACACATTCTCTAATACCTCTCCTGTGAAATGAGGACCTCTATCAGACTCTACTCTTAATGGTTATACCCTTCGACTAAACACATAGTTTATTAGTAAGAAAGCAGTGGTTTTGGTAGTGTTATCTGGAGCAGGTATACACTCGACCCATTTTGTGAACAGACAAGTAACTGTCAAAAGATATTGGTTACCCCTTGAAGATCTGGTAACAGGACCAATCCAGTCAATCTGGATGTCTGACCAAGTCACAGCGATGCCTTTTGACTGTAATGGTACTCTATGTCTGGGAGTGGCTGGTTGGAACTTGCAACAGGTTATACACCCTTGTACATACCCTGCAACATCATCATACATGTTGGGCCAGTAGGCTATCTCTTTCAAGGTTTCATAAGTTCTTCTATCCCCCCCAAGTGCTCCTGATGGTTTATCATGGGCATGTTGTAACAATTTCCCTGTGGCCTAAAGGAACCACCCATTGGACCTCATGTGGGTTTTTACCAGTCCTTACCAAGAGATTGTTCCTTAATTGGAATTTGTCCTTGGTTATACATGGCTCTCAGGTCCCGGCTATCCTGTAGGTCATTGTCAGAAATCATGCTTTTAGTGGGATCCTAAATGAAACGATAACATTTTTCTACCACTTCAACCTCTTGTTGCATTTTTACTAAATCAAAGTCAGGTTTTTTACTATACAAGTGTAGAACCTTATTTTTCTGTTCCTGCTGCTTTTATCTGCAGGTAACTACATCCACCTTAGCCTGGACAGGAGGGACAAAGTTCCATTCTTCTCCACTTAAAGCACCCTCCCTAGCCAGAGATCTGTTAGGTCATTTCCTGTTTTGTCTGGTCCCTGAATTTTGGAGTGTCCTTTTACCTTTTTCCAATGAACAACCAGCTTATGTTCCTGAACCAACTGATCTATGGCTAAGATAAGGTCTGCATGAATTACCTTACTGCCTCTTGAATTGATCATACCATTCACCTTCCACCTTGGTAAATGTGTAAGGAAGTCCTGCCTAACAATTAGTCAGTACAAATTACAATGTCTTGTAACTTATGTTGTAGTGCAGTCTGTACTGCTATATAGGTGGCTGCCAATTGCCAATTTTGCATTTTGGTTAGACTTAGGACCGCGCTTGTACTTGATAGGAGTACATGGTACATTATCCTGCCATACCACTCCTAAACCAGAACATTGGTCTTCACCTTGCCGGAATGAACAACCATTAACACAGGCTCTAGGAAAATTTTCACACACATTTTCATCATAGTGGTGGTGCCTGTTACGTTGGTACGCCATATCCAACTCAGGAGATAGGTCATGGTCTTGTACTGGAAGCTCATCTACAGTACAATTATGCATCTCCAGGTCTGCTAACCCTTGAGCTACTGCATTCCTTTTGTTCTTTGCATACCTAACCTTTAGGGGTAGGCCCTGGAGTGCTAAGGTCCAGGCCACAATTCTGCTGCTAGACACATTACCATCCTTAAGCTTGAGGGTTGGTGACCAGTCTTTACAACAATTTTTTTTTTTCACCACAAATGTAAGTTTTGAACCGTTGTACTGCCCATACAGTGAAAAACAATGCCTTTGCACAATCTGAAAACTTTTTTCCACATCACTCGAGGTTTTACTCGCATAAGCAATAATGCTTTTGTCTGAATCATGTTTCTCATATAACACTGCACTGATGCTGCTACTAGTATGTCCTACCTCTAGATAAAAATCCTTACTCATTTGTGGGTAAGCAAGACATGGTGCTCGACTCAGACCATCTTTTAGAGCTTGCATGGCTGTCTCTTGCTCCCCCCCCCCCACACCCAGGGTTCTGACTTTTTCAGCAGCCTGGTGAGAGGATAGGCAATTTCTGCATAGTTCTGGATAAACTGTCTTGAGTAATTACAGATCCCTAGAAAACTGCAGAACTCTTTTAAAGTTTTAGGTGGGCCAATTTTTTTGATGGCCTCAACTTTGGCATGTTGAGGACGAAGTCCATCAGGACCAACTTCATGCCCAAGATAGTTTACCCTATCTCTGAACCATTGCCGCTTTGGTAAGGACAACTTTGCACCAGCATCTTTGAGCTGGTTTAACACATAGGTGACCTCAGCTAGGTGTTCCTCAAAAGTGTTGCTTTTGATTAGTACATCATCCACATAAACCAGATTTCCTCTGCTCTCTGCATCAGGCATGGCCTTGTGCAGAAAGATACTGAAATCCGCTGGTGAATTTAAGTACCCAAAAGGGCACCTATTCCAGGTGTACTGTCTCCTTCCAAAAGTAAAAGCCAGTTTATATTGATCTTTTGGGTCTACTTTTAATGTCCAGAATCCATTTGCTATATCTAGCATAGTGAAATATTTGGCACCTTGAACTCTGGCCAAACTTTGGTCCAAATATGTCATGGGCCAGCGACTATAGTCAATAGTGAGTCTCCACTTTCCTGTGGGGTTTAGTACAAGCCAAATGGGGGAATGATAAATAGAGTTTACCTGTCTTATAATTCTTCGCTCCATTAAGGTATCCAGTATCTCCTGAATATGTTCCTAAGCTGCTAGTGGTATTCTGTACTGGTGTACATAAACCGGACTGTTACTAGGGTCGGTAGGGAGCCTGGTAACATGGAGGTCAGTTACCCCGCAATCGTGAGCATCTTTTGCAAACATGTCTTTAAACTGAAGGAACATTTCACAAACTTTTTCTACTTCCGTTTCACAATTACAATTTTGTATAGCTTGCTCAATTTGTTCTTTAAAATCTGGGAAAGGTAAAGTTTTACCTATTTTTACCTCATCTTCTATTATCTCAGAAACATTTTTAGCATCAATCACATGAACCTCTTTAAATAGTTTTGTTTCATTAACCAAAGTGGACAGTACAAGGTAATCATTTTCAACTTTACATGCCTGTATTTCTTCTTTATCTACTGGACAAATCTCTTGTAAAGCAATTAAACCATTTGGTACAGACCTTATTTCTTCATCTGTGACATCCTGAACAATGTCTTCTGGTAACTCCCCAATAACTGGAACAGTTAACTCCAAATCATAAAAGGATTCTGCTATCGCTACTCCTAACTCACAATTAGCTGCTATAGTGATAGGCTCTACTGTTGGGTTATGTACCAAGAAAAAATTACTCACCTTAGTAATGTTGTTTTTTCTATTGGAGTCTTGCTATATTATAGACATTAGCAGTTTGATCCAGCTCTAGAACTGCCCCGGAGTGCAATGGTTAAAACCATTCCAAAATAGAATTTTGGCACGAGAGCAGCTCTATCTGTGTCATTTCAAACTTGAACTGTCAGATCTTTACAAGCCAAACTCACTAAGATCTGTGTGGAGCTGTAACCTACACTAGCCAAATGGCTACCTAAATAATAACAACCATTGATGGTCCCAACACCCAAGACTCAAGTCAGGGACCAGAAATACTAACACCATTCTAATAATATGAAAATGGAACATAAGTATAATAAAATACACACACGCTGCACACATACACCCCCAAAGTCCCAAAGGGGACAAAATGCTAACAGGACATAAGTAGTGCCCACACATGTTGCCCGCACCCCACCAAGTAGAGGTTCTGAGAGGGGCAGGTTGGGAGGTTCTAATATAGCAGGTTCCATTAGAAGAAACATTACTAAGGTGAGTAATTTTTCTTCAAACAACATGAAGTCTTGCTATATTATAGACATTAGCAGAATACACAGCAGTACCTCCATGGAGGAGGGCAGAACCTACTTAGGGAATAGGCTCTGAAGAACAGCTGTGCAAACCGAGCATCTCTCCTGGCCTGGACATCCAGGGAGTAGCTTGGTAAAATGTGTACCATTTTCCAATTAGCAGCCTGGCAAATCTCTAATAAAGGGATATCTCTGGCAGCAGCTAGAGACGCAGCTGTACCCCTGGTAGAAATGAGCCCTCAAACCGGGGGCTCTGCCCACTTTCTGATAAAATGGGTACAAGAGACAACCACCTGGCTATTGATCTCTTTAGTGGCAGGTTTGCCTTTTCCCAACTTCACCATAGGTAAGGAAAAGTTGAGGATTCAACCTGTGACCTTTGGTACGCTTCTATATAATAACCAAGAGCTCTTTAACATCCAGGTTGTGCAACCTCCTCTCACCCAAAGAGGAGTGATCAGTGAAAAATACTGAAGGGAGATAGCTTGATTAAGATGGAAATCTGAAACCACCTTAGGCAAAACTTCCTATTAGTCCCAGGACTACCTTATCCCTGTGGAAAGAAATAAAGTCAGTCTCCACTGACAAGGCTTGCACTCACTTATGCGCCTGGCAGAAGTGATAGCCACTAGAAAAACAGTTTTCAAGTTAGATACTTAAGCTCTGCAGAAGACAGAGGTTCAAAGGGGGTTGCATTAACTGGGCAATGCAAACATTAAGGTCCCAAGCAGGGGCCAGTTCTCGAAGGAGGAGATTAGTATGGAGTAATCCTTAAAAACTTGGAAAACACAGGATTAGAGGAAAGAGGGATGACTTCCTGTTGACACAAAAGCAGACACAGCTGCCAAATGAACTCTCAGGGTAGCTGGTCTGAGACCCAAGGAATTAAGATGTACCATGTAATCTAACAAAATGGGCACTTCAGCAGATTCTGGGAAATATTTTTCCAGCACACCAAATGGAAAACCTCTTCCATTTAGAACTATAAGTAGCTCTAGTGGAAGGCTTTCTGGAAGCCTTTAGGATCTCAAGAACACCCTGAGAGGTGTAAATCAGCAACTCTAACTCCTCAAGAGCCAGGCCTTGAGGTTGAGGGATTTGAGGTCCGATACCAAACCCTTCCCTGGGCACAAGTCAACAGATTGTGATTCCTGGGAGGCACAGGGAAGATGGACTGAGAGACAGCAGGAGTGGGTACCAGGACTGCCTGGCCTATCTGGGCAATCAGAATCACCCGCAAGGCTGAGATCTGATTTTGACTAGTACTTTGAATAGGAGAGGAAAGGGGGAAAGTATCAGAGGAACTTCCTCCCAATCCAGAAGAAGGGCATCCAGGGGAACTGAGCCCAGCACTGGAGGCCTGCAACAGAACAGAGGAAGTTTGTGATTGTCTGGGGCTGCAAAAGATCTATCTGAGGATGCCCCACCTGGCAAAAACTATCCCCAGCACTCTGAGGATCCAGGGACCATTCGTGATGGCCCTGGGAAATCCTAGCTGAGGGCATCCGCTAGGACATTGTCCTTCCCTGGAAGATGAACTGCTATGAGGGAAGTGTTCAGGAATAGGCCAGAAACCACAACTTCTGCCTCGGTGCACAAGGTCAAGACCGAGTGCCCCCTGTTTGTTAATGTACCACATTGTTGTGGTGTTGTCTGTTCTGACTTGTATCACCTTGTCATGGACAGATGCAGAAAAGCTTGAAGAGCTAAAAGACAGCTCTGAGTTCCAGCAAATTGATGTGGAGCAGAGATCCTGTGGGGACCAAACTCCCTGAGGGGAAAGGTCGCCTATGTGGGCTCCCTCAACCCAGAAGGGAAGCATCTGTAGTGTGAGAGTCGTCGTAGAAGGGGAAATGAAGGGGACCCCGCTTTAAATTGTTCTGATCCTTCCACCACTGGAGAGCTAGGATCAAGGTTCAAGTCACTGGGACCAACTTGGAAAGGGGTCTCTTCTCTGAGACCAAAAGGTTCTCAATGAAACTGAATGTCCTCATCTGAAATCTGTCCCTGCACAACGGCTGTGGATGCAGCCATGTGCCCCAGGAGCTGCAGAAAGTGTCTTGCTGGTCGAGAGACCCGCAGAATGAAGGAAGAGGCCAGAGCCACTAAATTCTCCTTACCCTTTCTGGGGAAGAAAGGCTCTGGCTAGCTTGTGTCCACCTTGCCCCTATAAAGGTGAGTACCTGACTGGTTCCAGAACCGACTTTGTAGGTTTAGCAGAAAACCCAGAGAGGTGAGAAGCTGCTGAATGACCTGCAGGTGAGATTCTACCTGTTCTGGGACTGGCCTACAATGAGCCAGTCGCTCTAGATAGGGAAAACAGCAACCTCTGCCTCCTTAAGTGGGCCACTGCCACTGCTAGACACTTTGTGAATACCCTTGAGCAGAGGTAAGGTCAAGGGCATTGGTTTGAACTGGTAATGACCTGAGGGAGTTCGAATCTGAGGTACTTTCTCGGAGGATCTTCTGATTAGGACATGGAAATAGGCATCTCAGGTCCAGGGAGGCTAGCCAGTCCCGGCCTTGGGAAGGTAAAATCATTGCTAGAGTTACCATTTTGAACTTTGGTTTCAAAAGATGCATGTTCAGATATCTGAGATCTAAAATGGGCCGCCATTCTCCTGTCTTTTTGTAAGGAAGTATCTGAATACAGACCCCTGCCCTGATGCAGGGAGGAACCTTTCTACTGCTCTGAGAGCTAACAGGATGAGACCTCTGTTTCCAGAGCGAGGGTCTCTGAAGCACTTGTAGGTAGAAAAGTCTGCTTCTCAACTTGGGAAACTTTTAAGCTGAGAACCAGACCCTGGTTTACTACTTCAGAACCCACTTGTCTGAGGTTAAAGCAGCCCACCTGACTGAAGGTAAGCCAGCCTGCCCTCACTGGTACAGGAGACCGCCCTGGGCACCCCATCAGGGTGCCTGCTCAGGAGCTTTTAGCTGGGGGTGGGAGCAGGTCTGCCCACCCCTCGCCTGCCCCTGCCTCTGAAGAAGCCCTCTGAGCATAGGCAGAAAGGCCTGAGTCTGGCACAAGGCTCCGTGAAAAGGCTCTCCCCTACCCCTGGGCATGCTCTTGAGGAGTGGCTTGCCGCCTCTAGCCTGGGCACCTTGTAAGTAGTCCCATATTCATCCATCTTCTTCATGTACTTCTGTCTGCCTCCAAACAGAGAATTCCCACCACAGGAAAATCCACAGCCTTAGTCTGGGTATCCTGGACAAACTAGTACACCTGAGCCAGGCCAACCTACGTAAAAGCTACAGATGTGGCCCATGACCCTAGAGGAAACATCATTAACATCCACAGCAGCATGAAACTGAACCTTAGAGGTTTCAATGCCATCAGCAGCCACCTGTTCTAGTTCACTAGCCAGCTGGCCATGGGCCTGCTTGGCCAACTGCATAACAGTATCCCATCTAGATTTCTGATACCTAGCTACATAAGCCATATAATTTGCTTGCCTGAGTCCCAGAGAGGCTGCCATATACTGTTTTTTTGCCATGGCATCAATCTTCCTGGAATCCTTGTCAGGAGGATGTGGCCAAGGAATATTAGCTTTATCACAGGCAGCAGCCTGAACTACCCCAACATGACTGCATTGTTGAGAAAGGAATTCTGTATCAGGGCCTGACAATGTATACCTTCTGTCCATCTTTTATCTACAGGAGGCACAGAATTAGAGCTTTAAAATTTTAATTGTTTGTTTCCTAAAAGACTTATGTAAAGGAATAGACAATCTCCTAGACTCTGGAATATCCATCATTTCTACAAAATCAGGCTCCTCTTGCTCATCCACAGCCTCTTCTAAAGGAAGCTGGAGGGTTTCAGCAACTTTTTTATAAAACATAAAAAGAGATGGGGACTCAGACAGCATAGGGGGAGATTCTAAAGGTCTGTCTGGGGAGATGTCCGGTTCAATGGGCACACCCAGACCTTCCCAGCCACATTCATACTGTTCATAATCCTCCTCCCCCTCCTCTGGTTCATAAATTCTCAATATCATAATCCTGAACCACTGGGACCGACGAACCGACCTTTACCAGATAGTGGTGGTTCGGACGGACCCTGAGACAGTGACTGGACAATTTGTATGGCTTTTGTTATCTCTGCAGCAGTTGGAGAAGGAATTTTGGACTCAGACCTGCTGATTTTCTTGTTTTCTTTACTGGAATTGGTTCCTCAGAACCAGCTTTTCTTTTCCCAAGGAAGTCTGGCCTGGTCAGAGGGCACTTCCTCTGTCTGCTGGCACCGAACCGGCTGGCCATCTGGGTCAGCGGACTTTTGGCCTCTCGCCCCTGAGCCTGCCCAATCTTTTTTCCAGGGTGGCTGCAGGGAAATTCTATACCTGGCAGTCTGACTGGAGGTGGTCAAACCCCAGACAATAAACACAGGTGTGTGTGGGTCAGCTTTGGCAAAGACTTCCCCACAAACATCACAGTGTTGAAACCCAGTGGGCCCGGTTTTCTTTTGCCTCTAGACATAATGCCAGCCTAACCAAAAAACTTGCCCTTTAACGGTAGTGCCAGGCAAGACACTCTTATCGTTCCTAACTCGTGTCACTGGTATTGAAAAAACGTAATAAACTGTTTTTTAGAACCGATAAGAACCGGGAACCGCACTCTAAAATAGTAACTTTTAGTTTTAAATGAGTTTTAACCCACTGATCGGTTCAAACCGAACCGATAACTTACAAGTTCCACACAGACAAAACCTTTATTTACTTACGGTTACCACAGATAGAGCTTGAACCGAACGGTTTTATGGTTAAAATAAAACTATTCTCGGTTAAATCCAACCGAGAAACACTTTTTAAACCGAGAAATGAACCTACAGAAGGAGAAATCCGGAGCGACTGTTCACTGAGGCGGAGTAAAGAATCTGACAGTTCAAATTTGAAATGACACAGATAGAGCTGCTCTCGTGCCAAAATTCTATTTTGGAATGGTTTTAACCATTGCACTCCGGGGCAGTTCTAGAGCTGGATCAAACTGCTAATGTCTATAATATAGCAAGACTTCATGTTGTTTGAAGAGATGCATTACTTTGCTGCTCATGTCTAAGAAAGGTATGGAGTGGATTTTTAAACCCATTTCACTAAGTTGCTTGTCAAGCACAAAGAGTGCAGTCTTGTCATGCATTTCTTGGCCTTTCTTTACATTGACTTTAAGAGAGAAATCCTTGACATTACTTGGAATTTTTGTAGTCAACTCATTTACCACCTGGCACACTTGAGGAATAGTTTGTCCAGACCTCAAGGCCTGTGGTGTCACTTTTATTGGGTAAGGGTCCCCCCTTATTCGTGACCAAGAACATCATTGGCTAGGTCAACATACACACCCAGTTGTACAAGGATGTCTAACCCCAGGTACATGGGAGATTTTAGGCCATGTACTACCTTTACAGGGTGTTGTATTTTTTTTTGCTCTATTTGGAGGTTCAAAGCACAGACACCTATGCTTTTCACGTTAGTGGTCTGATGTGGGATATTTTCCAACCGGTCCTGTTTCTTTACACATGTTAAACTAGGCATCTGCCTTTTTAACATCTTGTAAAACAGTTCACTAATTAAACAGTGCTCATAACCTAAGCATAACACAGAATTTACTATTTGCAAATTCTCTGCTTTGACGGGCACCTTTAACCTGCCTTCCTCTGACCTTATATTGCAGAGTAAGGACTTGTGACTTAGTGGCTGTGTTTCATTTCCGCCATCAGAGGGAGTTGGGTACTCTGAATTTAATGTCTCTGTGTCAACTGCAGGGCATGCTTCTAAGACAGCAGGGTCCACTTCCTTGGTGAAGAAAGTGAGGCCTTTTGCATTAATCTCAGACTTTACCACATCATGCTTTGACAGACAAACCACGTGAGCTTTACTTCTCCATGGAGCCACATTTTCAGTATCACCTAGTACAGACACATCAGGTACATCAGAACGTACAAAATCCAATTTAATTGTTGCATCCCTTTTCTCAAGATAACATGATTCTGATTGTTTAGCAACCTTAAGACTCTTCCCAAATGGAATGGGCCGGTTTACCTGTGCCCACAGGATTCCATGGAAATAGTCAATGATAGGCCGAAATCTTTTTAGGAGGTCATTTCCAATCAAGAAATCATCCCCAGTTCTATCAGTGATATACACTGGGTGGTTGACTTCCATCTTGCCAAACCTCAAATTTAGCCACACTTTACCTAGGGTCTGTTGAGCCCCCCCCCCCCCGCCAAATAACCTACTACGTGTAAGCCATCAGAGAGGTTTCTTAACACCTTAGAGTCACCTACTGCATCAACCAGTTTGTCATAAAAGCTTCTGGACATCAAGGTAGCTTCCGCTCCAGAGTCAACTAAAGATTCATGACTTAGGCTGTTTTCAATCTTGCTGTCAAAATAAAACCTAACTGCATCCCCTTTAGGGATTAAGTTGCCCAAGTAGAATTTGCTTTTCTTAACTCCTGGCAACCTGGCAGGTTTACTGTGACACTCTACACTGCCTGCAGCAGTAACTTGGGATACCTCTAGGGTAAGGGCAGGTTTTGCATTAACACTCTCATTTTCCAATTTCATAGCAGTTTTATTACCACTGTCAACCATTGCAATTTCATTAACCTGGGCAGCATTAGGAAGGACAGAAGGCTCTAGTCACTGGCCATTATTGTTGGTTCCACTGTTGCTTGAGGTTGCAGATGGATTCTGCACAGGGGTAGGAAACCCAGAAGGCAGAGGAGGAGGGGGGACCAAATGCTGGAGCAGCAATTTTAAGTTTCCCATCTCCTCCTTTATTCCCTGTATTTCCTCCATGACTGGGGAACCAGGTCGAGGTTTGTCTTGAAAGCTCTAACCATCTAGCCCATTGTTATAGTTGTGATGCCCCCTATAGGCACCTCTACCACCCCTATAGTCCTTTACTTTCTGCATCCCGGATGAGCCCCCAAAAATGTCAAAACAAAGGCTTATATCATCACTTTTTATAAGAATGCACTTGGATTCACCTCAGGCCTTACCCAAAAGTTATTTCATAAATTGCCAAAAATAATAAATATTCACATGTGATATTATCCTATGCTCTCCAGATTCAAAAATGACGGTGAAAAACACTGTTGCCACACTTTGGATTATATAAGAGATAAATATATTTTATTCACATATGTACAAGTCCTAAATATTCATAACTAGTATAAATATCAAGTACAATAAAAGTAAACAAACTGTAAGGTAAACAAAAGATTAGAAAATCAAGTACATTATATAAAACAAATCTTAGCAAATAAGCAATGTAAATGAGTAAACACTATTCAGCATAATATTATTTCTTTAGCATACTTATAAATAGCATGACCTTTTCTTTTTTTTTCTATGAGAACTTGCAGTTCATTACACCAGTGCTTCAGATTATCTTGGCAGGATACTTGCTTAAACTTTATAGTATGAAAAAGGTATTTTCTTTAGATTTAAATTCAAGCTTAATCATACACCTAAGGTTTGAAGCTAAAATGCACTGTTATCACCCCAGATAGCCAAATAAGTACTAAAAGTAGAATAAAGGAATACTTATGTTATCTGTAAATGTGGTCTTCTACTTTTTAGCTTTTAAAGTCTTGGTGAGAACTTTTGGTTTTGGATGACAACTGTCCTTGGTGATGAGTTTGGTTTTAGTCTGCTGTCTTTTTCCCTTGAACTGTAGAGTCTTTTGACATCAATAAAGCAATGCTGGCTGGATTCTCCTTGCTTGATGTCACAAATCAGCAAAAGTCACTATACGATTTAGTAGGAGAAATCAGATGAGATTTTGGCAGCTCTGCACAGTCTGTATAAAGACCTCTCCCTGTGGACAGTAATGTTGTTTTGGGTAACTGGACTCTGTGACTTTTCTGTTTTAGTTCATTTCTGCTTTGAACCTGCAACTCTGGACTCACTGCTATTCAACAGCACTGCAGACTTGCTGGCTGGTAAATTCCAAAGTTAGTCTCTTGTTCAGGCTTTTAACAAAAATTCCAAAACATTACTTTTAGTGCAAATTCTCAGTATGCAAAACATAGGCCTTGCTTGATCCAATACTGGAAGAAAGTCCTTTCTGTAACAGTCAGTTGCAGCTGGACCTGTGGCAGAGTTGTGCATGCTTTCAGGCTGGTTTAGCACTCCTTGCAGTGGCAATGTTCAAGCCCAAGTAATGTTCCCAGCAGGTGTGGTTTCAGGCTTTGGGCCTAGTACAAGTCCAAGCTCGTCCAAAATTGTCAGCACATTGAACACAGGTCTTCACACACCAAAGAATTAAGAAAATCTGGGCTGGCTTTGCCAGCATCCCATTTATGTCCCATTTACTGGACGACATCACCATCAAGTTATGATTGGTCTGAGCATTCTTTGAGGGTATTACTGTTAGCCACACCTGCTGGGAACATTACTTGGGCTTTAACATTACCACCGCAAGGAGTGCTAAACCAGTGTTTAGACAGTCTTATAAAAAATGATACTATAAGTCTTTATCCTGGACGAGCCCCCAAAGCTGTCGGGACAAAGGCTTATATCACTTTTTATAAGAATGCACTTGGATTTACCTCGGGCCTTACCCAAAAATAATTTCATAAATTACCAAAAATAATAAATATTTACATGTGATATTATCCTATGCTCTCCAGATTCAAAAATGACGATGAAAAACACTGTTGCCACACTTTGGATTATATAAGAGATAAATATATTTTATTCACATATGTACAAGTCCTAAATATTCATAACTAGCATAAATATCAAGTACAATAAAAGTAATGTAAACAAACTGTAAGGTAAACAAAACAGATTTTACAAAAATCAAGTAAATCATATAAAACAAAACAAATCTTAGCAAATATGCAATGTAAATAAGCAAACACTATTCAGCATAATAAATGACAGTTCATATTATTTCTTTAGCATACTTATAAATAGCATGACCTTTTCTTTTTTTTTTTCTATGAGAACTTGCAGTTCATTACACCAGTGTTTTAGATGATCTTGGAAGGATACTTGCTTAAACTTTATAGTACGAAAAAGGTATTTTCTTTAGATTAAAATTCAAGCTTAACCATACACCTAAGGTTTAAAGCTAAAATGCACTTTTATCACCCCAACTGGCCAAATAAGTACTAAAAGTAGAATAAAGGAATACTTATGTTTTAGTTATCTGTAGATGTGGTCTTCTACTTTTTAGCTTTTAAAGTCTTGGTGAGAACTATTGGTTTTGGATGACAAATGTCCTTGGTGGTGAGTTTGGCTTTAGTCTGCTGTCTTTTTCCCTTAAACCTGGAACTGTAGAGTCTTTTGACATCAATTAAGCAATGCTGGCTGGATCCTTCTTGCTTGACATCACAAATCATCAAAAGTCACTTCAGGATTTAGTGGGAGAAATTAAACAACAAGATTTCAGCAGTTCAGCACAGTCTGTAAAAAGGTCTCTCCCTGTGGACAGCAATGTTGTTTTGGGTAACTGGGACTCTGTGACTCTTTTCTGTTTCAGTTCATTTCTGCTTTTGAACCTGCAACTCTGGACTCTCTGCTATTCAACAGCACTGCAGACTTGCTGGCTGGTAAATTCCAAAGTCAGTCTCTTGTTCAGGCTTTTAACAGAAATTCCAAAACATTACTTTTAGTCCAAACTATCAGTATGCAAAACACAGGCCTTGCGTGATCCAATACTGGAAGAAAGTCCTTTCTGTAACAGTCAGTTGTAGCAGCTGGACCTGTGGCAAAGTTGTGCAGGCTTTCAGGCTGGTTTAGCACTCCTTGGCGGTGGCAATGTTCAAGCCCAAGTAATGTTCCCAGCAGGTGTGGCTTCAGGCTTTGGGCCTAGTATAAGTCCAAGCTCATCCAAAATTGTCAGCACATTAAACACAGGTCTTCACACACCAAAGAATTAAGCAAATCTGGGCTAGCTTTTCCAGGATCCCATTTATTTCCCACTTACTGGGCGACATCACCATCAAGTTATAATTGGTCTGAGCATTCTTTGAGGGTGTTACTGTTAGCCCCTCCTAAGCCAATTTTTTATCAATATGACCTCATCCAGAAAAACTACTTTTGTTATAAAAAACTCTTCTTTCTTGCCATCTATATGCACTTCTGTACATATATACAATTTACATTTTTAAATACAACGTAAGGAGAGAATTCATTTGAGACCAAACATGATGGTGTCAATTCTAATACAAAATCTATAATTTATAAAAGCATTATAACATTTTTCCTTTATAAATAACTAAAAAGTATTTACAGATTTCAAAAGTACATTTTTTCCTGTTTAAAATTATGTTACTTTGGCATATCTGCTATAATTAGAACTGTGTAAATTTAATAAAACTTCTTTAAGACAGGTATCTCCTTTGTTCAAAATAAGTAAACCATGACCTCATGTAATTATCCAGAGGCTTATAATCCACCCTAGTTGTTTGTGTTAAATAAACACTTTACTCTCTTTTCACTGACAAGGTGGCAAAGTCAGCTTACTACAGACCCTAAAATTGTCAATACATTTTAAACAGTTTTGAGGCTACAGATTTTTGTAAATAGCTCACAATACTCTTTGTTGATGGGTTTAAAACTTACTCATTGGACAGGTAAATGTATTTCCAATAACCTGTATGATTTTGAAATGTATCAAAGTTTTTGTATATTTTCTATAAATAATAGTCTTAATTTCTTAAAGCCAGTCTAAATCTGTGTTAACCTCTGAGATGTGCTCTGGCTGGTACTGAAAAACAAGGTTGTAAATTATGTAGGTTTCAAGTTCTTCTGCTACTAATTGGAAGAGACCATTCAATTTAAACAGACTATCGTAGAACACTTTTTTTTCCCCCCCTGAAGTTGACCATATATGCTGTATTCCCTTTTCATGGCACCATTATTGTTTGTTAGTATTTAAGCCTTAAGCAGCATTGCCCTTGTTTTAAAAATTCATTTAGACATTAACTTAATCAGAAACATTTATAGAACTTATTAAGTCAATACAACAATATAAAATAACAATTAAAAATATAATATTATAATAAAAAATTTAACTCAAATTAGTTTTGTTCCTACAAACCCTATATCCCTTATACTTCTGCTCTGGCTACAGTTCCCACCCAAAATCGCTTACTGTGGAAATGATTATGGTGTCACTGATGGAGGATTTAATGTCCAGCATAGATGAGCAGACAGAGCAGATCAAGTCTGAGGGCTAGAGATCATGCTTTCATATAGATAACAGAAAACATAATGCATCATAATGCTGTTTTGTCTGAAAAGCATGTTTTGTTTTTAACAATAAAAAAAAAAAAGAAGAAATTCCCTTATGATGTCAGAAGCTCTCTAAGCAGCAGATATAGGATGGTATTCTGACTTGTAAAACAAGCATCTGTCAAGTTAAGCAGTAAGACATAACGGGGTGTGCATTACGGTGTGATAACTGCACTCCTAGGGGCATAGTTGGGCACAAGGCTGAAGGCAGAGTGACGGTCGTCCCTAGGAGTGCGGTTATCACACCGTAATGCACAACCCCCCCGAGTGTTTTATTGCACTTATAAAATGGCCCTTTAGTTTTAGAAGTTTTTTTTTTTAAATACATTTTCAAAATAAGTAAAAATGTAAGTGAATCTTTGCTTTTAACATAAAATAGTCCTTCTGCCTATTGATGCTAGATTAAAGTAGTGTTGTACAGTGTGTGCCTCCCTGCCCACTTAAGCTTCATATTCCCCTGCAATCTACAACAATTCACAAATGCTGTTTTCCTCATTCTAAGTATGACACATATCCCCCTTATTTTATTTCATTCTCCTCACTCAGCAGACAAAACTAAAAGGAAGCCATAACAGAGGCTTCTCAGTTCCCCAGTGCTGCAAGCTTCAAGTCAAGTCAAGTCAAGTTTATTTAAAAAGACGCCCAATCCCAAAGGCTCTGGGCGCCGGACAAAAACTTCATAGCATTTCATACCACATAAGTATATAAAAGAATGTAATAAATATAAATAATCAAAATTAAACCCCAAAAGCTTGCGAAAATAAGAAGGTCTTCAGGCAAACCTTAAAGGCAGTTATACTGGGGGCCTCCCTAACTGCAGCTGGCAAGGAGTTCCAAAGAGCGGGGGCGGCAACACTAAATGCTCGATCGCCCGCAGATTTTAGTCTCGCTTTTGGAACAGTTAGGAGGCCACCACTAGAGGAGCGGAGATTATGGGAAGAGGAAGAAGGTGCCAGGAGAGCTGACAGGTAACCAGGGCCCTGTCCATGTAGGGCCTTATAGGTGAGAAGCCCCACCTTGAAGAGCACTCTCCACCTGACAGGCAGCCATTGCAATTCGCGCAACACAGGTGTAATGTGACAAAATTTTCTCTGCCCACTCAAAAGCCGGGCAGCGGCATTTTGCACTAGCTGCAGTCTGCGGAGAGAATCCCCAGAGACCCAGAGATAGAGAGCATTACAGTAGTCAAGCCTAGAAGTGACTAAGGCGTGTATCAAGGTAGGGAGGTCCAGAGACGGAACAAGGGGCTTAATCCTGGCAATGTTTCCAAGATGGAAAAAACAAGAACGGACCACAGAAGATATCTGAACCTCCATGGACAGATTCCTGTCAAACATCACGCCAAGATTTCGCACCCAAGGGGAGGCCATCAATGACGCAGCTCCTAGCACAAGGCCAGTTGCAGAGTCAGAGGCCATCCCATCGCGAACTCTGTTCGACTCCACTACCAATACCTCAGTCTTGTCAGGGTTCAGTCGAAGCCAGCTGGAGGCCATCCAGTCGCTAATCTCAGCCAGACAGATATTTAGCACATCCACTGCGTTGGATGTTCCTGGGGCAAAGGATAAGTATAGCTGAGTATCATCGGCATAGCAATGAAAACTCAGACCATACTTCCTAATGATCCCCAGGGCAGCATATATACTACGAACAACATTGGGGCCAACACGAACCCGAGGGACTCACACAAAAGGAGGCCGGTGTTGATGAGAAATTTCCCATCACAACCCGCTGTCTCCTATTGGTGAAAGGACTCAAACCACTTGACGACAATACCGGTGAGTCCACATAATTCCCTCAGGCGGAGAAGCAACACACAATGGTCCACAGTATCGAATGCTGAAGAGAGATCAAGAAGAACAAGAATTGTCTTGTCCCCTTGGTCTCTAGCCCTGAGGAGGTCATTTTGCACCCGAACTACTGCAGTTTCAGTGCTATGTCTGGCCCGAAAAGCCGACTGGAAAGGATCGTATAACTTGTGAGTCATGAGATGTTCCTCCAACTGAAGCGATACCACCTTCTCGACAATCTTCCCCAAAAATGGGAGATTAGAGATAGGACAGTAATTTGCCCTGACCTCCGGGTCCAAAGAAGATTTCTTTAGAAGGGGTCTAACCAGAGCCTCCTTCAAGGCATCCGGAAAGGCACCCTGACTTAAGGAACACCGAACAATCAGGGCAAACACCGGGTTAACAGAGTTAATGCATCTCATTAAGAAACGCGTTGGCACTGAGTCCAGTTCACAAAAGGTATGCTTCAGATTGACTGCCACCTCAATAACCTCACGATCCTCCACTGGCCTAAACTCTCCCCAACTAGGTGGAGTGCACTCAGCACACGACTGGCGACCACTGACAGCAATGGTATTGCTGGCTGAAGAAACCTCCCGCCGGATCAAAGACACCCCTGTCCGAGAAAAACCGAGCAAAATCCTCATTTGAGGAAACTCTTCCGGGCTGAAGGCAGGCAGGATGAAGAAGTCTGTCAACAGTCCGGAAGAGTGAGGCTGATCGGTTTCTACAGCAGCAATCTTCCAAGACAGAAATAATGTCTTCTTTCGGTCGATTGCCTCCTGATATGCGCAATAATGCACACGCAGGACCAGTTTGTCTGTCTCCAGGCGGGACTTCCTCCAGCAGCGCTCTAATCTCCGACCCATCTTCTTCATTTCCCTGAGATCTCCATCATACCATGGAGACCTCAGGTACGAAGTTCTGGGTCGTACAACGGATAGGTGCGAGGGAGTTGATGGTGTCAGATAGCACCTTATTATAGGTATCCACACCGACATCAACAGCTCCGACGCATACACCACCTATACTAGATAAATCGACTGCCGCCATAAAACCCTCAGGGGTAAGATCATCTAAAGGGCGGCAGCGAATCATCTCAGCATGGGAGAAACTTACGGCGGTAGCTCCAAGCATGAACCTCACCGTGCAGTGATCAGACTAGAATACCTGATCAATCATGAGATCCAAAATCTCAATCCCCAGTGAGAACACTAGGTCCAATGTGTGGCCATCCCGATGGGTAGGTGCATCAACAAACTGCAAAAGCCCTAATAAGGACATATTTTGCAAAAATTCCGCTGGTACACCTTTGAGCTTTATCCTCAGCCCAGACATTGAAATCCCCCAGAAAAACACATCTAGGGGAATCCAACGTCTCGCCGGCAACAAACTCAGCAAATTCCTGCAGGAAACTCCCCATCAGGCCAGGAGGGCGATAGATGAGGATGATCCTGCAGCCAATGCCGAGTCCTCCACGGATGCCCACACACTCAAACGAACCCGGGGTTCCCACCGGGTACACGGTGAAGGTTAGGCTAGATTTAAAACAAATGGCTACACCGCCACCCCTGCGATTTTCTCTGGGGCAGTGCACAACGGTATAACCTAGGGGGACCGCAGCCTCAAAAAACAGGGCCAGCATCATCTCCCACTCAGGTCTCCGTTAGGCAAGCCAGGTCAACCGATGAAATCAAGGCAGCAATAATTGCCGTCTTGTTTCTGATCGACCTAGCATTGCACAGCACTCGCCGACAGAGGTGTAAAGGTGGTGTAGCCCCTCGGTTACCTGACCACCGGTCTGCGGCTTCCTGGAAAATGGGTACCAACCACGTCTGGCTTCGCCTAGATGCCCTAAATAATCCAGGGCGTCTCCTGGATCCAACCACCTCTATCCTTCCATCAACCCGTCACTGGTCAACCCACAGCCCGCAAGCCAGACAGTCCCTTGCAATCCCCACTTCCCTGCAACGCCTGCTCGTATCAGACAGAGGGAAAGGGATAAAGGGACGCAAAGCATGCAGCTGTGCCTTCCCATAAATAATCCTAGCCCCCCCCAGGTCGCCCTACAGACCCCCTATACATTCCTAATTTAAATAAGGATAACAAACAAAATTTAATTTAAACTAACTCAATCAATTTAAAACATTCCTTACTTAAAAAACCTAATTAACAAAATATAAAACCCTCAATAAACAAGCCCGCTTCCCTCCTCTCGTTTCAGAGCAAAATTCTAGCACCGAGTGGTGCTCGCGCCACTCACAACGCTCACGCTTGCGAGCGGCGCTTACTTTTGTACAGAAACTCCTCCCCACCCCTCCACAGAAATACAAGTTCCCCACTCACTCCTCCAGCACCAGCTGGAATCAGGTAAACAGACACAGCCTCTCACGCTGTGATTTTACCAAGTCAGGGCTAGTAGGCAGAGGGGGGCAACAGATATCAGGTAGCGATGCAAGTCCTGGCTGAAGCAAATACAGTTCCAGCCGCTAACGAACGGCGTTCCACCAGTACAAGAGTCAGAAAACGCTGCCGCTTACGAGCGGTACAAAATTAAGCTGACATACAATGCACGGCTGCTGCTTGCGAGCGGCGCCTACTTTTGTACAGAAACTCCTCCCCACCCCTCCACAGAAATACAAGTTCCCCACTCACTCCTCCAGCACCAGCTGGAATCAGGTAAATAGACACAGCCAGGGACACTGGTTTACCGCATTAACGGTGACGCGGACGGAAACCCGGAATTGTGATTGGTCCATGGGAAAATGGCGCCAAAACGGAAATAGCGTTTGTTCTCGGGCCTCCTGTGATGTGCAGGCTTTATAAGACAGTGCGGTAGCGTGTGTCTTTTCTTACTGCCTGCTCATTTTGCCATTATTGTCTCGCTGCTGGAGTCCTGGGAAAATCTCGCTGCTGGAGTCCTGGGGAAGTTCATTCTGTTCGTAAGTATTTGTGGCTTGTTTTTTCACTGTAATGCAAATGCTACTAAATGCTACTACCGGTACAGCCAAATAACGTAATTAATGTAATTTGAAAGCGTACAAGTTACACAAACTGCAATCGCAAGTTCTTTTTTTCCTGGCTGCAGTATCTCTCTGTTCGGTTGTTTCACTGAGGAGAAAAGTGCTTTCTGCATTCAGAGGGCTCAGAGTCAAACGGACGATATGTAGTAACCGGGAGTATTTGCGCTAAATATATTACAAAATCAGTACATTTAGCACAAATACTCCGACATTATTTACATATCAGAGGTCTGATCAGGTGGGGTCTGGCTGTAGGGTCTGAACGAACTCCCCCTTGTTTGAAACCTCCTTTGATTTTTTTTCTTTGCCTTCCATTAATATTGTAACTGTCCCTTTAAATGTTGTCCAGTCCTCAGGCTGTGGTAAGAAGCCCACTGCCATTCGCTCTCTCTGAGATGTGTGCGACTCCCCAAGCTGCTCCCTTACCTGTAGTACCTGTGATGCCCTTCGACACCCCCCCACCTGGTTCTGATCTGTCCAATCAGGGTTCCAGCTGCTCGGTCTAATCTCGCGCCGTGACCCCCCCCCCTTGCCCAGTCAGTTGCTATGCTGAGGAAGTGAATCACGGTGCCTCCCTGCCAAATGGGTGCATGTCGGTCTGCCCAGAATTCACACTGACACAGCTTGAAGCGGGAGAACAAGGATGACGAGAATCGAGGAAAACGGTGAAAAAGACACAGCTCGGGTGTATCTCAAACTCTTTCTACCAGCCTGGTAGGTGTCTGCGGCTGCCAGAGTCTATTTTGTGCCCCTTAATTTTTGTCAGAGGCCTCAGTTAAAGCGGCAAGTAACGGCCGCTCTGGTGGAGACACTTGTTGGGGTGATGAAGGGAGGGCAGAAGGACTGAGTGCTAAAAACTAAGCGAGGAGTTTAAAAAGTGGTAATTTCTCTGGCTGGCCAAAACGTTTGTGAGGACGGGACTTATTGGCTTCAGTTCATCGGGGGCTCCGTTTCAACTGCTGGGAGGGGGGTCTGGACGAGTGAAAAAAAACAAACAGGAATACTGTTAATTAGTGCTAAAACTGCCTGGCAGCACTGTGAGAGGACTGAATCTTAAGTTAAGTTCTGGCCAGTCACAACAGTCAAGAGATGGTGGAGATTTTTGGGGGCTGGGTGAGTGAGTGAAAACACAAAACAGGAGTACTGTAAATTGAGGTTTATTTAAAGTGCTAAAACTCTGCAACAACCGACGAGATGGGGGGAACGAGCGCTAAGTAAACTGGCTGCCTTGTGCAATGCTCCCAGATTTGGCATTTTCCCTGTAGCTCCAGTGAAATTTTCCTTGTTTTCTGTAGATTTTCTGTAGATTACATTGCTTCCTATAGAAGTCTGATGGCTCTGTTTTCCTGTGTAACCCAGTACAACTCTAGGGAAACAATTTCCCTGTAAATGGCACACAATCCCTACAAAATACAGGAATCCTTGTAGAACTGAGAGCACTGAGTGTGATAAATGGCTGGCAGTGCTGAAGTCACAGGCTGTGATCTCTAATATAAACCTCAGACACAGTTAGGTATCTGCAGTTGATTCAGTGGCCGTGCTGGCATGTCGGGAGGGGAGTGGCCCTGTGGTCCATCGTGGTGGGGAAAGTGGCCCTGTGGTCTGTCGGGTGGGGGAGGGGCGTGCTGGCCTGCCTGTGCTAGGGAGAGTGGCTGGAGAGTCTATCTGAGGAAGCAGATGGTGCATCAGCATCTGGATTGGGATACTGCCCTGGTGGTCCATTGGGTTTGGGATGGGATGGGGAGAGTGACCCTGCTGGTACACTGCAGTGGGGAGAGTGGCCCTGGTGGTCTGTGGGGAAAGTAGTCATACCAGCCCGTCGGGGATAGTGTCCACTCTGGGTAAGCAGAGTGGCCGTGCATCAGCATCTGGATTGGGATAGCGCCATGCAGCTTCTTGTGGGTTAGAGTGGCTGTGGTGGTCCATTAGGGTGGGGATAGTGACTGGACTGGTCTGTCAGAGGGGACAGATTAGTGAGTGTCGGGGTGTGAAGAGTGGTCGTGCTCAACTGCCCTGCAAACGTTGTGCTGCTCACCTGCCCTACTGTACTAGCAGCCTCGTGCTCCTGACCTGCACTTTTGTCTGCCTTGTGCTGTGCTAGACCTGCCTTGCCATCTACTGCCGCAGGACTACTGCTTTTCTGTGTGCCTGCCGACTGGTAAGTTTTCTGTGTTTCGGATAGCCCTGCTGCTTTTATTTGAATGGGAAAGCAAGGGAGGGAAGATGTTGGGGGGGGGGGCATGAGATGATATGCATAATGTACCAAAAAATGAATGTATTTGCAAAATGGCAGACAGGGGAACATGGACAGAGCCGCACCATTTGTTCCAACATGTATTCTAGTCTGCCTTGTCCATGCCACGCCTATTGGTTTGTTGGTTGATGGTCAGTCGGCAGATGGGCACGCTGGGCGGACTGGTTCACATGCTGGGAAAAATGGTTCTGGCCTCAGAGGAGGGGTGAATGGGCAGAGTGGCACAGAACCATTTTTTCCAACATGTATTCTAGTCTGCCTTGTCCATGCCACGCTCTATTGGTTTGTTGGTTGATGGTCGGTCGGCAGATGGGCAGGCTGGGTGGACTGGTTCACATGCTGGGAAAATGGTTCTGGCCTCAGAGGGAGGGGTGAATGTAGAGTGGCACAGAACCATTTTTCCAACATAGATTCTAGTCTGCCTTGTCCATGCCACGCTCTATTGGTTTGTTGGTTGATGGTCGGTCGGCAGATGGGCAGGCTGGGGGACTGGTTCACATGCTGGGAAAAATGGTTCTGGCCTCGGAGGAGGGGTGAATGGGCAGAGTGGCACAGAACCATTTTTCCAACATGTATTCTAGTCTGCCTTGTCCACGCCACGCTCTATTGGTTTGTTGGTTGATGGTCGGTCGGCAGATGGACAGGCTGGGCGGACTGGTTCACATGCTGGGAAAAATGGTTCTGGCCTCGGAGGGAGGGGTGAACGGCAGAGTGGCACAGAACCATTTTCCAACATGTATTCTAGTCTGTCTTGTCCATGCCACGCCATTGGTTTGTTGGTTGATGGTCTGCGGGATGGGCAGGCTTGGCGGACTGGTTCACATGCTGGGAAATGGTTCTGGCCTCAGAGGAGGGGTGAACGGGCAGAGTGGCACAGAACCATTTTTCCAACATGTATTCTAGTCTGCCTTGTCCATGCCACGCTCTACTGGTTTGTTGGTTGATGGTCGGTCGGCAGATGGGCAGGCTGGGCGGACTGGTTCACATGCTGGGAAAAATGGTTCTGGCCTCAGAGGGAGGGTGAACGGGCAGAGTGGCACAGAACCATTTTTCAACATAGTATTCTAGTCTGCCTTGTCCATGCCACGCCTATTGGTTTGTTGGTTGATGGTCGGTCGGCAGATGGGCAGGCTGGGCGGACTGGTTCACATGCTGGGAAAAATGGTTCTGGCCTCAGAGGAGGGGTGAACGGGCAGAGTGGCACAGAACCATTTTTCCAACATGTATTCTAGTCTGCCTTGTCCATGCTACAGCTTCATTGGTTTGTTGGTTGATGGTCAGTGGGCAGATGGGCAGGCTGGGCGGACTGGTTCACATGCTGGGAAAAATGGTTCTGGCCTCAGAGGAGGGGTGAACGGGCAGAGTGGCACAGAACCATTTTTCCAACATGTATTCTAGTCTGCCTTGTCCATGCCACGCTCTATTAGTTTGTTGGTTGTGTGTGTGTGCATGTGTGTGTGTGCACGCGCCCCTGTCTGTGAGCACGTAGAAGAATGAATAATAATGATAAAAAAGAGATAGTCAGACAAAATAACTTTATTAAGCCACATCAAACTGAATAACCGAAACCACTGTCGAAACTTCAGATTTTCCTCCTTTGTTTACCTAGGGGTAAAAAAGAAAAAATGATTTAAAGTGTCTAACTGCATGTTAATAATCTTACCACCTTTCATTTTGGCTTTTGCGGAATGTCTACTGGAATATTGTTAAGTTCAGAAGGTGAATTATGGGCAGAGGTGAAGCCCTGACCACTGTGCAGATTGGGGCTTCACTAGGCTCCCCGCACTATATTAAAACAGTCTTTGCACTTGAGTGATCACCAAATTGGTGATTGAGCACAAAGATAGTTATTTCTGTTGACTGCAAGGGGGGATAGGAGAGAGGAAGCTACTAGCTGCACAGTGGTTTTATGGCTTTGCCTCTGCTGGTAGAACACCTTTCATCAGTTGAGCCCACTTAAAACTAAGAGGCTCCATTTTCATGAGGTCCAAGCTAGAAAGTGCCCTTTTATTGTTGGTCAATTCTGGATTGGTTTATTCTTCAGTACAGATTGTTGATCTTTCCATTAGCATCCTCAGTCCCAATCCTCATTAATCATTGTGATTTTGTTTTAATTGGATGCACTTTGTTTATATATAAATAAACCAATCCAGGCAGCTAGATGTTAGGGACTGAACCACGGAGTCCACCTTGGCGCTGGTGGTTCAGCTTAATTTACGTCTGAGCTCTGTAAAGCTTTGGTACATGACATTGGATGAGTACTGTCATTCTACCTCTGTTGTCGTCACACCTGTGGGGTGGGGGCTGCACTTGCTGCCGTCACTCCTGCGGGGTGGAGGCTGCACTTGCTGCCGCCACCCTGCGGGTGGGGCTGCACTTTGCCGCCGCCACTCCCGCGGGTGGGAGCTGCACTGCTACGTCATTACTCCCGCGGGTGGGGCCGCACTTGCTGCTGCTGTCTATCCTGGAGAATTGATGAACCTGCTGGTGCCACCCATCTTGCTGGGAGTCGGAAGGCGAAGTCTTCATGAACATCATGCCTGTGCGCTGCTGCAGATTCCTTCTGATGTGGAACCACCTGCCAGCACTGGCAACAGCGCCTCATGCTTGTCCCTTTGCACCACTTCAGGTAGGTAGGTGTGGTGTTGGTGGCAAGCTGTGATTGGAGAATGCATTGATGAGGATAAGGATGTGGATGATGATGATGCTGATGCTGATGATCTTTTTAACAGTTATGTGTACATTTTTCTGTGGGCCACATGTAAACATTTCAATTACGGTTTCAGGCATTGAAGTGCTATCAGACGCGATCTGCTGCAGGGCTACTATCCTCCATTGTAAAAGGTACAGTTTGCTTTCTTTTTGCCCACTAGTGGGTCTTCCATGCTAAAAATGTGAATGCTTTGTTGGTGTTGCAGAGTTAGGATTTACTGTGTTTTTTTTTTTTTTTTTAGGTCAAACTGTGAAAGTGCTGTTGGTGGTCTGCTGCTGTGAGTCCTTGCCCTTCGGAAAAGGTATTGTTGTACTTCTTTGCACTCACAGTGACTCACTAGATTGTATGTTTCTGACATCACAGTGGTTTCTTTTTGGTACCCTTCTCCACATAGCCTCCCATAAGCAGTTAGTGAGATTTAGCAGAGATATGTAAGTAACTCGGAAATGGTGGCCAGGAACTGGCTGAGAATGGGATAAATGTAGATAAATAGCGATAATGTAGTCTGGAATTTAAGTGGCTGAGGTCAGCATAAAATCTGTAGCTGTTCCTCCCCACTCTCGTAGACATGGTCTTGTTTCTTACTATATAGATAGTTCTAGTCTGGACTGTAAACTTCCAAGGGCAACATGATTTCTGTAGCTGTTCCTCCTCAGTCTCAAAGCTGGACAAGAATTATTAGCCGAGATATATTTCAAATGCCAATCTTGTTCTCTTGCTATTGTACTGTGACATTCTGACGTCAGTGTGATGATTTTGTCAGCTACTCCTAACTCTGAAATGGTGGCCAGGAACTGGCTGAGAATGGGATAGATGTCGATAAATAGCGATAATGTAGTCTGGAATTTAAGTGGCTGAGGTCAACGTAAAATCTGTAGCTGCTCCTCCCCACTCTCGTAGACATGGTCTTGTTTCTTACTATACAGATGGTTCTAGTCTGGACTGTAAACTTCGAAGGGCAGCATGATTTCTATAGCTGTTCCTCCTCAGTCTCAAAGCTGGACAAGAATTATTAGCCGAGATATATTTCAAATGCCTATCTTCTTCTCTTGCTATTGTACTGTGACATTCTGAGGTCAGCGTGATGATTTGTCAGCTACTCCTAACTCTGAAATGGTAGCCAGGAATTGGCTGAGAATGGGATAGATGTCGATAAACAGCAATAATGTAGTCTGGAATTTAAGTGGCTGAGGTCAGCGCAAAATCTGTAGCTGCTCCTCCCCACTCTTGTAGACATGGTCTTACATTAGCGGGGAGATTTTGATGCTTGTTTCTTACTATATAGATAGTTCTAGTCTAGACTGTAAACTTCGAAGGGCAGCATGATTTCTGTCTTGATTTGAGAGATTGAGTAATTAGTTGTGAAGTTTTAATAGTTGTGCTGCACAGTTGTAAATATATTTTCTATATCTCCCAACTGTTTCAATTTTAATTTGTTGGGAGTCGTCCACACTACAGTGTAGCAATGGCAAAACCACCACCAAGCAAAATGGCCAAAATCTCATCTCTTATCGCTAAAGACCGTATGTTGCAATTCAAGTCCTATGGCATGTATGAAGATGGAGGAAGATGTTCTGTCGCTTCTGTGATCACCCTGTTGACCACATCATGAAGGACACAGTGGTGGATCACTGTAAAAGCAAAAACACACCAAGAACACAAGCCAGAAGAGTAACAGCAGACAGGTGACCCTGCACACAGTTTTAATGCCACCAACAGCTGCAGCTGCTGCAAGGAGGAAACCGTTGGACACGTTGAGGGCTTGGTGTGGTGCCAATATACCAATTGAAAAGCTGGACTCAGCCCTGTTTGAGAGACTGGATGGGAAGTATATCAAAGGAATTGGAGCGCTTCTAAAGGCAGACACTTTACTACAGAATTACTTGCCCCGACTAAATAGGGAAATGGAGGCAGGAATTAGCCAGCTGGTAAGAGGCAAGACACTCGCAGTAATGTGCGATGAAACAACTGATGCAGACTCCTGTGTAATGAACATTATTTTTGTAATGGAGGGTGCAAATCTATAACAGCAGACACCATAGAGCTAATAGCGTAAACCACTCCACTGTTGCCCAAGTGTTTCAAAGACCTTGCATAAATATGGTGTGAGATGGAACAAGTGGTAGTTTGTTAGTGACAATCTGCGTTACATGACAAAGTGCTTTAATGATGTATTCACGTGGCCTAATTGGTGAACATGTAGTCCATGTGGGTTGTTGGGCATACGTTTTATCATTGGTGGTGATACCTGGATTGACCACTTTGAGCAGGTGAATAAGCTTGTGGCACTTATAAAATATGCCTTCAACAATCACCAAAACGTAAATGAGAGTACATTGCATTCCTGGAGAGAGGGGTGGGAAACAATATTGCCTCCTGTTCTCTGTCTTGACCCGTTGGAACACCTGGTTCAGGCAGTAAATACCACTCTGCATATCTGGAACACCTGCAGTAGAGTTCTTCAAGGATGAAACCAGTGATGCCAACTCCATGAGGTCCTTAAAAACTATTTGAAGAATGGTTCACAGAGCTGCAGGTTCAAACTGCATTCATTGCTGAAAACTGTACTGACCTTATTAATGCAATCGAGGCTTTTGCAAAGCAAGGAAAACCTTGTTGTTTTGCTGTATGACACTATTAGCAAAATCAAAAGCGGTTTGAAGCAGGAGTGTTGAAAACAGAATGATTTGGTGACAGAACGACTGGTACTTGCAGGCTATGAGGCCACGGGTCAAGCAGGAAAATGTTGCCCTTTTCCAAGGAGCATTTGGTGTTGCTTTAAACAAGCTTTCTAAGCATATGGACACAAACCCATCAGTTGAATTCTTTAAGGTTTGCCGTATTTTGGACCCCAGAAATTTACCAAAACTGAATAGGGATTTGACACGGCATGCCAGTGACATTCCTCTGTTAGCACTGCACAACCAAACAGAACTGCAAAATGACTGGGATGTATATGCTAGGGAGGATGTAAGAGAACTTCCAAGCATATTGGAGTTGGATGTTGGGCAGTACTGGCTTTCAAGGCAGTCACAACTAACTGTACTCTCCAGAGCTGCTCTACAAGCTATCTGGATACCTGTGTCAAGTGCAGATGTGGAGAGATCCTTCTCCGTATATGGACAGATCCACACAGATCAAAGGAGGAACCTGTTGGTAGAAAATCTGAAACTGCTATCCCAGCTCATGTACAACAAGTAGCTGGATTATATATTTTTGCATGGTTTCCTCAACATGTTTGATGCCCATTTTTATACTTCTATTAGCGTATTCAAGCCAGTCACCAGTGCCATTCTCGCCATGAAATAATGGGCTGGTTCCTCCCTCTAACTTCAGACTGTTGCCCCATTGTCCTTCCCTCTTTTTGGCCTCTTAGGTACTTGAAGGTCTCACTCATGTCTCGTTCCTTTCTATCTTCTAGGTTGTACAAGTTGAGCTCCCTCTCTCTCCTCATGTAGCCTGTCTGTCACCCTTCCCCAGGATAATTCGTCACCGAAGTTGGACCCTGTCCCCACCATCACTGGTAAACACTAAACAGCAGTACTTGTTTAGTACTTGCACCTGCTCTGACCTTGCTGTACCCACCCTCCTTCTTAACAGTCTTCCTTTCCTCCCTTCTTTGCCGGATAGAGATTTGATTGCTCCCTCCTTCTGCCTGTCTATTGGGGGGTTGGAGACTGATGGACCTTTGCATGGTGGCGCGTTTACTGCCCACACCCACACAGTCACCCTGCCTGCTTTAAGTTATAATGCTTCTATAATAAACTGTCCCAGATTTTTCTTTAAAATCCCTGAGCTCTACAAACTCTGGTGCAGCCTATCCTGTGCATACATGTCTTGGTTCTCCAGGACACCGTATGCTACCCCATTAATACATATGATGTGAGGAACACCTTTTTGCAGTTTTCCACATTTCATATAATATGCCTTTGCACATTTAATGTATTTATAGTTGGTTAGATACCATATGTTTATACTGTAGGTTTTAGTTCACTTGCTTTTTCACTGTAGTTAGTTAGGTTTTACACATTTTCTTTGATAGAGCTTTAGTTTAATTGCTGTACTTATATGTTATGTTCCACATTTTGCATATTTTATCGTATATGGGTTTCCATTCAAATGTCTGTTCTTCACTGTTTCTACACTTTCAGAGTACCGTTTTCTAACAGTTTTGTATAGATTGTATAGAATTTGGTTTCTCGGATTACACACACCTTTTATGCTTTTTTAATACTTTGCATATTTTACTGTATGGTTGTTTTGTATTTCTATTTACTCTTTCTGCACATTTTTTATAAACGCTATTCTATTTAATGCAGCTGTTCTCTGTATTTCATTTTATTCGTTTCTGAATTAGTGATATGACAAGACATGCAAAGCAATGGTTCCATGACGTATAGCATAGACCAAAGAACAAAGTCGTGGTACCAGTGTCATAGAGGGGCAAAAGTCTGGTTGGGGGGGCTTTGGGAAAATACCCATGCCCAGCAGGGAATTACCATGGCATTGCTCAGTAGAGAACCCACTGAAAATGGGTGACTGGGCAGGGAAATTCTGTTCATTAAACCATGGATTTGGTGCATGAGTGGCTATCCTGTATGTTCAGGGCTGTCTGTGTTGGTGCTTGGGGAGAGCTGACTGCATGCAATTTTGGTAACTGGATTGGCTGTACTTGTGCACACTGTTGCATCTGGGGGCACTGTGGGGAAGCTATATTGGCACCTGGAGGAGTTGGCTGTGCTGGTGTCACCATGACATCTGAGGGACGAGTTCATGCTGCAGTAAAACCTGAGGAATAGGGACATAGTGCTGTTGCTGCTGCTGTAACACCTCCGGAATTAGAGCCGTAGTCCTTCTGCAGACAATGCAATAGAGGGTGGGGACTACAGTGCAGTATCTGAGGGATAGAGCGAGGCTATATAGTGCTGTTGACACTGCCATCGCACTTGAGGGTTGGGCACAACTGTGCTGCTGCTGCCATCACATCTTGTACCTATCAAAATAACAAAATTGGTGCAAGGATGGATGTATGTACAATATGGACGTCAACATTGCTAATATGCATGGTAGCAGAGCAAAAATTTGTTAAATAAATTACCCAAAACCAAACACCGGTAAAAACGGATTTTGGATTCGCAGACACCGATGACAATACCGGTTTTTCCAATGTGCAAAACGGAATTTGCTGTTTCTCAATCATGGTAAACCAGTGTCCCTGGACACAGCCTCTCACGCTGTGATTTTACCAAGTCAGGGCTAGTAGGCAGAGGGGGGCAACAGATATCAGGTAGAGATGCAAGTCCTGGCTGCAGCAAATACAGTTACAGTCGCTAACGAGCGGCATTCCACCAGTACAACATGGTTCAAAACTGCCACACTCATTGACAGCATCATGAACTGCTCGCTCTGTCCTAAAAGATAAACAGCAGGGTGAGACATTTACCACCGTTTTTCTTTGTTTATATAGTATTATTGCTTACTTTCTTCATTCTGTTTTTGTTTTCTCTGTGTTTCCCCACATTCAAGAATTGGAATGTTTATCATGGAATACAGAGATTCAAAATTCTGCTCAGCTCTACTAGCATAATGTTCCTCCATTAACATACTGTACACACAGACAACAAAGGTCTGTTTCACAGCCAGAGACTCAGTTATCTCACTGTCAGGGAAAGCAGAAGAGATTTCCCTGATGAGCAGGTAAAGACAGAAGAGGGATTTTTCACTGTTAGCAAAGAAACAGTTGTAGTGAAAACTATAAACAATACTTAATGTTTCTAATTTGCGTGTGTAATGAAAGTGTGATGATCTGGTAAACAACATTTAATTCATTTGTTTTATTTTATATTTAAGGTAGTTTTATTTTTAGGGCCCAGTTGAAGGTTTCTATAATGTAAAGGTAGCAGCCATGTTTGTGGTGGAAGATCAATTCTGGTTGTAGGGAGATTGATAGAAGATACTTCTGGTTGTAGAAGGACTGATTTGCTCATTGTGTGATGTGGTTTAGAACCAAGATGACTGTGTGTATATAGAGATTTAATGTATGGTCAGCTGATCTCTCTTGGCCAATGAGATTTCTAGATTTTTTCTTGCCATTTTATAATGCCTAATTTTTGCTTGCTGATATTAGCATTGGATGTGCAGGAGTTAGACAGATGCAGAATAGGAGTGGCAGTGAAGTACTGAACTTGCGCCAATTCCACCTCCACCCTGCAGAGATGGGACAAGCATGGGGGTGTGCCTGTGGGTCGCTGCCATAATGTTCACGGCATTTCACCTCACCCTATCCTGTAGACACCGACAAGTGTTGAGGTGTGCCTTGGGGTGCTCGGCTTCACAGTCACTCCATTTCATAAGGACATATGCTGAAATGGGTGCAGTACAGGAGAATGGGGTGAAGTCTGGGGCTGAAGTGCGCAAGGCACACCTCGATGCCTGTCACTGGCTTCAGGATGGGGGTGGGATGGCATAAGCATTACAGCCGGTGATCCAAAGTTACACCTCTGATGCCTGTCAGTCTATACAGGGTGTGACGTTATGGTTAGAAACCCCAACGCCCCGGGCATGTGTTGGTATTTGCACTACAAATTTTCAACATGGCCTTTTTGTGACCCCCACCTCATGAAAGCATTTGGGACCTCTTCTCATGAACAGTGGCAGTGTGATTTTGTTAATGTGTCCCGAACTTCGAGTTCCCACAGAGACCGTGCCATTCTGCGCCAGCTGTGCGAAAACACAGATCAGGCAGGATGTGAAGAATGACAGCTGTACCATCCATAGGGAGGTGTGAAGCGATGGCAATGTTGAAAATCTGTAGTGAAAATATAAAAAAAATGCTCGAAGTTCCGAGCATACATGGAAACTGCACATTTGCTTGTACCACAGTCATTTAGTGGAATTATTTCACCAAATTTTCAACATTGGCATTTTGTGACCTCTGCTCATGAACATGGTCACTATGATTTTCTTAATCTGTCCAAAACATTAATTTCCTACAGTGACCGCACCATTGTGCGCCAGATGTGCAAACGTATATTTCGAGCAGGATATGAAAAATGACAGCTCTATTGTTCATAAGGAGATGTGGCAAAATGCCAATGTTGAAAATCTGGAGTGAAAATATTACAAATGTCTGCACTTCCGAGCATACGTGGAAACTGCACAACACACACTTGTAACAGTCATTTTATGGACTTTTGTCACCAAATTTTCAACATAGGCATTTTAGGTCCTCTGCTCATGAACAGTGTCACTATGATTTTCCCTAACACTGATTTCCCACAGTGACCGCGCTATTCTGCGTCGGAAGTGTGAAAACACATTTTGGTCAGGATGTGATAAATGACAGCTGTACTGTTCGTAAGGAGATGAGGAAAAATGCCAGTGCTGAAAATCTGGAGTGAAAATACTACAAATTTGCGAAGGTATGAGCATGCGTGGAAACTGCGCAATGCTCGCTTGTAAAACAGTCATTTTTTTTTATTTTTTCCATCAAATTTGCAACATAGGCTTTTTGAGAGCCCACACCATGAACACTGGCACCGTCATTTCGTTACTCGGTCCAGAAAGGTGATTCTGTGCAGTGACCACAAAATCACCTTTCCGGACCGAATAATGCCATGACAGTGGCTGAATTCATGAGGGGTCCCAATAACCCCATGTTGAAAATTTAGTGCCAAAATTCCCAAAAATGTCTGAGATAGGCACCAAAGTTGAAAAAACCCTATTTATGTCACTATACAGCTTATCGGCATTTCTTTAGTTCGCGGTCAGCTTTGAAGAGTGCAGACATGTTTCCGGTCCATCAAAGATCGTCGTGCTGGGCTCTGGAGGTTAGTATGGGATGGGGGATGTGGGGAGGCAGGGTGCGCAGAGGGTGGGCGAGGTTGGGAGGGCACCGAACTCAACAAGGGACCATTTTCTGTTTTACAGGTTTAAAAAAAAAAAAAAAATTTGCAGTATATATATCTATATATAGATATATATTTATTTATTTTAAACAGGGACATCTGGCATGCTGGTATGGGCTCCCAGCGTGCCACCTGAGCAGTTTTTTGGGGGCATGTGGCAATGATTGATTAGGCACCCCCATCGCACATATGGGGAAGAGCCGAGTGGATTGGGCACCCCCACTGGAACACAACAAATTGGGGGAATAATGCTGACGGGACTGGCCCCCATCGGCAGACTGAACTGGGAAGGGGGAGACTGAAGTCAAGGGGATTGGGCCCCTGTTGGCAAAGAAAGAAAGACTGCTGGGGGTGTGCATGATGCAGAGGGGGATTGGGCACCCCCTCAGCACACAACAAATGGGGGAAGGGGTTACAGTATGTCAACGGGGAGTGGGCTCCCCCATCGGCAAATGAACTGGGTCGGGGATGGCAAGGTACCGCCCTGCAACTCCCTCATTGCAGCAGCAGATTAATTTCAAGTTGGTGGCACGCTGGCTGAACTAGTGTCAGCAGCAGCATGCCACCGCACTGGTGAAAGCCTTAAAAGGCACTGGGGCCATTAGCCCCCACAGTGCTGCACCTCCAAAACCTCGCTTCTCTCCTAAGCTGTGACGAAATGTTTCTTGCGCATGTGCGCGAGCAAACATAAAAATGCTAGCATTTGTTTTCGTCTAGTTTAACTCATGCAAATGAACCTTCTGGAAAATGTATTTTCAGGTGAAAATGAGTGCGACTTAGTAGAATCATTTTGGGGAAAATGGTACTTAACATTAGAGCAGATTTATTTTGAACTAGTATGGACAAAAGATGCTTGGTTAGCTGGGGAAGAAAATAAAACTAGACAGAGTAAATTGCTTCTAAGTAATCCAGAGATGGATGTTATCCCCAAGGATGCGGCTTCCACCCCAAGGGTCATGAATGGGTAGACATGAATCAGAATGTGCATCCAAAACAGGTAATCATAAGATACTAATAATGAGGTAACCGTATCAATGTGGTAACATTCTCAACCAGCTGCAAGAAATGAGTAGGTCATTATCAAGATAAAGGCCAAAATGAAACTGACAATGTGTTAGCCAATCACAAGCCGGAATGCTTACATAACGTCACTATGGTCGAGATGTTGATGTGTCAAGAAATAGCAGCACGGAACATCCGTATCAAGCTTGATTACAACTGAATAACTCATGATGATTTAGGTGAAAAGGGAAGAGAAGATTTAACAACCAAAATCAGAAGCTTAAAGACATGCATAAATAAGTCGCTACAGCAAAGATGCTGTTAACCTCAAGAAGCAGTGCTAAGGAAGGTAAATACCAAGTTTGATCAAAATAGAGTAGGTATTTCTCCAAAGATAGTCAAATGTTTAACAGCTAATCACAGGACAGAACTGTATATAATTTTTTTTTTGTTAGTCAGTTAATGCTTTATTACTTAATATTGCAACCAGGCACAAAAGCACATGCTGAAGTTCTATACAGCATAAAAAGATAAACATTTACATATAGCAAATCCAAAACATAAAATTATACAATTTTAAAACAATAATAATAATAAAAAAAAACAACATTCATTTCACCACATCCAAATATTGCACAGATTTACTGTAAATCTTAGTTCTTACCACAGGTTTTTCCCACATCTCCTTGTAATATAATATATGGAAGTGTATTATAAATATCTGAAATTGCCAAGTTTCTCTTGTTGTTATGGTATTGCTGTGACATCAGCAGCTTGTGACCCGTGCCTCAGTACGACACAGCAGTACCATAAGTTAGAACGCTTATCCCAGCAGAGTTCTGTATTTAGAACAGAGATTGCTACTGCTACTGCAATTGCTACCGTCTGCTTTATAGTACACTGACACTCAAAATCATTTTTTTTATTTTTTTTTATTTTGAAGCACCCAATTACTTTTGCTCTGTCAGTGTCTCCTCAAAGCAACCCCTGTGTCTGCATAAAATGGATGCCCAAACAACCATGAAACCGCAGATGTTATGTCACAACGGCATGTTGACATGAAACTCCAAACAGCCAACTGGACTGTTTCAGCCAGACTTTATTTAAAAGAAATTTTTTTTTGGTTTACTAAAGCCGTACAGTTTAGCACGTTAAGATTTGTTGCTGTGTTTCAAAAAGTAATTGTTTATGCCCAATGTAAACTTCAAGGTCTTGTGCCCGCTGTATGTCGAACCCGGATTAAAAATATTTTTTGTGTTTAAAAATCAGCCTACATGTCAGTTTCTCTCCACATAAGGTAAGATCACATTCACCCCTAAAAACGAGGAGTCCAGTGGGCACTATTAACCTTAGTAGCGTAATATTTTCCCATACACTATAAAGGATAATGGATGGGAGACAGACAATAACTGCGCTGAAATTACATCTCACAGTTTCCTTGACATCAGTAAACCTCTCAGGCTGTGCTCTCAAGGTTTACACTGTTGTCAAGGAAACCACTCGATGCAATTACAGCGAGGTTACTGTCTGTCTCCCATCCATTATCCTCTATATAATTAATAGGCTGATCAACCTCTGGATACGGGGTCAATACCAGTCCATTCATGGAAGAAAGGGTTCTAAACCAAACAATAGAAACACTCTGGATACAGGGGTCAATACCAGTCCATTCACAGAAGAAAGGGTTCTGAAAGAACTAGTAAAATTGAAGGTGGACAAAGCAATGGGGCCTGATGGGATTCACCCAAGAATTCTAAAAGAACTAAGGGTAGAACTAGTGGCACCACTGACTACTCTCTAACAATCATGGGAGGATGGGGTAGTACCTGAGGACTAGAGGAGGGTGGATGCGATTCCTCTTCACAAAAGAGGGAGCAGGGGAGAGGCAGGAAACTACAGACCAGTTAGTTTGACCTCAGTAGTAGGGAAAATGATGGAATCACTTCTGAAGGAAAGAACTGTTGAGTACCTAGAGGCCAGTGGGGCACAGAACCCAAGGCAGCATGGATTTACAGCGGGAAGGTAGTGTCAGACCAATCTAAAGATTTTTTGACTGGGTGACCAGAGTAGTAGATCAGGGAGGGGCTGTGGACATGGCCTACCTAGACTTTAGCAAGGCATTTGATACAGTCCCACACAAAAGATTAATGTACAAAATTAGCCAGCCTTGGAGTGGGTCCCAAGGTGGTAGCCTGGATAAAAAATTGGCTGGACAACAGGATGCAAAGAGTAGTAGTAAATGGAGTCCACAGTGAAGAAAGGAGGGTTACTAGCGAGGTACCGCAGGGTTCAGTACTGGAACCGGTTCTTTTTAATGTCTTTATAAGTGACATTGCAGAGGAATTGGAAGGAAAAGTATGTCTCTTTGCAGACGACACAAAGATCTGCAACAGGGTTGATGCACAAGATGGAGTGGAAAAGATGAGAAGGGACTGGGTAAGGTTGGAGGAATGGTCAAATGTATGGCAGCTTATATTCAACGCAAAGAAGTGCAAGGTAATGCACCAGGGAAACAAAAACCCAGGGGAAGAGTACACAACGGGGGGTGAGATACTGACGACGGCAAAAATGGAAAGGGACCTGGGGGGTAATTATATCAGATGACCTAAAGGTGGGCAAGCAATGTGAGAAGGCAGTATGGATGGCTGGGAGGGATACTGGGATGCACAGGGAGAGGCATCAACAGTAGAAAACAGGAAGTTGTTATCCCTCTGTACAGACAGTTGGTGAGACCCCATCTGGAGTACTGTGTGCAGTTCTGGAGACCCCATCTCCGTAAAGACAGAGTGGAGGCTGTCCAGAGGAGGGCAACCAAAATGGTGCAGGGTCTGCACCAGAAGACATATGAAGAGAGACTAAAGGAGCTTAATATGTATATCCTTGAGGAAAGAAGGGAGAGGGGGGACATGATAGGAACTTTCAAGTACCTCAAGGGAATCAAAGTCCAAGAGGGTAGTATCTTTCAGAAAAACAGATGTGGAAGAACAAGGGGGCACAATTTGAAGATAGAGGGGGGACAGCTCAGAGGTAACGTTAGGAAGTATTTTTTTACGGAGAGGGTTGTGGACGCATGGGACAGCCTTCCTGAGGAGGTCGTGGAGTCAAGAACTGTGGGGGAATTCAAGAATGCATGGGACAGACATAATGCAGTCCTAGTGGGGGGTTGGAGAAAGTAGGCTGTTGGTTAACTAGGATCTGCAGCTTATCCATCAGGTTGGAAAATGGGCAGACTAGGTGGGCCAAGCGGTCCTTATCTGCCGTCAGGTTCTAGGTTTCTATGTTTAAATGCCAAGATTCAAAGCAGCATTAGGGAGCATTATTATCAACAGGCTGCACTAAGAAATATCTATACCAAGTTAGACCATAACTGCACAAGTGGTTCTTGAGTTACACCTCAACTGGCAAAAGCCATAACTTAGGTCACCATTGCCAAGATGAAAATAGCATTCAAAAGTCATAGTGAAAAATGCCCATTATCTGCTTGAGCCAGGGGTTCTCAAGATGTACCCAGAAAACATAGTAATGGAGAAAAAAGGTCAAACAATATGTTTCCCAACATTTTCAGGCAATAAAAAAGGTAAAGTCATATTCTTAAATGAAACAAACAAAAAAATACTAGTTAGAAAACATTTCACCAAAAAGCCTTGATCCAGGGGACTTGCGAAAAGGAGAAAACTAACATTTCTAGTGTCAATTTCGTTAGTCCTGAAAAGACTGTTTGATTGCAATAAACTGAGACAGATCTGAATCAGTAATAAGCGGAACATATATTTCTCTAGTTTGACTAAACTTGTTGGGTGGTGCAATACTTTTTTTGTTACTTATTTCTTTTCATTCCCTGCAGAAGACTGATTACATAGCCATGGCTCAGCACACCCATCTGACACCAACACCATATCTGATACCATGGTCCAGCTAATGCTGACGAGACACATGGCTCTCCTCACAAGGGGCTCTCCTTCCTTCGCAGGGATTTGGTGCAAGGGCAGCCTATTCGGATGTGGCCACGGGTCTACTACAAAATCCCGACGCAACACAAGCCCGACTGACGAAATCCTAACAGCCACAATCCCGCTTGAGAAGAAAATGCCGACAGCACAATTCCCCAATACTGTTTGGGGGGATCTGCACCTTAATGCTAAATTTATATAAACACCATGGGACTGCCACACTGTGATGAATGTGGCTGTTGGGAGATCCACCATACAGTCAGAACTGTGGCAGTCAGGATTTTGGTGTTGGGATTTCATCGGTCTGGATTCCAGGTGTCAGGATTTTGTATGGATACCCGTGGACAAGCCTTGCTTTGTTCTGCCACACCAATCCCACAGCATTTTCTCCTATTTAAGGCCCTCCCTTTTTCCATCATGCCTCAGCCTAACCTTAAAAGGGGGAAGGGGAGCTTATACTGTGTGGTCACTCATCACATCAATGCCTCCATACAACCGGCAGCAGGAAGCACTCAAGTGGCCAGATGTGTTGTACCCTTCCTACAGAGTCTGAATGTACCAAGATTCCACTGGCTTGAGGTTCAGAGTTGAGATAGTAACATAAACCCAGGTCTTCCCAACACAGTAAACCAGGTCCACCTGGCTGGGACTGTGCCAAAACCCTTTGACTGCATCAACACAGACACTGCAACACAAACACAAGCTGCCATGGCCACACTGACTTCTCGTGACTGACACTGACCTCTGTGGTCCCATAAATGCACTGTATATACACTATAACTGTGTGCTGTCTATGTTGGCTCACTAAAAAGTATCACACACTAAGATTCTATTTGTCTGAAAAAAATGTGACTTGGCTGGATGTGGCATGAGAAACTAGGGATGCAGCTTAGCATGCTGGTGAAATGGGTTAGTCACTTCAGCCCAAGATATTGAACGGGCAAGTGGGAAGAGTTCAGAATGTCCAGATGAAAGTTCTCTTTGTGAATGTTGTGCCAGTCAGTATTTATACTTAGGAGTAAGAAGATGATTATTTATGTATGTACCTTGATCTTATCCTATTATTTTAATAGTACGCTATATTATATTTTCCACTGATGTAAAAATGTTCTAAGCAACTCCTCTGCTAGGAACACAACTGTAAATTATTTCTGTATTAATGTGCTTTTGCGCTTTTATTTTTAGGAGCCAATCTCATAATTCAAACTTGTTCTTAATGACTGTCTCCACCGTGGCAGTTATCGAGTAGATCTCCAGGAATGCCCTGTCAAAAAACAGAAGATCACCTGATTGTACAACAGGACCTTCAGTATGGATTAGACACAAATGTGTCAATAAAATGTTAAAGTATAAATTAGGCTCCAGTCACACAAATAGTCTTGCTGTGACTTAAAACATTTTTTTTTTCTTTTTTAAGATTCATACATTTTTTCTATTATGTTTATGTAAGAATTAGTTTGTTTATATTCACAATTTAAGGAATGTTAAATTGATTTTATAAAACCAAGTAATGAAAATCATGTAATTGTAGGTGACTCTCTTTGATGATGGGACTATAAATTTCACTGTTTCACAGTCTCTTAAGTCAGCCCCCTGACAAAGCCTCATTAGCAGGTGAAGTGCTGGGGATGGATAACATATGAACAGACAAATTGCCAGCAGAAACAGGCCACATGGTCTAATGAGTCTGCTCGACTGTGCAGCTAGCCCTTCAGCATTCAGCTGCTCCACCCTTCCCTCCCCTCCTTGCCGACCGCCCCCCCCTTCACTCTGTCCCATCCCCTCTTGAAGCTGTCCATCATCTTACAGGAAACTACCTCCTCAAGTAGAGTGTTCCACTTGTCTATCACTCTCTCCATGAAATAATGCCTCCCGATTTCCCTCCTGAATTTACCCCCCTCCAACCTCAGTTGATGACCTCTAGTATCCCTCCCTCTTCTGATCTGGAATATCTCTCCTGTATTAGCCTTGTTTACCCCCTTCAGGTATTTAAAGGCCTCAATCATATCTCCCCTGTCCCTCCTCTCCTCCAGCGAGTACATGTTAAGCATGTTCAGTCTTTCTTCGTATGAATTCCCCTCCAAACTCTGGAGCATCTTTGTTGCTCTGTGCTGCACCCCCTCCAACAGTCTGAATGTCCCTCTTCAGAAATGGGCGCCAGTACTGCACGCAGTACTCCAGGTGTGGTCTGACCAGTAACCTGTACAAGGTAAGGATCACCTCCCTACGTCTAGAGGAGATCCCCCTTGCTATACAGCCCAGCACCCTGTTGGCTTTCACTGCTGCCTTCCTGCACCAAGCCGAGTTAGTCATACTCCCCATTATAATCGCTTCCAGGTCCTTCTCCTCCTCTGTGCTCCCCAACCGTACTCCCGCCCAGCTGATAGCTCCTCCTCTAGTTCTTAGCTCCTAAGTGCATTACCATGCACTTCTTGGTACTGAACCCAAATTGCCATGTTTCTGACCACTCCGGTAGTTTGGTCAGGTCCCCCTGCAGTCCTCTCCACCCCCCACCATCTCAGTATCTTGGTATAACGGCTACCACTGAGGTGACTGACTAGCAGAGGACTGTACTAGCCTAATAAATATTTGAACATTTTAATTCTACCATTTGATTCAAGCGTCTTCTTGGAGTGCTTCTATCTTGGATTGGTACAACTGTAAATTAGCCTGTCTCAAAGGCCTTTTTCCATGGCTGAGTTTCCTTGTAGAATAGGCATAGGGGCCATACACTGCAGTTAAGCAATAAGAAACAGCAAGGCATGTGTTATCCTCAATAACATTACACCTCAGATGAGCTCTAAGGCACAAGGCACAGCTGAGACGCGGAGTGCTTAAACCCACTTGAGAAGTGACGTTAACAAGTATAACAACACATGCCCTGGAGTGCCTTTTGTGGTCATGAAACAGATCCTGTAGAATAACAAAACTTTTTTAATGTAGATTTTTCTTTAGTTTTGCAGCAGATTGTGGAGATGTACTGAGAACATTATAGCTGGACCTATATCTAGACCAGCTTTCAGGATTTTCTATATCCATTTCATAATAATTGTGTTAGAATTACCGGTAAGGATTCAGTACTACCGAAAAACAGTAACTTAAAAATAAGGGTTACTCATCTGTAACTGTAGTTCTAGGAGTGGTACATGGTGCACATCCACAAGCTGGCAGTCTTCCTTCCCCTTTAAATCTAGCTGGAACATCTTCAAGCTAAACTCCTCCCACTTACCCAGGTGGTCTCCTCCTCAGCTCCACCCCGTGATGTCAGATCTTGCACGCTGGAAGAAGGGGATCTGTGTGCCACTTGCCAGAGGAGGTCAGGTGTGTTGTGTGGATGTGCCCCACATACCACTTCTAGAACTATGGTTACAGGTGAGTAACCCTCATTTCTAGGGACATGGATATGGTGCACTATCTACATGATGGCAGACTCCTAGCACTTCTCCGGGAGGAGGTGGCAAGGCACACACCCCTACTTGGTAAAAAAGGCATTGGAGAACTGAGGTTCCAAACCAGCATATCTGTGTGACTCAAGGTCGACGTGGTAATGGGAAATGAAGGTGTGTGCTGACTTCCAGGTAGCACCCCTGCACATCTCCTGGATAGGGACATCCCTGGAAGCAGCCATCGAGGCAACGGTATGTCTGGTGGAATGAGCCCTAAGCCCTACCAGAGGCTCCTTACGAGCCAACCTGTAGCAGAGGTCGAAGCAGGATACAGTCCACCTGCCATTCGTCTGGTTAACTGCCAGCCTGCTAGGTGCAGCTTCAGTGGAGGCGACAAAGAGCTGGTGAACCTCTCTCCGAACTCCACCCGTGCACTCCATGTAATAAGAGAGCGCTCACTTCAGGTCAAATGTATAGAGCCTATGCACGGCCTCCAAGGCTGGAGTGAAGTTCACCGAGAGACTGATCATCTGGTTAAGGTGAAACTTCGAAACAACCTTTGGGACGAACTTCAGGTTAGGGCTGAGGACAACTTTGTCCCTGTGAACACCATGTACAGAGACTCCACCAAGAGTGCCTAGAGGTCACTGATCCTTCTGGTGGAGGTGATGGCCACCAAGAAGGCTGTTTTCTACGACAGGTAAGAGATGTCACACCCGTGCACTGGTTCGAATGGCTTGCCCTTGAGCACTGCTAAGACAAATCAATCAAAAATCTTTATTTTACCAGGCGAAACACCTTTGAGTAAGCTCATTTACAAGACAGACCTGGACAGGTACATGATAAAACGCAGAATAATATTACAAAAATTAAAATAAAAGCATTACACACAATAGAACATGCATGTGTAAATATGTACACTAAGAGAACACTTACAGATAGCAGTCACATAGCAATATATGCATTGAACATAACAGCATAACAAAGGTGGTGTGGGCAACCATGCGGGGAAAGACTATGGTTACATGGAACAACTAAGGTGGAGAAGGGAGGTGGGAGGATAAGCGTGAGTAAAAATTACAGTGGGGGGCGGTCACTGGAGGTCAAACAGAGGGTACAGTGTCTGCAGTCAGTATACCTTTAGCCAAAAATCAAGGAAAGCAATTGCAGGACTCCTTAATGGAACGTGCATACAGTGATTTGAATGCTGACAGATTAATATGGCAGGCTATTCTCATGTTTTTTTGGAGTTTATTCCAGAGCTGAGGAAGTGCATAACTTATTGAGGCCTTGTCCAAAGCGTGACTTGAATTTGGGGATAGTTAGGAAAATGTAATGGCTTCTTAAAGCATATATACAGGTTACTCACCTGTAACAGGAGTTCTAGGAATGGTATATGTTGTTCATCCACACTGTCTGGCAGGTTCCTTGCCGCTTTAAATCTTGCTGGAAGGTCTTCAAGCTGGCTCCTCCCACCCACCCAGGTGGTAAAACTCTCGGCTCCATCCCATGGCCTTAGATCTAGCCCGCTGGAAGCCAGGTTGTCGCGTCGAAGCCGGGAGGTCGAGAATGGTGGATGAACAACATATACCATTCCTAGAACTCCTGTTATAGGTGAGTAACCTGTATTTCTAGGGACATGGATATGTTGTTCATCCACACTGTCTGGCAGACTCTAGCAGTTCTCCGGAGGAGGCGAGGCAAGCGACACCCCTACTTGGGAAATAAAGACTGAGAACTGAGGCCCCAAAACCAGCATCCCGGCGTGACTCAAGGTCGATGTGGTAGTGGGTGATGAGCGTGTGCTGACCTCCAGGTAGCAGCCCTGCAGATTTCCTGGATAGGGACATCCCTAAAAGCAGCCACCGATGCAGCGGTATGGCGGGTAGAATGAGCTCTTATCCCTCTGGGAGGCTCCATGCCTGCCAACCTACAGCAGAGATCTATGCAGGAGGTGACCCACCTGCCTATTGTCCGCTTGGCTGCAGGTCTGCCAGGTGCAGCTTCAGCACAGGTGACAAACAGCTGGCGAACCTCTCCCCGAACTTCAGCGGTCCGCTCCTTGTAGTAGGCGAGCGCTCTTCTAGGCTCCAAAGTATGGAGCCTATATTCGGCCTCCGAGTTGTGACTGGCGTAGAACACCGGCAGAGTCAACATCTGGTTAAGGTGAAACTCCGACACCACCTTCGGAAGAAACTTCGGGTGGGGGCGCAGGACAACCTTGTCCCTGTGGAAGACCAGATAAGGAGTCTCGATGGAAAGTGCCTGGAGCTCTCCCATCCTTCTGGCTGACGTGATAGCCACCAAGAAGGCGATCTTCCACGACAGGTGAGAGATGTCACACCTGTGCATCGGTTCGAATGGCTTGCCCATGAGCTTAGCCAATACCAGCTGTAGATCCCATGGAGGTGGAGGTTCTCACACCGGAGGGGATATGTGATCAAGGCCCTTGAAAAAGCACCGACCACCTTCTCCTGCGCCTGACTGCTTCGGCCCATGCCCGTAAGCAGAGATGGCTGCTGGGGTGCACCTTCAAGTGTCGCCGATCAAGCCCCTAAGGAGAAAGGGGACCACAGGTAGTCCAGAATGCTTGCCATGAACGGAGGAAGGGTCCAGGCCTTGCCCTGACACCAAATGGAGAATCTCTTCCATTTGAAGGTGTAGCATTTTCTGGTCGACTCCTTACGGGACGCCTCAACGACGTTGAGGACCTCGTCGGAAAGACCCAAGGCCTGGAACTCTAGCCGCTCAGGAACCAGGCTGTCAGGTGCAGGGACTGAAGGTCCAGATGGAATACCTTCCCTGACTGACTGAGATCAGGTCCGGGCGGGATGGAAGCCGCCTCGGGAGCCTGGAGCTGAGACTGAGGAGATCTGGATACCAGAACTGGTGGGGCCAGTCTGGGACTAACAGAATCACCTGCGCCTTGTCCCTCCTCACCTTGAGAAGCACCTTGTGGATCAAGGGAAATGGGGGAAAGGCGTAGAAGAGGCCCGGGGTCCACGGCCTCGAGAAGGCATCCCCCTGCAGTGAGCCCTGCTGAGGGGGGCGGGCATGAAACAGTCTCAGCTTTGCATTCTCCCTGGAGGCAAACAGATCCGCCTGAGGCGTGCCCCAGTGAGAGAACAGATCTTGTACTACCTCCCGGCAGGAGAGACCACTCGTGGGACGCAGCCCTTATCCGGCTTAGGGCATCGGCCAGGGTGTTGGAGGCTCCTGCCACATGAATGGCAAGGAAATCCGCCTCCAGGCTGCACATGAGTGACCAAATGCGGAGAGCTTCCCTGCACAGAGGCATGGAGTGCGTACCGCTGTGGCGGTTTAGGTAGTACATGGTCGTGGTATTGTCCGTCTGGACCTGAACCACTTGACCCCGTAGAAACAGAGGGAGCGTGGTGAGGGCTAGACGAACCGCTCGAAGCTCCAGCAGGTTGATGTGGCATCGGGACTCCCGAGGGGACCAGAGGCCGTGCGTTCTGTGCTCCCCCAGATGGGCACCCCAACCCATCAGAGAGGCATCGGTCGATAGAGAGACCGTCTGCTCAGGGCGGACAAACAGGATGCCCACCTGCAGATGTGCTGGAACGGTCCACCACTGGAGAGCGTTCCACATCCCCTGCGTCACTGTCACTAGCTGATCCAGAGGATCGGAAGTGCTGTGACCATTAGCTGGCCAGCCCCATTGAAGGGGATGCATGTACCAATGGACCACGCTGATGCAGGCTGACATGAGGCCCAGGAGGCACCGGAAGTCCTGGGCAGGGTGCGATTGCCCAACCTGAAATGATTGGACAAAGGAGGAAAGAACCTCAGCCCTGTCCGCTGGGAGCCGTGCTCTGGCTCGTAGAGAGTCGAGCTCTGCCCCAATGAACTGGATCACCTGCTTTGGCACGAGTTCCAACTTGGCCTCGTTGATGAGGAGGCCAACCTGAGAGCAAATCTGGAGGGCCACATCTCTGGACAGCTCCACCTCCATTCTGGAGGGGGCTGCAATCAGCCAGTCGTCCAGGTAGAGGTACACCCCGGACCCTTCAGTGTCGCAGGAATGCTGTCACCACTGCCATGCATTTGGTGAAGACCCTGGGAGCTAGGGAAAGGCCGAAGGGCATGGCCCGGAACTCGTAGAGGGATCCCTCTGCCCTGAAGCGGAGGAATCTCTGGTGGGATGGACGGATTGGGACGTGAAAGAACGCTTCCTGAAGGTCCAGAAAAACAGAACCACATGCCTCGTTCCAAGGATGGGATTATCTGAGCCAGAGTGACCATCCTGAAGATCCGAGAGCTTAGGAACCTGTTCAGGTCGTGCAGGTCAAGAATGGGGCGCCAGCCCCCCCCCCGTCCGTTTTAGGACCAGGAAATACCTGGACACAAAACCCGGTCTGGAGGAGGATCCGCCACCTTCTTGATCACCTCTTTTTCGAGGAGCAGGGCGATATCGGCTCGGCAAGCTGACAAAGAGGCTGCGGACCCCGTAGCCCCTGAGGGGCGATGGCTTGGAAGGGCGGGGCCTGCTCGAACTCCAGGGGCAGGCCCTTTCCTACCACCTCCAACACCCAACGGTCCATGGTGATAACGGACCAGGCGGAAAGGAAGTGGCGGAGCCGTCCCCCCATGGGGGGGGAACCCAGGGGGGAGTGACGAGGCTGGGGGCAACACCCCTCAACCTGTCACTGGGTAAGCTTAGAGGAGGGACCAGCCGAGGGACCTCCTGGGCCTTTACCTCCCTGCTTCCTATTGGAGGAAGCCACGGGCTTGGGTTTGGGATGCCAAGCGTGAGCCTGCTGGCCCTGGTGCTGTTGGGCCGGATGTGCCGCAGGTGCAGAAGGACGAAAGGATTTATGCTGCTGTTGTCGGTGGCCCTTGTCCTTCTGGGTGGAGGTGACTGAGTCCAGGGTGGCACTGGACTTTTCGATCCGCTGCAGGTGACCTTCCACTCCAGGGCCGAAGAGGTCGGTCCCCAGGAAGGGGACATCCGCCAGTCTGTGCTGGGTATCTGCCGTGAAGGTGGATATTCTCAGCCATGCTCTGCAGCCCATGGCCACCACGGCCGCAACCGATCTGGCACAGGAGTCTCCAATGTCCAGAGCTGTTTGGAGCTGCTGTTTAGCCACTGCCCTTCTCTGGTCCCGTACCTGCCAGACCGTGGTCTGCAGGTCGGCCGGGAGATGAGGGATCACCTCATCCAGGGAGCCCATGAGGCCGTGGGAGAAATGAGCATCAGCACGGCGAAGCTGGCCTGGTGGAGGCCAAGGGCGAACGCAGCGTACACCCTTCACCCAGCATAGTCCAGCTTTTTGGACTCCTTGTCAGGGGGGGGGCTTGTCCACATCCTAGCGTTCCCAGAATGCGGCAGCTGTCAGTGACCAACCCCTCGGTAGGAGGGTGTTCCAGCAGACAAGAGCCGGTGGGGACGCATACTTCCTGGCCATCCTGGCCAAAGAGCAGGACAGGAAGCAGGCCGCTGCCAGAGCTCCAAGGCTGAACCAACAATGGCTTCAGCCACCAGAAAGGCCTCCGTGGGTGAATCCCCTTGGTCCAGAATCTCCGTGAGTGGATACTTGGCCCGCTTGAATACGGGCTCGAGCTGCATCCCGGTGGACTCTGAGATGAGCCGAAGCAGACCCATGAAGGACAATGGGCTTTCGTCCATCGACTGGCCCCGGGAGGACGCCAGGTCAATGTGCCTGGAGAACAGGGAGGAGTCATCATCAGACTCAGAGGAGTCCACGAAGAGCTGCCTGGGGCCTGAGCCACCCTCCACCTGCCGAGGACGGTCGGGAGTGAGAGTGACTGACAACCTGTGGGGCAGGCCCTGACCCGACCGAGAGTCTATGGTCGGCGCCCCCGAGTTCGGTTGTGGAGGCGGAGGTTCCACCACAATCAGTGGGGCAGCAGCTGGTTTCGGCCGAACAGCCGGCCCAGGCTTGGGCACCTTGGCTACCGCGAGGGGTTGTTTCAGCCACTCAGGTGACAGCCGCTTGATGGCCGGGGAAGGCGACAGCGTCGCTTGTTCCCCGAACTGAAGCAACTGCTGCCACTATCAGGTCCTCGTAAGCGTCGACGCAATTTAGCGCTGAAGCCTCTCCTCTTCGAGGGAGGAGGCGAGCGACGGTGATGCCGGCTTACTTGATAACCCGAGACCCGAGACCGCCCGATGGCGGGATCGGCTGGATAAAGAGGATGTCCGAGACCGAGACCCTTGGTGTTTCAGGGACGGGTCTAGAAGGGGCAGGGGACACCCGCTCTTCCCTCGGCTCAGAAGCCTTAACGGGGACTGCGGCACGGGCGCAGGCAGGTCCTCGGTCTCCACCAGGGAACGGTGAAGAAGGGTTGTCGGCTTCACCCGTTCGACAGCTTGTCCGGCGGGTCGAGAAAAATCTCAACCGCGTCGACGGGTGTCTCGGCCGGCTGACCTGACGGGGACACCGTGAAGCCAGTGGCCTTAGCCGCAACCTCGACCGAAGTCGAGTGTCGACTGTCCGGGGAAGGGGACCTCTCCCACTCCCACAAACGACGACGATGGGACTTACCTTTTGAGTCCTTCTTTTTGAATCGAGAGGAATGTCCCGATGGCCCCTCTCCCTTCGTGGAAAGGGACTGTCAAAGCTCCTTGAAAGAAGCTGAATATGAGGTACCCAGAGAGAGCGGGATAAATGTCGCGACCGAGGAAGAGGATGATGCAGCCTGTGCCGCCTCCTCCTCGAGGGCGATCATCTACTCGAGTTGCTCAGCCGAGCCAGCCGCCGCGGTAACCGTAACAGGCCTCGCCGACTTCACGGCGGTGGCGCTCTCGAGGAACCCAAGCTGTAACCAGGCAGCGCGGTCTTCCAAGGCGTTGGCAAGCACGAACGGCATAACTCACAGGCCTGCGGGTCATGGTCTAGGCAGGCAGTGAGACGCACGTGGGTCGTGGTCTGTCCTGGACATTTTCTGCCCACAAGGGCACCGCGCGAAATCCGAGAGTCGATTTGTCCATCGCAGCCGCGAGGGAGAAACTTGACCGAAGTCTTGAAAATTTTAAAATAAGTTTCGGGCGAACCGAAGAATTAGGATCCAGTCTACACGCAGAGCGTTAAGGATCGAACCTGAGCTTCCAAGCGGTAAGGAAGATCTGGCGTCATGGGGCGGAGCCGAGAGTTTTACCACCCGGGTGGGTGAGAGGAGCCAGCTTGAAGACCTTCCAGCAAGATTTAAAGCGGCAAGGAACCTGCCAGACAGTGTGGATGAACAACAAATCCAAGTCCCTAGAACTACTTAACGTACAACAGGGTAAACAATCTGAAATGTACTGTGGGAGCTTCTTAGTGATTGCTCGGAAGGTTCAGAGTGCAGCATTTCTTTGCCTTCTAAATTTAACAGAAGACCGTCAACAGGTCCCAAAATGGTGGTGGTTTACACACCGGCGTGACAGGTGGAAGTGCCTGAGCACCTTTTCCTGTGCCACTGTCGGCAAATCAGTCAGCACCCAGTAGGCTGAGGAAGCTGCCAGATGCACCTTGAGGGTCGTCAACCTCAGGTACGATTGGGATAGGGACCACAGTTACTCCAGACTGCTAGCCAGGAGGCAGGACAGGGGGTCTAGCTCCCTGCCCTGGCACCAAATGGAAAAGCACTTCTATTTGAAGGCACAGCACTGGCGGGTCGATCCCTTCCAGGAGGCTTCCAAAACCTGGAGAACCTCCTCAGAGACTCAAAGCTTGGAACTCTAGCCACTCAGGAACCAGGCTGTCAGGTGCAGGGACTGAATGTCCGGGTGGAAGACCTTTCCTTTGTGACAGGAGAGCAGGTCCAAGAGAAGATGCAGGTGCCATGGAGCCCTGCTACTGCTGAGGCCGAGATCTGTGTACCAAAACTGGCCTAGCCAGTCTGGGGCTACCAGGATCACGGGAGCCTTGTCCCACCGTGTCCTGACCAGCACCCCAGTGGATCAAGGGAAAGGAAGGGGAGGCATAAAAGAGTATGTGTCCAGAAAGCAATAAACCTGCGCACTGCAATTAAGTAGAGGTGCTCTACCACTTGAATCCCAGTCAGGATTCACAAAACAATACTACTCCCTTCATGAACCATGAGCCTGTTTTGCAGACTGCCATGCTGGGATGTGCAGTGAGAATGGGGGCGACTGCAGCGCGTACCTACAGCAACGGTCTTTGGCCTGTGCGTGCTTTGGACAGTCGGACTAACAATCAAGCCCGCCAAGCCAAGAAACAAAGGTGAGCCAGGACTCAGTCCAAGTCCAAAAAGTTTTATTTTTGCAGGTCTTAAGGTCAGGTAGGTCTCAAAAGGCAAACTCAAATTACTTCAGCTCAAGTCAAGTGGCAGTGGACGTGGTACTAACTTTGCTGGCTGCTTTACTGATTTACTCAGACTCTTCTTGCCAAATGTCAGTGCTACTTCACTGCACCCCAGTTTAAGCATATGCGCCCCCTACATACGCTGTGTGTATGTGTAAGAATAGTTAGTGTATAAGCTGTTGTATATCCTGAGTGCGCACCCTTCTGGTTAAGTAACCCATGCACTTGTACATATGTATTAGGGCATTATGTGATTACGTGTAGTTGTGATTATGTAATTTTATGATTATGAGTGGTTGTGATTCTTACATGGCCATCTCAGAGGGCATGTGCTGCTATGTACTGTGTACTATCTATTGTGTAACTGATCCCAGGTCCACCTTATAAATGAGTTCACCTGAACGGTTTTCCACCTGGCAAAATAAAGAATTGATTGATTCAACCCCCCCTCCCCCCATCTGTCCACCTGATACTTTATTTTTTCCAATCATTTTATCTATGGCTGAAGTAAGTGCAGACATGATTTCTGAAGTGGCTTTTTGTAAAGATTTGTGTATGGGGACCAGAAGCCTCCTCTGTAGGGGGTGGCCCCATCGAATCCATAAATTCTGCTTCCCTCCCATCCTCCTCTGTTTCCTGAGGGAGCTGTTGAGGGTGTTCACCATTTGCCTGAAGAAAGAGGAAATCCTTTGTAAGCCTTAAAGGGAGTCAAATTCCTGTTCAGGTCAACCATTTGGTTCAACAGGTTCACCTTCCTCCTCCTCCTGTCCACAGTACATTTCCTCCTCCATAAGCAGGTAGGCTACAGACCTTGGGGGGGGGGGGGGGGGGGAGAGACAACGACTGGTATATTCATAAAATTTCCCATGATCTGGAAGGCCTGGAAAACTACCACATTTTTGCTATGTCCCCAGTTGAGGGCATTTAGTTTGGATACAAAACCTACTCCTTTCCTTTTTCAGAAGAAGTGGTTAAGGATCTTTTTTTTTTTCTTGGCACAGTTTCCAGTGCAGCTCTGAGGCTCTCATTGATATTTTTCCCTATCACTGGACTCCGGGTTTCCCCTTTCGACACCCTGGTATCTTTACTGTCTTTACCATGCTCATCTGATGGCTGAGAAGCATCATCTCTTTCTTCTGCCCCCTTTGAAAGGGACTGCTGCTGCACTTGATAGGACAAACCCTCTGATGCACACTTTCCACCATTATTAGGAACTCCCTCATAGCCTTTATTATGTTTTTGTGACATGGAAGCAGAATGAGAAGCCATAAACTCTTTAGTTTTTTAGCCCTTTTCTTTTGGGTTTTATAGCAAAACTTTATATGGAGTTCACAACTGGAAAAATCGTGATCTGGACCTAGGCACCTTAAACAGAGCTTCAGACAGTCTGCCTTTGCCAGGAGATGGAAATTACAATTTTTAAAGCGTGATAGTCCTGTTTTCTTTTTCTTGAGTCTATTAATCGTGCCAAACTCTGAAGACCCTAAGTAACAAAATGCTACCTGGCTCGAAGTACAGGGAAAAATATATTGACAGGAGCTGTGAATGTACAACAGTTCGGAGGAACAAAACGTTCTGATTCCAGTTCCCTTTACCAGAAACTGCTTAATGTATGTTAAAAATGGCTTACAGATCAATTTTGCAGCAGTTTAAAATTGATATAATAGCTCAATAGGAAAAACACGGTTCAGTTCTCTGTCAGCTGGAACCGCGTCTGCATACAGTAAAAAAAAAAAAAGTGCAAATAAAACAGTATTGAAATACAATTTATTGATTTCTCTCAGAAAATTAGCGTTCCCTAATGGCGGGAACTGCGCTATGCTGCGGCCTTCTCCAGTTCCTGGGAACCAACCGATCAGGAATGCGAAAACCACAATTAAGTACAAAATAAATCATTAAATCTGAACTAACGCAGTTAATTGAAAAACAAATTCAACTACAACCGAAACAGTAAAAACAATAAAAGTACTCTGGAGACCAGAAGAAAAAATTACTCACCTTAGTAATGTTGTTTCTTCTAATGGAGTCTTGCTGTATTCTGACCTATGCAGTTAGGTCATGCCTTTCAACTGTCCCGGAGAACAAAGAGTTAAACTTTCCATGGCCAGCATGGAATGTTCACCACGAGCTCAGTTGAAGCCCTCTGTCTGCTGTTGTTTAAACTCCAATCATCAGATCTTTATGAGCAATACTCACTAGAAGTTCTGTGTGGAAACTGTAAAACTCAAAACTAGCCAACTGGCAACTATATCTATATAAAAGGGTTTTCTGGTTTCAAAAAGACGACTCAAGTCAGGAAACCCAAAAAACAACACATATCCAAAACACAATCACTCACCCAAATAAAAGAGGGTGAAAAAAGGACACCCCTAGGGTGCCAACACTGCTCCTACCCACCCACATCCCAAAAACTAGGTTCTGAGAGGGAGGGGGGGTCAGAATACAGCAAGACTCCATTAGAAGAAACAACATTACTAAGGTGAGTAATTTTTTCTTCAAACAACATGAAGTCTTGCTGTATTCTGACATATGCAGACTACCAAGCAGTACCTCCATGGAGGAGGGACAGAACCTACTTTGGAAACAGGCTCTGTAGTACTGCTGTGCCAAACCGAGCATCACTCCTAGCCTGGATATCCAGAGAGTAATGCTTGGTGAATGTATGGACTGTTTTCCAGGTGGCTGCTTGACAAATTTCTATGAGAGGAATATCCCTGGCAGCACCCAGGGAAGCAGCTGTACATCTAGTGGAATGAGCCCTCAGGCCTGAGGGCAGAGTTCTACCCAGTTTCTCATAGCAGAATTGTATACAAGAAACAATCCACCTGGCAACAGATCTCTTAGTGGCAGGTTTGCCCTTACCAACCTCTCCATATGTGAGGAACAACTGGAGGGATTCAAACCTGTGACCCTTGGTGCGCTCTATGTAGTAGCTCAGGGCCCTTTTAACATCTAAGCTGTGTAGCCTCCTCTCTCCAGAGAAGGAATGGTCAGTGAAGAAAACAGGGAGAGACACAGACTGGTTGAGGTAGAAATCTGAAACCACTTTAGGCAAAAACTTTCTGTTAGTTCTTAGGACCACTTTATCTTTATAGAAAGAGATGCAATCAGGTTCCACTGACAGGGCTTGCAATTCACTGTTACGCCTGACAGAGGTAATGGCCACCAAAAACAGTTTTCCAAGTCAAGTACTTAAGCTCTGCACAGGACAAAGGCAAAAAAGGGGGGTTGCATAAGCTGAGCAATGCAAACATTAAGGTCCCAAGCAGGAGCAGGATCCCTAAAGGGGGGATTGGTGTGAAGCAATCCCTTGAAAAACTTACAAAACACAGGATGGGATGATAGAGTTGAAAGCTTGCCTACTGACAAGAAAGCAGAAACAGCTGCCAAATGTACTTTAAGGGTAGCTGGCCTGAGGCCTAGGCCATTAAGATGGACCATACAGTCCAGAACCATAGGCAACTCAGCAGAATCTAGAGAAATATTTTTCTAAGAACACCAAATGCTAAATCTTTTCCATTTGGAGTTGTAAGTCTTTCTGGTGGAAGGCTTTCGAGAAGCCTTAAGGATATCCAGAACCCCTTGGGAAAGATGCAGATCTGCAAACTCTGACTCTTCAAGAGCCATGCCTTGAGATTGAGAGACCGAAGATTCAGGTACCAAATCCTCCCCTGAGAGGATGTCAACAGGTTGTAATTCCTGGGAAGGTGGACTGCTAGGGACAGCAACAAGGGGTACCAAGGCTGTCTGGCCCAGTCTGGAGCAATCAGAATCACTTTGCATGGTTGTGACCTTATCTTGACTAACACTTTCAACAGGAGAAGGAAGGGGGAAAGCATACAGAAATTTCCCTTCCCAATTCAGGATCAGAGCATCCAGGGGGGACTGAGCCCAAGACTGGAGATCTGCAACAAAAGAGAGGAAGTTGGTGATTGTCTGGGGCTGCAAAAAGATCCATCTCTGGAGTGCCCCATCTCGAGAAAATCACTTTCAAAACTAGAGGATCTAGGGTCCATTCATGATGGCCCTGGGATATTCTGCTCAGAGCATCTGCTAAGACATTGTCCTTCCCTGGGAGGTGAACTGCTATCAGAGAGGTCTGCAGGGAATAGGCCAGGGACCACAACTTCATTGCTTCCGTGCACAAGGCCGTAGACCGAGTGCCTCCCTGCTTGTTGATGTACCACATGATGGTGGTGTTGTCTGTTCTGACCTGGACCACCTTGCTCTGCACAGATTTGGAAAAAGCTTGCAGTGCCAGAAACCCTGCTCTGAGTTCCAAGAGACTGATGTGAAGCAGAGATTCCTGAGGTGACCACAGTCCTTGGGTGGTAAGATCCCCCAGATGGGCTCCCCAGCCCAGCAGGGAAGCATCTGTGGTACCGCATCGCTGAATGAGACTGAGTGACAAAAGGAACCCCTTGTCTCAAATTGTCCTGATCCTGCCACAATTGCAAGGCCTGGATCAGGGTTTGAGTCACTGGGACTAGTTTGGTAAGAGAATCCTTTCTTTGGGACCAGAAGGCTCCTAAGTGGAACTGAATGTCCCTCATCTGGAATCTTGCTCCTTGGACCACTGCTGTGGAAGCTGCCATGTGGCCCAGAAGCTGAAGGAAATGCCTTGCTGGTCAAGACACCTGAAGGGTGAATGAAGAGGCCAGTTCCATGAGGGTCCTTGCCCTTTCCAGGGAAGGAGGCTCTTGCCTTTACTGTATCCAGCTCTGCCCCTATGAAGGTGAGGAGCTGTACTGGTTCGAGAACTGACTTTGGAAGGTTGAGAAGGAATCCTAAGGAAGTGAGCACTTGCTGAGTCACTTGCAAATGTGACTTGACTTGGTCTGGAGACTGACCTACTATGAGCCAGTCGTCCAAGTATGGGAAGATGGAGATCTTTTTTTTCTCCTTAGGAAAGCAACCACTACTGCCAGGCACTTTGTGAAAACCCTTGGGGCTGATGTTAGGCCAAAGGGCATTGCTCTGAATTGATAGTGGCCTGAGGGCAACTCGAACCTGAGGTACTTTCTGTGGGAGCACCTGATGGGAATGTGAAAATAGGCATCTTTGAGGTCCAGGAAGGCTAGCCAGTCCCCTGGCCTTAGAGAGGGAAGGATCATTCTCAGAGTCACCATTTTGAACTTTGGCTTTAAAAGGTGTTTGTTCAGATATCTTAGGTCCAGGATGGGCCACCATTCTCCTGTCTTTTTGGGTGTTAGGAGTACCTGGAGTACAATCCTTTGCCCTTGTGTAGGGTGGGAACCCTCTCTATAGCTCTGAGAGCTAGGAGGGAAGAAACCTCTAAGGCAAGGGTCTCTGATGGATTTGCAGGTGGAAAGGATCTGGTTCTAATCTTGGGAAATTTTTTGAAGCGGAGAACCAGCCCCTAGCTTACTACATCCAGGACCCACTTGTCTGATGTTAGAGACTTCCAGTCCCGGACAAAGTAAGCCAGCCTGCCCCCTACTGGTATGGGAGAATCGGCCCGGGCAGACCCATCAAGGTGTCTGCTTGGCAGGGGCTTTAGACTGAGGGGTGGATGCAGGCCTGCTCATCCCCCGTCTGCCTCTCCCTCTAAAGAACCCCCCTCTGGGAGTAAGAAGAGGAGGCCTGAGCTTGGTAAAAAGGCCTTTGGAAAGACCTGCCCCTGCACCTGGACTGCTGCCTTTGAGGAATTGCTTGCCTTTCACTGGCCTGAGCACTCCTGTAAGTGGTCCTGTACTCATCCATCTTTTTCATGTAGTTCTCTGTCTGCTCCCCAAACAGAGAATTACTAATAACAGGGAAATCCATGGCCTTAGCCTGGGTATCCTGTGATAGGCTAGTACATCTGAGCCAAGCCATCCTCCAAGAGCCACAGATGTAGCCATAACTCTTGATGAAACATCATTGGAGTTCACAGCAGCATGAAATTGTACTTTAGATGCCTCAATCCATCTGCAGCCACCTGCTCCAGCTCCTTGGCAAGCTGGTCAGGGGCCTGTTTATCAAAGCCAGCACAGTGTCCCACCTGGACTTCTGGTATCTAGCTGTGATAGGCCATATAGTTAGCCTGCCTGAGTCCCAAAGATGCTGCCATGTACTGTTTCTTTGCCATGGCATCAATCTTCCTGGAGTCCTAGTCTGGGGGTGTGATGCCAAGGGGATATTTGCCTTATCACAGGCAGCAGCCTGCACTACCCCAACATGGCTGCATTGCTGGAAAAGGAACTCCACGTCCGAGCCTGAAAGAGTATACCTCTTGTCCATTCGTCTGTCCACAGGATGTATGGAATTAGGAGACTTAAGAATTTTATGTGTCTGTTTCCCAAAGGATTTGTGGAGGCGAATAGACAGTCTCCTGGACTCTGGGATGTCCATCATCTCAACAAAATCAGGCTCCTCCTGATCCTCTACTGCTTCCTCCACAGGAAGCTGGAGGGTCTCGGCCCCTTTTTTGTAAAACATATAGTGAGAAGAGGACTCAGAAAGCCTAGGAGGAGAAACACCTGAAGGTCTGTCTGGGGAGATGTCCGGGTCAACAGGCACATCCAGACTTTCATAATCACCATCATCATCCTCCCTCTCCTTCCTCCTCCTCCGGTTCGCAAAAATCTTCCAAAGTGTAATCCGGAACCGGGGGAACCGACCGAACCGAACCCCTGCCAGATGGTGCCGGTTCAGTCGGAACCGAAGTAAGCGACTGCACTATCCTTATCGCCTTGGCTATCTCATTGGCAGTCGGATTATGAATTTCTGGGTCCGAACCGATTTATCTTTTCCTTTTTACCGGAACCGACTCCTCAGAATCGGCTCTCCTTTTGCCCGGAGAAGTATTGCCCTGGTCAGAGGGCACTCCTTCTGGTTCGGTCGAAACCGAACTGGGCTAGCCATCCGGGTCAGCAGACTTCTCGGCCTCCCTTTCCCTCAGTCTACCTAATCTCTTTTCCAGAGTAGATTTGGGAAAATTCTTACAAATTTGGCAGTCTGAATCGAGGTGGTCAAACCCCAGACAATAAACACAGGTGGTGTGGGGATCAGCCTTGGCAAAGACTTCCCCACACACACTGCAGTGCTGAAACCCAGTGGGCCAGTTTTTCTTGGGTTTCTCAGACATGGCCAATCCTAACCAAAACGTACCCTTTTTTCGGCAATCCGCCAGGCCAGACTCCCCTATCGGTTCCTGACCGTGTCATGGGTCTTGGAAAAAAACGTAATAAAATCCCTTTTTTTTTTTTTTAGAACCGATTCGGACCGGTTAGCACACTCTACATAAATCACAAACTTTTTTTTACCTAAAACTGATCGGTTCCACAATTTACAAGTTCCACACAGAAACTACACAGTAAACCTATCTAGTACTCACGGTACCACAGACAGAGACTTGAACTGACTGAGCGGTAACAGCAATTTGGTAGAAACCGAGCGAAAAAACGACACTTCAACCAACTTTTTTGAACCGAGCAAAGCAGAAGTCTCCGGAGCGACTGTTCAGTGAGGCAGAGTAAAGAATCTGACGGTTGGAGTTTAAAGAACAGCAGACAGGGGGCTTCAACTGAGCTCGTGGTGAACATTCCATGCTGGCTATGGAAAGTTTAACTCTTTGTTCTCCGGGGCAGTTGAAAGACATGACCTAACTGCATAGGTCAGAATACAGCAAGACTTCATGTTGTTTGAATACCAGAGCTGTACTTCGGGGTGACTGCTCTCTTCAGCAGAGAAACAAATCTGTCATTGGACAGCTAGGGGGTGCATTATCACACCGCAGGGTTTCAATTTCTATTCTAAAGTTCCATCTTTAGCACAGAGTTCTATCTCTGGGGCATCACTCGCAAGCTGGATGATAATGCTTTGTGTAAACATCAGTAAGGGATTCCTGGGGTTAGAAAAGACTTATTTTGCTGCACATTAAATGTTCTAACTAATTTGATTAGACTGTCAAACGGTGTATTACAAAATATTTTGCTACTCTACATACAAGAATGAAAAGCATAAATACAGTGTACCAAACATAGTACAAAAATATTACACTAACAAACTTACATCATAACCTGCAATCAGCAGTCCCACACCATATGGTCTTCTGCCGTAGCGCTGTGTTGGAATTTGGGTTTCTGAAAAAGCTTGTTAAGGGTTACACATTACTTTGTGCCAAACAGTATTAGTTTTACTTACTTACACAACTCCCCTGAAGGCATGGCAACAGCACTTTGCTCTGTAATGTGGGTATCACGGTTCAATCAAGCCCATCACGTTTCACCTCAGGCAAGCAGATCCCCCCCTCCCAATTCTGTTTTTCCAGTGTTCTTTACCTGGAGCAGTCAGGTCCCCCTTTTAGCCCTCCACTGGCCCAACCTCTGCTTCCAGAGCTCTTAAAGCATGTCCTCAGGTATCATCACTGGCCTTGTCCAAATCTGCAAATACCTACCCCTCCCCAGTACAGCCTGATGGCTCTGTTAGGGTTGCCCCAAAATAAATCCCAAGATACTCATTGCCCACCACAGCAATCCCCCCCCCCCCATGATGGAATATAGAGTTATAGTCAACCTCTATCCTCCCTGCCAGTCTGGACCAGCTGGCACTAATCTCCCAAGAACATCAAGGGACAGTGGAGGACTGCACCTACTCAGAAGGAGGAAGAGGAGGAAGGCATCCTCTCAAATGCTTGATCCTCCTCCTCCTCTCTTGCCGATGCAGCACTAACAGGCTTGGTTCCTGAACCAGTGTTATCAACATGGTAACGGCTCCCCAGCTATGGTACTGCTGAGTCAGTGGATCTTAAACAGCCTCATGCTTCAAGCCTTAAGAGGTATGAGCGGTCCTGAATTCAGCCCACCCCACAGCACCAATTTCTGAGCAACAATGACAGTGGTGCTTCTGCTTTTTTTTTGGCCCCGTGACTAGAAATACAGTGCAGTGAGATAGCTGTAACTGTACTCTCCTGGGTTGTGCCTGAAAATAGGCATATTACTGCCTAGTGTACCTACCCAGTAATCAAAAACCAAATAAAATAAACAAATAAAGAGTTGCAGCAGTATATACTGGGAAAACCAGGCATGCATGATGAAGCAACAGGGAAAACCCGATTCCTCCTGACTGATGTACTTCAAACCTCAGCTAGCCTCCACCCAAAGCATGCGTCCCTTAGTGAGGGTTGGGCAGTGATGCGATGTGAAGAATCTTAATCAGATAAACAACAAACATGCACAGGAAAACAGAGTTGCTGCCTAGCAACAAAAAACAGACACACTGAAGTGAAAACAAAGTGGGGCAGAGTCAAAAAGCACATCAAATGATTAACCGCCCAATGCTTAAGATAATGCAAAATAAAAAGTGTTTTTTATTGCTGGTAAACAAATACAAAATGTTCAAACAGAGGCAAGCACCCCAACATTTCATGGTTCAAACTGCTACTTGCCAGGGGACCTCCTATTTTTGCTCCCGAGAAAAAAAAGCCTAACCTGGAACTTTGGTGTGGCTCCTCCCTGCTCCAGAAAAGCTGTAGAATATTTGCATTTCTTTCATATTCAAAAGCTCTTAGGTATGACAACCCAGGATTTTCGGTTTATTACCTTTTGAACTGACATTCTTAATGCAGCCATCAACACTTAAGTGGAAAGTACAGTACATTTCCAAATGTTAAAGTAAGGGTGTTAACCAAGAATAATTATTATTTAGCTTCAGTTGAAAAGGATACTGCTTCCAATCAGGGACACAAGGCGAGATACTGGCAGAGGCCTGTCAAACACAAACCTGGAATCCAGACACTCTTGACGCATGAAGTTACTAAAAATACATGGATAAAAGATAAAACCCTAGTTAACAGGTTACTTGACAGTTTTAACAGATACAGATTTAGGGAAATGATACATTAGTGTCGTATTACGGTTCATACACTTCTTTTGTAGGGCAGCTGTAAACACAACCACACACCATGCTACACGCCAGTCTCCTCCCCTTCAAATTATAGCTTATTATACAATGGTGTGTGAAAATCCTGTAACCTCATTGGTCAAAACATGTCACAGGACCATGGGTAAATCCTGCATTACCCACGACTAAGGAATTGCATTTATAAAAAACATAATTAAACACATTTTTACATTCATTTTACACATGGGTCCATTGTATAATCGCAATAAGGCACTCCAGGGTGTGAGTTACTGAGAGTTACCACCTCTTGTGTGGTTAATCCTTGGCTGTACCTCATGACCTTACCACACAAGGCGTGTAAACCCTCAATAACTCCACACCCCTGTTGTGCCTTATTGCTTAAACACAAGATGGCAGGCTGATGATGGTGTCAGGAGTTTTGCACAGCTGGAGGTCAATAAGAGGAGAGACTATAACCCAGTAGTGTTTGTGTGCTCAGCACCTACCTTCACTGGATTGCTACAGAACTTATCTCTCTCCTTAGGGCTCATGACTCAGTCTGGTACCTTCACAAGACATCAGGCTCCCCTGGGGTTAGTGCCGTGGTCTTGACCTTGATTTTCATGCTGGACACCTAAGTTTGTGTGTGTATTTACTTTAGTCACACTTTATTACTTTTGCTGTTCAGTGCTACCTTTTTGTGTTCGGTCCCCTGGGGACTTGCAGAAATAAAACAACTCAAAATGCCAGAAACAAGACCATCAGGTAGTCAAAATCCGAGTACTTTGTCTCCAACCTGCAGAATAATATTAAAGAGCAGCTCTCTATTATAATAAAAAGCTGAAAACACTAGATTTACACCAATTATATTCTACCTTTATTATTTTCTAGTGGTTATTTACTTCCCCCTGCTGCTGGTCTACTAAATATTGTAGATGATGCAGCAATTATTTCACTGAGTCTTTCAAAATGTATGACTCTCCAATGTTAACCACACAACTGCTGTTTATGACATCACAGTCTGTTGTCATGATGAGCAGTACGCTGTAACAAACAAAGGCACTGTGAGGTTAATGGGATAGACAAATGTTTTCAATACAGACTTTTTAGATAGACTACTAAAATGTGCTGTAAATCTTGGAAGGGAACATCAAAAATGAAAAAAAAATGTATTCTCTTGTAAATTAACAGCTGAAACATTATATTTAAGAAAGCACATGCTAAGTGCAGAGTTGTTCTTTAAAGGAGTACTGAAGTCAATGTCTGCAAACACATACGTCGTGCAGAATATTTTGATTTGTGCGTGCAGTCCTGGTATGTCCTTCCCTTTGTTTGCTACTAGGAGTTATTTTTTCTTAAATTTGCCTACTAGTTTTGTGGCCTCTGGGGAATCTCCATGTTAGCATGGTTTATTGCTCTTCTTTTTCCTGCAAGGCCTCCTGTCCCATATGACAGTGAAGCATCCAGGACGATGGATTCAGCAAGTACTGGTTTAGTCAATTTTATAGCAGCACAGCTGTGATTTTACATAGCTTTCATTATCCAGTGGGCACTGAAGCCTACATTTACACTTTAGTAAACACCTGAGGACTAATAGGATGGGTACTCTGTAAGAAAACAGCTAGAGTCTTTGCTAATTATTGTACTGAAGACCCGGGTGATGTGTGTGCCATTTATGGCTAGGTGTAGTTTGATGAAACGAGAGCTTTAAAAGCAATACATTTACTCCTGTTGGCTAGACCTAGACACACACAAAACAAAATTACTGAATCAGACTTATTTAGCTGAGGCCAGAACATCAGGCTGCTATCTGCAGATTACTGCTGTCATCGAGGCACAGGTCAGGAAGCATAGGAAAACCAGGAGCAGTTTCAAAATTCGCAAATAGCATTTTATTATTAACAGCAAAATAGAAATAAAAAATTGCTCAGTATAACTATTTACAATGGCAGTACAAACATAGAAAGCAGAGTCCTTCTAATGAGTTTTTCTTCTCAATTTCCAATTTCAGTCTCTGTCTCTCCCTCTTGTAAAACACTGCAGCTCTTTTTATAACAAGTCTTTGCAGGGCCCTCGTTAAGAGAACATTCTGCTTCTCACATAGTGTTCTTGCCAGTTTTAGCAGGTACAGCAAAAAGAACATTGTGACCCAGAACTGACCTCTTGTTGACAGCTCTGGAAATATTTTTCAAACCAGCATCTCAGGTTAGCTCCTTGAATTCCATTTTTTGCAATCATTTCAACCGTATAACTATATACAGTTTCAAACAAAGGGATCCCAGTATCAGTTACATTTCCACATAAAGATTCACACATATTTTTATAACTGCAGATATGCAAGGGGAAAGAAAAAACATAACAGCAAGGGAAGGCAGAGAGTCAGCGAGAGGAGAACTGCGAAACCGTCAGAGTGATCAGTTCCTAGGTCTCACAATAAAATCTGGTTGTACAAACAGAGAAGAGACAAGAAAAAGAGAGGATAGAACAGATCTTTGCATTTAAACTCTTTCTACATGACAAACAGGGCAGGGTCTTATTCCACCCTGTCACACGTCCCCTCACTAAATCAGTGGTTTCAGATACATCACTGTCACATGAGAGAGAGAAAACACTGTAGGAAAAAGAAGAGCAATAAACCATGCCAACATGGAGATCTCCAGGGGCCATAAAACTAGCAGACAAATTAGGAAAAACAACAAACCTTCCACTCAGGGCTACCATGACTTTGTTTAGTCTTTTCTTAAACACTCTTCCCTCAGTTTGCACTAATTCTCACATTTTACTTTATGCTGATGACGCAGTGATCCTCATGAGCGGATCAAATATTAATATTGTCCGTAAAAACTTGACAGGTGATTTTCAAGCAGCCCACAATTGGTTTATTAATAACAGACTGGGTTTAAACAAAAAAAAAAAAGTCTATGGTCTTCCTGAAATCAAGAAAAAGAACAGGGGAGGATACTGTGTTATCATTACAGACAGTGCAAGGAGATATTACTGAACAAGTTCAACAATTTAAATATTTGGGACTCTTAATTGATGAGGGCCTGACGTTTGAACCTCATATTTCTAGCATGATCAAAGTTACTCACCAAAGATTAGGGGCTTTATACAGACTTAATTCACCGTTAGTACCATCCACTAGAAGAATACATGCCCAGAATTTTCTTATTCCTATCACTGATTATGGTTTATTGATTATGCTGCTGGGGAGGGATTATTAAATAAAGTTAAAATTCTTTTGAATCAGATCTCTAGATTCTCCACACAACTCTCAGTGAGGACACATCACTGTCTAGTATTAAGGGAGGCAGGTTTTCTGCCTTTAGAGTTACGCTTCAAATTCCAATTGGGAATACTGACAAAGAAAATTACATTAAATAGGGTACCAGAGGTATTTGACACCATATTTAACAGACATATTAGCTCTGCTTGTAGAAGGTCTGCTGACGAAATATTCTTTGCAATACCTAGGATGAAGTCTTCCATGAGACAAAAATCACTTCTGTATGCACTTCCCTATTATTTTAATTCTATGCTAACTATTTCAGATGGTTTGAGTGGATCACTGATGTTTTTTAGGAAGAAACTTAGAGATTACCTTACGTTAGAAAGTGAATGCAAATGTTTTACCTGAAATGTTTGTTGTAATGTCTATTACTGATTATATGTTTATTGTATGTTTTTTATATGCATAACTGGTCGACCATGAAAACGGATCTGTGGCCCATGGACTTACCAGTATAAATATTGTAAATAAAACAAATGACTCTGACCTTAAAACCAGGGTATCACAAAACCAGTCATTTTTATTTCTGTCTCTAGCAGCACATTAAAAAATGATGAAAAAGTGGCATGACAGAAAAACAATCAATTTTTCGCGCCTGTGCATGGTGCTTTATCAAGAGTCAGTGAGACAAAACAGTACTCTTGATAATTAAGCATCACTTTTTTTGTTTAGAAACCTCAATACCAAATGAGGTAACTGATTCTTGTTACCAAGGTTACAAATTCATAATGATGTCAGTCCATATCTACTAAACTAAATTAGCTACATGATTAGAGTCTGGATTTGTTGGCAGTTATTCATTCAGACTTCTCAGTTCAATGAACAACTGCTTCTTATTACGTCATCCGGGTCCCACTAGAGTCAGGTAGCATGCTGTCATGGTAAAGGAACACAATCCATAGTGCAAACTATTTGGAGGACAAACAGAACAATCATTATTTCAGGATATCAAGAAAATCAGAAGAAATGCAACAACTCTAGTCTATCATTAAGACCCTTTCCCTCGGTAGCTTTTAATTTAAAAATCTACATAGACTCTCTTTGCAGGACTTTTGTATCCGAATCTCCATCCTGCAATCCCACCGAGACCTTTTCTGTTCCCATGAAGGAGGGAACATGTCCCTGGCCACTACTTAAAACATTTACTGGTAAGGCAGTAACTTTGTCTTGCTTCTGAAAGCTATTTAAATGCTCACCAATACGTATTTTTAGTTTCCTACATGTTTTTCACAGATAGGAACAGCCACAATTACATTTGGCCAGTTAAAGTACAGCCTTGGTGTTGCAACTGATAAACTGTCTCACAAAATATTCTTTACACCCACTATATCTTGCCCAAATGTATTAAAGCATTGATTTACAAAACTTACAATGCCCACAGACATTTATTTATTGAATTTTGTTGACCCAGTAAGCCCACTAGGCTTAGACATCCCTTTTTCAGGGGCGACCAAGGGGAGGGGGGATACAGATGGTAAGCAACTGAAATTGAACCAGATTAAGCTGTTGGTAGTATTTTTAGTGACATGACTTCCTAGTGGGTGGGGGGGGCATCCATTCTGGGCGTACTGATTTCTGCTGTGTTGTCTGAAAGAATGCACCACCTTATCTTTTAACTTTGGACGATGTCTGTATACAAAACGTGGCTGTACCATCACATGGTCCCTTAAAGACCTATCAGACTGTTATACGAACCAGTTTTTATTAACCTTCTGTTGTATCCTCCCTGATTGTAAGCTGTAAGTGGTCACAAAATGTAAACAATTTTGATGCTGACTGATTATCTCTGTTGCTGTTGGTAGCAATTACAGCATTCAGTCCCGCATACTGTGTTTCATTATACCCCTCTACTACTTCTGATCTCTCCATCTCAAATGCTCTGTATATCAGGTCCCCTCTCGATTTCATGTCAGCTTTTTCTCATGCTACAAGTATAAATTGCACTAAATATCCCCTCTGTAAAAAATATTCAGTTACTATATCCGCCTGCTTTTTGAAATCAGTCTCATCACTACAATTTATTTTTAACCTGTAGAAGTGACTTAAGGGTATATTTTCAATTAAATGACTGATGGAAACTAGTGTAGTGAAGAAATGATTTGCGGTCTGTTTGCAGAATAAATCCGGTTTTATTCCTCCCATACCATTCTTCTCTATGATTAAATCCCAAAATTAAAATTTTCTGGACATCATACTTTGCTGTAAATTTTAATTTTTCACTGGTACCTGGTATGCTTGAGACACACTGTGTACCCACTGAATGAGACAAGTCAGTTTTGGCTCATATCTTAGACACCACTGATGTTTTAAGAATTCTAGAAAACATTTATGTCGAACAAAATTGGTATTTGGAAACGCTGAATACTGCTAGCCTGTACATAAATGTTCCACATTACGAGAAAATATGGACTTTAAGGAAAACATTATTGCGTCAAACTTGTATACAGATGATCACGTGGAATGTTTGCTTGCTTTGACTGACAAAGTTCTTACTTCTAATGTAGTCTCCTTCCTAGGAAACTGGTATCTCCAAGTTACAGGGACAGCTATGGGGTGTCATTCACTTTTAATTATGGAAAAAACTGATTAGTGTTTGGGCAAAACGAATATGTGAAAACATTCTGAATGTAACCCTTTCTTTGGCAACATTCAATTATACCATCATTTTTTTGATGACACTGCAACAGTATGGGAAGGGACTGAGTGTGAGTTGCAGTCTTGTTTGATATTTGGAAAGTATCAATGACAATTAAAAATTTCCAGTAAAGTATGACAGCCAGAAAACTGAATTCTTGGATTTAATCATAGAGAACAATGGTGTAGGGGAATAAAAACGTATTTATTCCATAGACAGTAACCCAGTTCTTTACTATACTAGTTGCAATTCGAGTCATTTAATTGATAATATACCCTTAAGTCACTTCTACAGGTTAAAAAGGAATTGTAGTGATGAGACTGATTTTAAAAAGCTGACAGATATATTAACTGAACATTTTTTGCAGAGGGGATATTCAGTGCAATGTACAGTTGTAGCAAGAGAAAATCAAAAGAGGACCTGATATATGGGGCACTGGCGATGGAGAGACCTGAAGTGGTAGAGGGGTATAATGAAACACAGTACGCGGGACTGAATGCTGTAATTGCTACCAAAAATAGAGATAATTAGAGTCATCATCAAAATTGTTTACATTTTTTTGGCCACTTACAGTCAGGGAGGATACAACAGCTAGTTAACAAAAACTGGTTCGTATAATAGTGTGATAGGTCTTTAAGGGAGCATGTGATGATACAGCTGCATTTTGTATACAAACGTAATCCAAACACAGGCACCGAAATCCCATGCATGCGCAAAAACGGGATGTACCAGGTGCTGAAATCCCATGCATGTGTGAAAGCGGTCTGGTCCTGCGCATGCCTGGGATCTGTGTTCAGTGCCGCTTTTGCACATGTGCGGGACTTGGGCACCTGTGCTTAAAGTATTTCCTGGCACTACCAGCGCTCGGGTTTGTTGAAAAAATGGCAAATCTACTCCAGTGTTATGAAATACATGCCACATATAGCTTTTCAGTATGGGCATATAAAATGTCAAAGTTTGTGCCGACGCTCCGCGTCAGACGTGTGCGCTCAGCATACCTATATTTCCGGGTGATGGTATTTTCGGTCGGGCTGCTGGAAAGTACAGTATAGGGAGGCAGTACAGCGCAGTGGTTTAAGGCTCTGAGCTGCAAATCTGGTGACTTCTAGCAGACCAGAACTGGGTTTGAATCCCACAGCTTCACTTACATACTGTGTGACCCTGAGCAAGTCACAACTTCCCTGTGCTCCCAGTTCGCACCTGTGAAAAAGCTTTCAGCTTAGTGTGCTACTCCTGGTTAAACAACTTAAAAAAAAAAACACAGTATAGCAAAAAAAGAAGGAAAATGGTAAGCAGTCTCACTTGCGGCACATATAAAGACATTATGTAGGGCATATGTGATAGATAAATGCATAGAGGCACACTGCTAAACTCGGAAACAAAAACGAGGGGAAAAGCTGATAGTGCCCCTTTAAACAGCATTCAGAAGCAAGACAAAGATAATATAATGCCTTATTGTACATGTTTTTAAGTAGTGGCCTGGGACAGTTTTTCTCCTTCATGGGAACAGAAAAAGGTCTAAGTGGGACTGAGGGGTGGAGATTTGGATACAAAAGTCCTGCAAAGAGAGTCTATGTCAATTTTTAAATTAAAAACTACTGAAAGAAAGGATATTAATGATAGGTTTGATCTGCTGCCTTTCTTCTGATTTTTCTGAAGTCCTGAAATAATGATTGCTCTGTTTGTCCTCCAAATAGTTTACACTACAGATTGTGTTCTGTTACCATGACAACATGCTACCTGAATTTAGCAAGACACGGATGATGCCATGCGAAGCAGTTGTGCACTGAACTGAGAAGTTTGAATGAATAACAAATCGGGACTCTAATCATGTAGCTAATTTAGCAGATGAGGAATGACATTATGAATTTATAACCTTGGTAACAAGAATCAATTAGCTTTTTTTTTTTAAATTTAGTCTTTTTATTTAATTTATAAATGCAGCAATTTTACAGGCAGCAATACATCACTTATTAATACCAGTTGATAACATCACAGTACATTACATGTATACTTGCAGTCATGTTAGAGGAAAATAAATTAACATCTTATTACTTCAGTATCTAGAGAATCATAGTTACTCATTTAAAGTTCAGTCTGTGATCCACTCAAATCAAACCAGGTATAGCACGGTGGCCCTCCCCTCTCCCTCCCAGATTTTCATCCCATTAACATTCAAGGAACATCACAGGTCCTATCCCGAGTAACTTTTCAGTGCAAAAGAACAGCAAAATTCACATGTTCAGTACATAGCTTAAGGTACAAAATTATCATGATTTAGTTGATATGATATCCACTTTTGCCATTGTACGTCAAATTTCTGAGCTTTGTCCATCATCTTGGCCGAGAGTCGCTCAAGGGCATATATCTCCCCGGACAAAACAATCCAGGCTTTTTTAGTGGGTATTTTATTTGTAAACCACAGTCTAGTGATAATTTTGTGGGCTGCTGTTGTAAATTTTAAAATTTGTTTTAGCAAATTTTTATCAATTTGCAGACCTTCTGGTTTAATAAAAGTCAATATAAATGTGGGAGTGAATAAATCAGTAGTGTCATAAATTGCACTCAGCTCCTCGAGGACCTCCCTCCAAAACTTGGACAGCTTAGGACATGACCAAAGGACATGGCTCTGATTTGCTCGATCATCCCCACATTCTCTCCAGCACTGTCCCTCCCCTAATTCTCCCATACTGGTCAGCAAGGCTGGTGTATGGAAGAAACAAGAATGGAGTTTCCACATGTATTCACGCCAATATGGTGAGGAAAACATTTTTAAGGTTGGTAAAGCAGACTCATTCCAGTCCTGCTCTCTGACTGATATCTGCAATTCCAGTTCCCATCTAAGCCTGATTGAGCTGGTAGAGCCTCCCCGTCTTTCATTTAAGGCCTTATATATATCTTCCTAATCAGGTGATCTGAGGTGGTTCCTCTGATATGAGCTTGTAAAAGTTGTATTATTTGGGTTGGATTTTCAATTAGGGCCACAAGTGACCACTCATATGGCTGAAGGTATGATTTAAGATGTAAATAAGAAATAAAATATTTATGAGGCAGGTGATATTCCTTCTGAAGAGACACAAAGGGAAGACCTGTTCTGCCCACTAACTGGAAAATAAATAAAATGCCATATCTCTGCCATTGAGCTACATAGGGGTCTGAAGGACCTGCTGTCAAGTCTGCATTATACTTCAGTGTTCCGAAGAACATTTTTTCAGGGAATGTAAAATAATTATTACTGATCTTAAGCCATATTTGTAAGGGTTCCCTGGTGAACTTTGGATAATTCATTATCCCTTGAAACTTGGGGGGGCATCCCAAAAAGGAGCTCCTGAGTGTTGTAAAGGTCCCCCAAGTTACTTCTAATTGTTTCCAGTGTGCGTCATACTGTTTATTTAGCAAGTGTAGGACTACCCTTAACTGTGCTGCCATCGCATACTTTCTGAGATCAGGGAGGTTAAGTCCACCTCTCTCTCTGGCCAGTTGCAGAACAGAATATCTAATTCTGGGTTACTTTCCACTCCAAATAAAGTGGGATATCATTCTGTCCAATGCCTGGAAATATGTTTTGGCCGGGGTGAAGGGCAGTGTCTGAAGAAAGAACAATATGCCGGGAAATACATTATGGTTAATTGTATCTATCCTACTCAAAAAGCTTAGGGGGAGACGTGACCAACAAGATAGATCTTCTGTCAATTTTAGGGTCAAGGGTTCGGGATTTGACAGCTCTACATGAATGGGGTTTCTTGTGAGTTTTATTCCCAAGTATCTCATCTCTTGTCTGTGCCACTGAAAGGGGAAGTCTTTTTTTGAAGTGGGAGGAGGGAAGGTAATTGTACGTCAATATCTCAGTTTTTGAATTGTCAATTTTATATCCTGCTAGCTTACCAAATGTTTGTAGTTGTTTCCATACTTCTGGGATGGATTGTTCAGGCTCGGTAAGAGCCAGCAGAATATCGTCCGCAAAAAGTGATATCTTGTGCAGGCGACCTCCCAAAGAAAGGCCCTCTATGCCCCGGGAAGATCTGATGGCAATGGCCAGGGGTTCGAGATACAGAGCAAACAATATTGGGGACATTGGGCATCCCTGGTGGGTGCCCCTAGAAAGTTGAAATGTATCTGAAAGTGCCCCATCCACCTTAACATTTGCTTTAGGGGAGGCATAAATACTTTTGTAATTGCTTTATAAGTTGTACCGGGAATGCAAAGTGCTCCAGAGTCTGCCATAAAAATGACCAGCTGACCCGGTCGAATGCCTTTTCAGCATCTAATCCCTGTAGCACTAAAGGAATTTGTCTTTCCATGGCATAATCTACTAAGAAATGTGCACGGCTTACAGCATCATGGGCCTGTCTGCCCTTAATAAAGCCCACTTGATCAGGGTCAATAATAACTGGTAGTAAATGGTCTATTCTAGAGGCCATGGCCGACATGAACATTTTGTAATCATAATTTAGCATTGAAATGGGGCGAAATGAGGAGGGGTGTTTAGCATCTTTATGCGGTTTAAGTATGGCTGATATGGTGGCATATTGCCATGTGGAGGGGGGGTTCCTCCCTCCTGGACTGCATGTAAGGCCGGGAGTAATATGGGTAGTAGCAGCTTTTTGAATTTGTTATAAAATTCAGAGGGATACCCATCTGGACCTGGCGCCTTCAAGGTCTGAGCTTTTTTTTTTTTTTTTTTTTTTAGAACTTGGAGTAGTTCTCCCTCTTTGATTGGCGCTAGCAAGGCTTCAGCCTGTGGTGGGCTGATTCGTGGCACTGGTAAACTCTGTAAATATGATTTGATGTTGCCTACGGGAATTTCCTCTTCTTTAGCGTACAACTCGTGGTAAAACCACTGTAGAATAAGTCTAATTTGCTGGGGTCTTTTTGCTAATCTCCCTGTTTTAGGATCTACCATGCTGGTTATGTTCACTCTGGTTCTCTGTTCTCTCAATTTTTTTGCTAAATTTCTGGAGGCCTTAGGTCCCCCCTTATGATGTCAACTTTAGATAAAATAGTTTTTGTTGTACCGATTGGTCTACTAATTTTTGTAACTTTTGTTTTACAATTCTTTTTTTTTTTTGCTTCTATTTTTGTCCCCCCAGGGCCACTGATCTGCTTACCTGCCACGTCCTGGCATCCCCCGCAGGTCTGTCCGGCCGCCGTCCCCTTGGACTACCCCGGCCACCTAATTAGATCACTTGACTACCCCAGCGAGGGGGGCACTCCTCAGAGCTCAACCCACCCATTCTGGATCCAGTATTGCCGCCAAGCATCCAGGTACTGGAGAGTCCGCGTGGAGACGGCCATCATGCCGCCACAACCAGTGCCCTCCTTTTTCCACTTTTCCCCCCGAAGCCGGCAGGCGTGCACTAACGCCAATGGCCATGAACGTGCGCGCGCCCGCCCACGTTCTGGCCAGGCATCTGCCTCCGGCTGAACTTGTGCTCCCAAAAGCGGAAGTACCTCCGATCTCCACCGGGGTCACTCCTCGCGCTCGGGATGCCCCTGGATCCCCCTAGGGAGAGGAGAGCTGTCCTAAGGACGCCGATCCCATTCTCCGGGCTGACTTCCCAGCACCCGGCTCGTCCAGAACCCGGGTCGCTGGCGTGACGCGAGGTGTGGCGCCCAGCGCCTCAACCCTCAGCGCCACCAGGCCGGCCATGTTTTACAATTCTTAATCGTTGTCATATTGTGAGGTCCTTTTGATCTGGTCAATGCTGTAAACGTAATAGCTCCTCCTGCATGTTTTTATATGTTTTTTCCCTCTGCCTTTTTTAATGACAGAAAATCGTATGATCTCTCCTCTTAATACTACTTTTAAAGTATCCTACAGAATCATGGGGACAACTTTGTGTTGCGTGTTTTCTTGTTTAATTCTAGGTACAGTCTCCTGGACCAGTTCAAGGAACTCTGGGTCCCTAAGATGGGCAAGGTTCAGGCGCCGGTTGGTTTGCTTATACCGCGCCTCTAAATCCACCCTGAGATATAAGGGAGCATGATCCGGTAAGAAGGTTGTCCCATGCCGTATATCACAGATGGAGTCTAAATGCTCGACCGTGGTAATAAAATAGACCAGTCGAGCTCCACTTCCCACGTGCAGGGCCCAGTGGGTGTATTCTTTTGTCTTAGGAAAAAAAAATGTCTCCAGGTGTCCACCAAGCCCAGAGAAGTGATGGTTTGTTTTGTGTATTTTTGGAAAGCATTAGATCTATGGGCCAGAGGGGTAGCAGCATCCAAAGAAGAGTTTAAAGTGATATTTAAGTCTCCCCCCAGCAACTGTCCCTCCATGAGGGACATTAAATCTGCAAATAATTTTACTGCTAAGGGCTTCCCTGACCCACGTGGGAAATAGATGCCAGGGTAATGGGTCTTGAGTACAGCTTGCCCATCACTATGGCATAGCGGCCCTCCGGGTCACTAATCTCACTTTGTTTTTCAAAGAGCACCTCCTGGGAAAGTAGAATCATCACCCCTCTCCTTTTCCCACCCCTATAGGATGATTCAGTTACTACAGAATACCCACACCTCTGAAATTTTTTATGTTCATCCGAGGACATGTGGGTTTCCTGCAGCATAATAAGCCCCGGTCTCTCTTTTCTGAAAAATTTAAATAATCGAGAGCGCTTTATCGGGTTACCAATCCCATTCATATTTAAAGATAAAATCAAAGTTGACTTTGCCATATCTGCTTCTGATCAGTCCTTGTATGAATATTTCCTGCACGTTAAAAGTATAATATATCCCCTTTCCACCGTACTTATGCATTTTCACCCCTATGTTCAATAATATTGTATTATTAATTGCTCTATGTACTGTCACAGATATAAACAAATTATAATGTCTGCCTGTTCTATTCAAACACCATAACACTTGGTGTTTGGAACTACACAATGATCTAAAAGATTCGGCACTAGGCCTGTAACAACTAAACGTGCAGGTCGGTTGCATTTTAACGTTATGCATGACGTTCAGTACGTTTAGGCCTGCCAAAATAACCAAATGCCAACAGGGTAACAACTTTTTTGTACCAGCAAATCGTACCTGCTGTAACAGGTCTCTGAACCTGGCAGAAAATTTAAGCAGCTCCCAAGGTAGGGAGAGGGCAGATACCTCTCCTTTGAAGGGGCAGATGTATACGCCCTGAGGGGGAGTGTCAAGGCAATGCCAAGGGCCCCCAGCACCACTATTTCCCTGGTACCTAGTGGTGCAGCAGGCCACACTGGAAATAAAAATGAGGAACAGAGACCCCCAGGAAATGATCCCTATGTGCCTCATCTCCAGCAGGGCCTTATGAGTACGTCGACTGTTTAGGGATGAATTTCCGACCCTACAATGGCCAGGTGGGCATGTAGTGCTGGAAAAAAATGCATTAAGTCATGCCGCTTTTCCTGGGCTATGGTACAATTAAACAATAACTAACTATGGGAGGACTATCAGCAAGCTTCGGAGGGGGGGAAAGAGATGACACAAGGAAATTTAGAAACATCCTTCTGGTTCACTAACCTTTTCCCCATCTATGGGCTTAGGAATACAAGCAGGATTTCCATTTCCCAATGTCCCCATCCCAAACAGGCTTCCCAGAGATATACTGCGTAGTCCCAATATGCAGAGTCACCTCCGCATCAAGATACCAGTTTTTAAGTCTCTGCAGAACCTCTCTCGCCACTCACTCCGGTGCAGGTTTTTTCACATCCTCTAAGGTTGCTTGGCTCTCTCTCTTTCTCGAACCCAGGTCTCTAGCAGTGTCCCAAACAGCATCGCGAAGGCCTTGCTGAGTTTTCCTGAGTGATAAGTCTTCCTGGGTGGACTGAACCAGACCCCTAAGTTGGAGTGCTTTCGTTGCTTCATCTGGTGTCTCAAAGGTTTGAGGGCCATCTGGAAACATGACTAGTCGAGTAGGGTATGGAGTAGCAAATTTCAGTTGTTGTTGCTTTAAAAGACGGAGTATTGTAGCATAGCCCTGCGCTTAGCTGAAACAGATTGGGAGTAATCATCGTCAAAATAAATGCGCTTTCCTTTATACTTGGTGTCCCTCATTCTCCAGGCTCTGGTAAGGATAGTTTGTTTAGTAGTATAGTTTAAAAACTTCATTATGATGGAGCGGGGTCGTCTGTCTGGCTGAGTTGGTTTCGGTGATAGAGCCCAATGGACTCGCTCTATGTCGAATTTAAAAGCTGGATTTAATTGCAGAGAGTCGCAGAGGAGCTCCTCTACAAATTTTTAAATATTTCTCCCTTCTTCGTTCTCCAGAATCCCATGTATTCTCAAATTATTCCTGCGCAATCTGTTTCCCAAATCCTCACATTTCTCTTTTAGAGCATGCTGTTCATCTAGCAAGTGTCCTACCATGCGCTCCAGCCTGTCAGTCCGATCATCTAATTCAGTATGTTGTGCTTCTACCTCTGTAACACAAGTTGAAAGTTTATGGATTTCTGTAGTTAATTCTGACCAGAAAGTATGAACCTCAGTCCTGAATTCCTGCAGCTCTGCTAGAATGGTAGCATTGCTGAGTTGTTGAGAGGAGGCCCCATTTGGACCGTCATGTCTGGTTGAATCTCTGCAGAGCTTAATGAAGGGCAAGAGAATCCTGCCGAATCCTTGCTTCTGGGGGTGCGTACAGTCCGTTTTTTGCCTCCCATTCAATGCTGTGGCTCTCCCTGATATTCCTTTTTGATTATTTTTGCATTTTATTTGTGAGAGAGTCTGTTTTTAGCCCAGGATCGGCACAGCTAGGTTTTACCCTTGCATTTGGTGACATCACCGGAAGTTCTCGACTTGTCACCTCTTCACTGAAATAAACAGCCCTTTTCACCAGTGCACAGTACAAAATCCAAGAATCAATCTATTAGCTTGCTCAGTTTTTTTAACCAAAAAGTGATGCTTAACAGAATAATTTATCTGTAATGCACATGTGCAGAGCTGTATTTGTATATAAGAGCACTGTTTTTACTGTCTCACTATCTCTTGATAAAGCGCCATGCGTTGAGTGTTTTACTGTCATGCCACTTTTTCATCACTTTTTAACGTGCTGCCAGAGCCAGAAATAAAAATGACTGCTTTGTGATACCGTGGTTTTAAAGCCTGAGTCATTTGAACCATGGTAGCTTTGAGTGCAAGGTTTGGTCTACTGTTTGAAATATATTTTATCTGTGCACTAGCACTTTTTCAGCTCCAAGTTGCTTTTTTTGTGTTGAAATAAAAAAAAAAAAAAAAAAGAAAAAAAAAACCTAATAGCAAACAAACGGAAGGATGCACCAGGACTAGACACACAAATCATAACACTCTGCAGAACAGATGTTTTTGCAATTTTGACTGCAGTACTCCTTTAATTTCCCCCAAGAAAATTCAGGCAGGTCACCAACTCCGGTTTTGACCACCCTACCAAATGACCTCTGGTTCTCAGGCCTGGAGAGTCCTTAACCCTTCAGCCTCTGTGGGGGGAGGGGGGTGTTACTCTCTAGTTCCCTTGTTCTCCAACATCATGTGCTGGTTAACTCTAGCCCTTGTGCACATCTGCTTCCTAGGACTGCTCCACCAGCTCTGCCCCTTTGAGCCTCTGACCCCTTCTGCAGTGGTTATCAACTGCTGTAGTTTGTTGGGGATCCTGAGACGGCAGAGAACAGAAAGCATGCAAGACTCGGGGTAGATGCTGGGGAGGCCAGATCCAGAGTGTTAGGCTGAGTAGACACCCTGGGTTGAAAAAGGGATGGGGATAGGGGTCCTCCTTGCCTCATCCCAGTTCCAAGGAAGCCCCACCCCCAATAGTGGAAGGCCAGTAGTCAATAAGAAAGATGACTCTGCTTCTCCCCTTCAGGGAATTCTATGCAACACCAGATCTCTGAGGAACAAAACTGCAATATCATCAGATTTGATCACGGATTCCTCAGGAGATCTGGTGTGCCTCAGACAGGCCTGGCCTGGTGATGTTTACAGGCCTGTCCTTGAAATGGCCAGCCCAGCAGGACTCAGTGATTCATTCCCCAAGGAGTGAAAAGGGGGCAGAGAGACCATTCATATTTGATTCTGCTGGAGGCATACAGTGTACCCACTGAGTGAGATAAGGTTGTTTAAATGTGCTGGTGTAAAGATGGGTGCAAATGTAATGTAGAGGATTCACCTGGTTTACCACCCCACCCCCACTGTTACTACAGAAATTTGTGGAATTCACTGCTGCCCTGGCATTGGGCACCCCAACTTAATTGTGTTGGGGGACTTCAATGAATGAGTTAACTAAGAGACCCCACAATCTGCTAAGCACTTCCTCCAGTCAATGAATTCATTGGGTCTCACACAAGTAGTTCCCTCCGCAACTCCTGAATCTGACACACCTGGGAACCTAGTCCTTTCACTGGAGCAGAACATCTGGGAGTCAGAGTTGATCTAGTCAGTTAGTTGAATCACCAATTCATACAGTTTCTTGCAGGGGCTCCCCTGAGATGTTACCCCTACAGAGATAGCCCACTACTGGCTTAAACACAGTATTGAGCCAGATAAGCTCAAAGCAGTGTTGGGCTTCTAAAGTACAATTTCAGTGTGCGAGTAATGTACAGTAACAGCAACTGATATCTATAATATGACCTTCACGGCCACTCTGTACTCACTTGCGCTGGTCAGTGTCTGCCCGGAGACGACCTGACGCAGATCACGAAGCTGTACTGATGTGCTGAGATGGTTAAATGCACTATGGTAGGGCTTGGAGCATTCCTGGAAGAGCTCTGACTTAGAGGAGGACAGGATGGCTCTGAAGGCCCATTATGAGGGCAGTCAATCTGAAAAAGGCAGAGTTCCTGTCATGGGTGATTGCCTCAGGTACGAATAGACTGGCTCAAGTCTTTAGCACTGTTAACAGGCTAATTCATCTTTCCTTTCTACAGTCCAGGTATTTTGACTACAGAAAGGTGTGAGGTGTTCAGTCAGTTCTTGTTGTAGGGAGTGTCCTCTTTTAGGGCAGGAAATCTCTCCCGTCAGCCTGTCAGGGCCAGCAGCATCTAGAATGAGAGGGGTAGGAGGCTCTTCAGTGCTCTGGAGTGAGGTTTAGCCAGTTTCGGTTGAAGATGAGCTTGGCGTGATTTCGAGACTGTCAATCACCGGCACAGGGTCATAATACTGATGACAAAAACCATGCAGAAACAGACGTTGCAAACAAAAGAGCATCAGAAAAAACAACCACAAGAAAGGTGCACACTCATTGAAAACAACGGGATTTTCTGTTTTTTTCATCAGAGGGCTTCGCGCCCCCGACATGGGGGTCTTCACCCACACCCCCTGGATTTTAGATTACAAACTCAGAGAGGGTATGGATTTGGGGATGGGGCTAAACACCAAAAGAGGGAAAAAATTTAACTTTTAAACAAAAAAAAAAAAGAGTACAGTAAAGCTGCAACACTGGAGACCTGGGGGGAACCGAACCACGGTCCCGGGTCTCCCATTCTGCCGTGTGCCTTAGCCACTCCACCACGGGAGTGGCTTGGCCAGGCACCCCAGCACATGACAACTTGATCTGTTCCAGGAAGAGCACAGAGCGACAGGGGTAGCAGTAATTACCAACCGCTGTTATACCCGATGTCTAAATCCCAGCACACTCTACACCGTGCGATTATTCATGTGCAGTTTTTGTTTCGGCATTATGACCCAGTACCTCAGTCACAACAGTGTGGTGTGCATATTTATGGAACACATATAAACAGAGGAGAGAAAGAAGTGCTTCAGCTGGGACTTGAACCCAGGCCGCCTGGAATACCATTCCGGTTGCGCTACCAGCTGCACCACCAAGGCAACTGAAAACGGGGCTGTCCCGGAGCACATTACTCTTTCTCCAATGCACAACCTGGTGCTGCACAGATAATTACATTTTCAAACACAAGAGTGCAGTGTACATATTTATGGCCTCGGCACATCGCAGAGGCTGCACTTGCCAAGGTTTATACTGACCTGCTTCTGATGAGAAACAGAGGGAAGCACTCTAGTATCATTTATCATTCACCTAGATCTCTCAGCAGCATTTAATACTGTGGATCATGGGGTTTTGATGGGTCATATGCAGAACTATGGAGGCTCACTAGAACTGCACTGCAATGGTTTGAGAATTTCCTGTCCAGCAGGTCACATGGGATTCTTCTTGTCCCATCCTGCCGTGGTTAGCTGAGGGGTTCCTCAGGGTGCAGTTCTGTCCCCCATATCATTTCAGTTTACCTGTAGACAGTACAGTGGGAGTTTTCATTGCTATGTAGATCACACTAAATTGCACTTGTCATTTATTCCAGAGGTGGCAGGCAAACTCTGTGCTGATCCAATGCCTACAAGAAATATCTGACTCTTGCCTCCAGCTGGTTGAGCCTTAATCCGGCCAAAACTCTCATTACTGATGGAAACCAGCTCATTTGGGTCAACTAGGACAGATGGTATGCCAATCTTGCTGTTTTTGAATACCACTCTATCAGCTACGGATAGGGTAAATCTGGCAGTTACTGTGGATTATAAACTGACACTGGAACATCATGTGGCAGCAGTAGTCTGCAGTGGGTTTTTCCAGTTACGGAATTATCTCCTAAATTAAACCCTATATTGCATAAGAGGATGTGGCAACCATTGTACATGCCTTTGTCCCCTCCAGACTCTGTTACAGTAATGCTCTTTCCTAAGTGCTGTCTGGAAAGCTGGTGCGTCACCTACAGCCAGTGCAGAACACTGCAGCTAGACTAATAAAGGCGGCTTCATGCATGGATCATATTTTGCCTTTGCTGCCAAGAAATGCAAAGTTATGCATATTGGAGCCAGGAATCCCAGGACAGAGTACTACCTGGGTAGAGTCTGAATATCTGCATCAGAGGAGGAGAAGGACCTGGGGGTGATGATCACTGGTGACCTGAAGCACTCCACACAGTGCAAGAAAGCAGCAGCAGAGGCAAACAAGATGCTGGGATGCACATCTAGGATCAGTAGTAGGAGAGAGGAGGTTATACTGCCTTTGTACAGGTCACTGATAAGACCACATCTAGAGTATGGAGTTCAGTACTGGTGCCCACACCTCAAAAAGGACATTAACCTGCTGGAGAAGGTCCAGGAGGGCTACAAAGATGATAGCCGGTCAGCAGAGTAAAGCATATGAGGAGAGGTTGAGGGCACTGAACACGTACTCCCTGGAAGACAGGAGAGAGAGGAGACATGATTGGGACAGTCAAGTATTTGAAAGGGATAAATAAGGTTGATAAGGAGAGTCTCATTAAGCTGAGTGGCAACCATAACACGAGAGGGTACAGTCTTAAGCTGAAGGGTGGAAGGTTTAGGAGGGAAGTCATGGAGCACTTCTTTACTGAGAGGGTGGTGGAAACTTGGAATACGCTGCCGGAAGATGTCGTCTTGTTGAAGATAGTGGGCAGCTTTAAGAGAGGATGGGATAGGCGTAGGAGGAGGGGTTGGGAAGAGTGGGGAGGGAAGGCAGAGACATTAGCTCAAGCTGTGGACCCTGCAATACGAGTAGACTTGATAGACCAAATGGCCTTCTTCTGCTGGCTTTTTCATATGTTCATAAGTGCAGCAGGTAAACTACAGAAGGATGTCCAGACAGACTTACAATCAGAGTTTTATAACAAAACAACAACCATCCCAGTCCTGGCATACCGGACAGTATTCTCCCACAGGAGCAAGGTTCCTGGGTGGGCCCCACTGACAATGTAAGAGCTCACAGAAAAGGAAAGTATGGTAAGTATAAAGAAATTTCTTCTTTCTGTAGTGCTTCACATTGTCAATGGGATTCAATACAGATGGGTTCTAAGAAGCAGTACCCATGAAAAACCTGGTGAGGGAGAATATTGTCCCATACATCAACCACGTACAGGAAGGAATTTACCCAACTGCCATCTGTAAAACTCTGCAACCAAAGACCGCATAAGCAGAACTTTGAACATCCAATCTGTAGTGTTTGGAGAATGTGTGGACGGAGAACCAGGTAGCTGCCTTGCACAATTCTACAAAAGATGCCTCACCTTTCTCCACCTAGGAGGTGGCCATAGCCCTGGAGGAGTGACCACTGATGCGAGCCGGAGGCCTCTTCTTTTCTGTAACACAAGTCTTGGCAATGCATGTCCTCACTCCTCACCCACCTAGCCAGGGTGGCCTTGGAGGCTTTTTGTCCCTTTTCAGCCACTCTGAAAAGGACAAACACCCTATCAGATTTCCGGAACTCAGCAGTCAGTCTAAGGTATGTCCTAATGGCCCATCACAAATCTAACTTGTGCAACTCCTCCTCCTTTGGGCGAGTAGGTTGTTGACAAAAAGATGGGAGACAGATCTCTTGGTTCACATGGAAGGCCATGGGGACCTCAGAATGAAAGACGGAACTTTTCTGAGCACCACCTTGTCCTTATGCATGACAAGGTAAGGTTCTTTGTGGGACAAAGCCTGGAGCTCACCAATCCTCCTGGTTGAGCGAGCACACAGCAACTAAAAACACACCTTGTAAGACAGCACATCCAATGGTACCGACAAAAGCCGTTTAGAAGGCTCCTTACAAAGAATATTCAGAACCAGATTCAGATCCCAGGGAGGAACAGGGGATCGGAACAGAGGTCGACACCTGAAGACAGCCTGCAGAAAGCAAATAACCTCCCGGTTAGTCCCTAAGGACGATTCTAAGGAGGCTCCAAGGGCCGACACCTGATCTCTGAAGGTGCTCAAGACCAAACCTTTCTCCACTCCTTCCTGCAGAAAGCCCAACTTCTGCAGAACCATGGCTTTAGAAGGCCAGATATCTTTTCCTCTGGCCCAGGCCAAAAAGGTGGTCCATACGCGAGCATAAGCTGCCGACGTGGAACTCTTTCTGGCAGCCATCAGGGTGTCCACTACCTTCTTAGAGAAACCCTGTTTTAGGAGTCACCTCCTTTCAACAGCCAAGCCATGATATGCATTGCTCCCAGATATGGATGCAGAATGGGACCTTGTGAGAGAAGTCCCCCCCAACACAAAGGCGAAATGGTGCATGTTGAGCTAGGGTCACTAAGTCTGAGAACCATGGACTTCTAGGCCATTCCGGAGATATCAGAAGAAAGCTTCCTCTTGAGTGCCTCATTTTGTGAATGATGTTGGGGAGGAGCAGCAGAAGAGGAAAGGCATAAGTTCTGCCAAAATTCTATGCTTGTGACAAGGCATCCACAGCCTCCACCTGTGGACACCGGCAGCAGCTGAAGAAACGTTGAACTTCAGCATTCTGGCTGGAGGCGAACAGGTCAATCTGTGGACGACCGAATCTTTGACACAGAAGGTCAAACACCTCCAGGTTCAACATCCATGCCCCTGGATGGACATTCTCGCAGCATAGCCAACTGGCTTGAATGTTCAACTCCCCTGCTAAGTGAACTGCTAACAGAGAGAAGGTAGATAGGTGGCTTCTTTCAGCATCCCTCTGCTCTTTGTGCCACCTTGCAGTTTATGCACACCACCGTGACAATGTTGTGTGACCTTATTTTCACGGCTTTTGACTGCACCCGACTTTGAAACTGAAGGAGAGTGAGGCACACAGCCCTCATCTCCAGAATGTTTATGTGTGAAGGTGCTGTTCCTGCACTGACCAAGTCCCCTGAATGGGACTGTGGTCCAGCTTTGCCCCCGACCCTACAGACTGGCATCAGTTGTCAGAATCAACTCGGCAGGGGGGACTTCCAAGGGAAACCCCTTGCTCAGATTGTCTAAACTCACCCACCAACTCAGAGACTGCCATAGGAGGGGTGAAGCTGGGATCCTGGCCTGATAGTCCTCCGAGGCCACATCACAGGACAACATTAACTCAATCTGTAGGGTCCACATGTGAAGGTGAGCCCACGAGACGAGCTCTATCACCACCATCATGAGGCCCAAAATCTGCAGAACGCTGTGAGCCAAACCAGATGACTGGCTCCTTAGCCAGTGACCCTCTGTCAAACAGGGTCTCCTTCCTGGCTGGCGAGAAGAAGACCTTCTCCTCATCCATCTTGAACACCATTCCCAGGTGCTCCAGGGTCTGTGACGACTCGAGAGAGCTTTTCTGCTGATTCGCCACCCAGCCATAGTACTCCAAAACCTCCGGAGTCCTGGTCACAGACTTCCTTGCCAATGGCGCAGACAGTGTTCAAATGAGCAAATCATCCAGGTAGGGATGGACATGATGCCCCTCCTGTTGGAGCTGAGCCACCAGGACTGTGAGCACCTTCTAGAAAACCCTGGGGGCTGCTGTTAGCCCAAACGGGAGTGCCCTATACTGGAAATGCTGTCCCAGGACTATGAACCCGAAGAATCTCCGATGAGACTGCATGATGGGAATGTGGATATAGGCATCCCTCAGTCCTAGGGATGCTAGATAATCCCCCAGCTGGATAGCCTGGATGATTGAACGTAAGGACTCCATCTTGAAGGTTGTGTGGTGAACAAACTTGTTTAGGCATTTCAGGTCCAGAATAGACCTGAAACACCCCCCGACTTCTTGGGAAGTACATACTAAATCAAGTAAAATCCCTGGCCTTGCTGGCTTGGAGGCACCAAAACAATCACCCCAATCTGTGTGAGGTGGTCCAGTGTCTGCAACACCGCTTGCCTCTTCACAGGGTCCTTTGGTACTGGGGACAGCAGAAAATGCCCCTTTAAGGGAATAGCTGAGAACTCTGTTGCATAACCTAAAACCATAATTTCCACAACCCGAGCATCCGATGTTATCTGGGCTCATCTTGTGTAAAAACTGTGCAGTCTTCTGCCAAGAGAAGGGAGGGAGAGGTAGGCCACCGTACCCTCACTGTGAGGTGCCCACTTTTCGCTCTGGATGTCTGCTGCATCCTCGGGCAAGGGCTCTTCTGCTACTACTGCTCTTGAAACCAGAATAGGATCCTTTACTCCTCTAGCTCCCGTGCTCTCTGTCACCAGATTGCCTCAACCTGCTATGCAGAATTGCAGTCCTACAAGTTAGATAGTCAAAAAGTTGTTTTCTTCTTCAGAAAAAAATCTCCAAGTTGTCCCCCCTTTGATGGCACAGCAAAGACTGGAGAGTTGCTGCTGTCCAGAATATTTAGGTGCCGATTTCTATCCTGATTACAGCCTTGGGCTGTGCCATTTCCCCTAGTAGGGTGCAAATAACCCATCAGTACTGAATCCCACTGACAACGTGAAGCACTACAGAAAGTACCACATCCATCTCTGTCACTACCAGGGCATAGTCTGAATACGTTATCAGTATTATGGTACAGGAGTGAGCCTTATTAAGGTCTTCTGCATGTATGAAGACGTAGTCATTGCAGATGTATTTTTTATTTATGTAAAAATGTGGTAACCGGGAAAGGCACACCGAGCCAAGGATCACACAGGCACAGCTGAAAAGGAAGGTGTTGGCAGCAGGAGTGTGAGGGAGGGGGACGGTGCTGATGGGTCAGGCAAGGGGTGATAGAGCAAAGGGGGTAGGGGCCAAAGAAGGAAGAGGGAAGTTGATAATAGTAGGGAGTTAAGGAGGATGGGGAACAAAGGTTGGGGAGGCAGTGCATAGGAAGGAAGTGAAGAGACATAAATGAGCAAGGAAGAGCAGACAGTAGTGATGGACAAGGGGGGAGGGCTGGAACGGGGCATGGAGAGGTGATGCGTGCTAGTGCTGGGGGACTCCATACTGAAGGGGATCAGATGGGGCAGTAAAGGAGAAAGACAGTCTAAAGTGGGTCAAGTCTATTCCCGGGTTGACATCAGGCAGAGCAAGCCATTCTCAAGGGCATAGGGAGGGGATGGAAGAAACCGCATGTTGTGGTTCACGCGGGTACAAACAACTTGGGGGAGACGGTGGAGGTAGTAAAGGGGAGATTCGAGGAACTGGAGAAGCTGTGTGAGGAGATGGGAAAATCAGTGGCCTTCTTGGAGGTGATCCCGGTACCCTGCTCAAGTACTGCGAGGAAGGGAAGGATAGAGGAGTTCAATACCTGGCTGCTGGAATGGTGCCATACCAAGGGGTATGGGTTAGTAGGGGAATGGGGCAGAGCCTGGGAAAATAATGACCTATATGCAGGAGGCAGGCTACACTAGAGTGGGGAGGGAAAGGGATTATTGAAGCAGGGGATAGAGGGCTACATAGCGACAAGGGTAGCTTTAAACTAGGAAGGGGGGGTGTCAAGTGGTCAGCTGGTAGGCAGGGTTTCCACAGAGAGGAGACAGACGAGCCTACCCCCCAAGCGATAGGGGAGGGTATCGGGGGAGGTATATCAGAGTGGGGGAGGCAAAGGCGCAGGGTGGAGGGTAGTGTTAACTAAATGCAAGGAGCCTGGGGGACAAAGCTGCAGAGTTATAGGCACTCCTGGCCGTGGGGCAGGTGGACATTGCGGCCATAACAGAAACTTGGGCCATCTGGTACCATGACTGTGATGATGATCCCTGGACACAGGCTGTTCAGGAAGGACAGGGCTAACAGGAAAGGTGGGGGGGGGTGGCAATCTATGTAAGGGAAGGAATACGGTGCATAAAGGAGGAGGGCAGGGAAGGCAGGACAGAGGCCCTGTGGATGCAATTTCAGGATCCAAAGGGCAGGGTATTGAGGACTGGGGTGGTGTATAGGGCACCAACTCAAGGTGAGGAGCTGGATAAGGAGTTGGCAGAGCAGATTAGGAGGGTTTGCAGGAAGGGGAACACAGTAGTAGTGGGGGACTTCAACCCACCTGGGATGGACTGGAGCATACCAACCACCACAAGTGCTAGGGAGCAGGTTATACTGGGGGCATTCCAGGATAGCTTCCTGGTGCAGCTGGTGCATGAGCCAACTAGATTGGGAAGGACTCTGGACCTGGCACTATCAAACGGGGAAGCCACAAAGGACCTGGAGGTTGAGGACCTACTAGCTGGGAGTGATCACCACTCAGTGTGGTTCACACTCAGTATGGGGAAGCAAACAGGAGGCTTGGGTACCACGGCAACTGATTTTAGGGGGGCAGACTTCAACAAGATAGGGGAAATTCTGATAAACCACCTGGGGGAATCCAACCAACCATGGATTCCAATCAAACATGAGATATCATTAAAGCAGGGCTGGCAGAGGCCTCTGGGACATGTACTATGGCACAGAGTAAGAAGGGAAGGGCAAAGAAGCCCAGTTGGCTGACCAAGGAGGTAATGGAGGGGGTGACAGCCAAGAGGAATGCTTTTCAGAGATTCAAGAGATCGGGGAGTAACAAAGAAGCCCAGGGAGGTTACAAGACTAGTCAGAGCTGCCAGGCATCCAGAGAGCTGAGGCTACCAGGGCATTAAGGACGGAGAGAAGGACTTTAGATACATTGGGGAGAGAAGGAAGAACAGGGACTGGATAGTGAGAATTAAGAAGGATGGGGGGTGGGTAGAGAAGGGGGAGGAGCAGGCAGAGGCACTAAATGAGTACTTCTGCTCTGTATTCACAGTAGAGAGGGGGACAGATACCTCAGGGGAGGGGTGGAGTGGGCAGGGGAGAGGGTGACAGATGGGGAAATTACAGAGAGCAGGGTACTGGAAGGATTGAGGGCACTGCGGGTGGACAAGGCGCCAGGGCCTGATGGCATTCACCCTAGGGTACTCAAGGAACTGGCAGTGTACCTGGCAGGACTACTGGCTGACCTGTTCAATACCTCTCTGAACACGGGATGCGTACCACAGGACTGGAGAATGGCCCATGTGGTACTCATTCACAAAGGTGGCCCAACAGACGATCCAGGTAACTACAGACCAGTGAGCCTCACATCAATTGTGGGTAAACTCATGGAGACAATCCTTAAAGAGAAACTGGTGACATTTTTAGAGGACAACGGTCTCCAGGACAGGCAACAACATGGGTCTGTCTCAGGTAGGTCCTGTCAGACAAATCCTGACTGAGTACTATAACTGGATAACCAGGAAGCTGGACGAAGGCCATGCTCTGGATGTCCTGTACTTGGACTTCAGCAAGGCCTTTGATTTAGTGCCACATGGGAGGCTAGGGGTGAAGCTGGAGTATGTAGGGGTGGGTACCAAGATGGGCAACTGGATCAATAACTGGCTGAAGGGGAGGCAGCAAAGGGTGGTGGTGGAGGGGAAACTCTCCTGGCCAAGAGCGGTAACAGGTGAGGTGCCACAGGGATCAGTACTGGGACCAGTGCTGTCTGGGATATTCACAGCAGATATCTCACATGGGACCCAGAGTAAGATCAGTCTGTTCGCAGATGATACAAAGATGGGAGCTGTAGTAGATGACGAGTCGTGGCGGGGACTGCAGGGAGACCTGACTAAACTACAAGAGTGGTCGGAAGCATGGCAGTTGGGGTTCAATGCCAAGAAGTGCAAGGTACTGCACTTTGGAGTCAAGAACCAGAGGAGGAGCTATCAGCTGGGAGGGGTGCAGTTGGGGAGCACAGAGGAGGAAAAGGACCTGGGGGGTGATTATAACAGGGAAGATGAACAACTCAGTACAGTGCAAGAAGGCAGCAGTAACAGCCAACAAGATGCTGGGCTGTACAGCGAAAAGGATCTCCTCTAGAACTAGTGAGGTGATCCTCCCTTGTACAGGTCACACCTGGAATACTGCCTGCAGTACTAGTGCCCATTCCTAAAGAAGGACATCAGGCTATTGGAAGGGGTGCAGCACAGAGCAACGAAGATGGTCCAGGGTTTGGAGAGGAATTCCTATGAGGAAAGACTGAACAGGCTCAACATGTATTCTCTAAAGGAGAAGAGGGATGAGGGGCATGATCGAGACCTTTAAGTATCTGAGAGGGATAAACAAGGCTAATACAGGAGAGATATTCCAGATCAGAAGGGGGAGGGATACTAGAGGGCACCAACTGAGGCTGGAGGGGGGGAATCAGGAGACATTATTTCATGGAAAGGGTGGTAGACAAGTGGAACAATCTACCTGAAGAGGTGGTTTCTTGTAGGATGGTGGCCTGCTTCAAGAGGGGGTGTGACAGAGTGATGGGGGGGAATGACCATGGGGAAGGGAAGGAGGGGTTGGGCAGCTGCAAGATAAGGGGCTAGCTGCACAATCGAGCAGACTCGATAGACCACATGGCCTGTTTTCTGCTGGCATTTCATATGTTCAAGATAGGCACAGGGGAATCATAGTGGAAAGGAGTGGGGGAGGGAGAAAGAGATGTAGATCAAGTACAGTCTGCCATAATAATGTAGGTACAGAAAAATGGGCAGACTGGGTGGGTCAAGCTGTCCTTATCTGCCATCAAATTCTCTGTCTGTCTATGACTACTTGCTACATACAAAACTCATTCTGTCTCTCCAAGGTCACTGGTAATTTTTGCTTTATGAATGAGGTGTCCGAGCCAGGCAGAAGATACATTGAGGCAACAGTAACAGGTTGCTCATCCATATCCAAAGAAACCACCACACAACACCCATCTTTGTCCTTGTTAACCTGCTTTTCCTGGACGGATAGGGAAGAGGCAATTAACACTGCCACTCCCCGCCATCTGTCTTGTCTGTAGGAGGAGGAAAAAACATGCTCATAGCCAAACTTGCCCAGTTTTTGATCCTCTGCAGGGGAAATGTGCATCTCCTGCAAGCAGACAATTCCTGGACACTGCCTCTTAACTTGGAAAACACTCTGAACCTTTTAACAGAGTTAGCAAGACCATTTACATGAGTTGAATACAGTTGAGGTGGAGATGTTAGGGAGGAGAAAACGGCACTAACAAGAAAGTCCGTGATTTGTCTCCAGCCAAGGGTTCAAGGGGTATAAGTGCAAGGCAACCTTTGGAGGAGCAAGCAGTGAAGTGAAGAGAAACCAGAGTAGAACTTCACACAGAAACATAGAAATTGACAGCAGAAGAGGATCACAAGATCCATCTAGTCTGCCCGATATGGGTAACTAATCCCACCCCCCCAATCCTTTCTGTGAAATTATATCTTTGTGCCTGTCCCAGGCATTTTTGAACCAGTTTACCACTTTGGCCTCCACCACTTCCTGGGGCAGGCAATTCCACGGGTTAACCACCCTCTCAGTGCAGAAGAACGTCCTAACATTGCTCCTGATTCACCCACCCTTGAGCCTCATATTGTGTCCTCTAGTTCTGGCACTTTTCTTCTGAAGGAGCTCCTGTACCCCTACCTTATTTATACCCTTGATATACCTGAATGTCTCAATCATGTCGTCGTTCCCCCCCCCCCCCCAACTCTGGGAAGTACATGTTGAGCTCCCTGAACCTATCCTCATATCCCATTTGATGCAGACCCTGAATAATTTTTGTGCTGTCCTCTGCACCATCTCAGTCCTACTGATCTCTTTCCTAAGGTGCGGCCTCCAGAATCATACGCAGTACTCCAGGTGGTGCGCCTTGTAAAATGGCAGCACCACCTCCCTTCTGTGACTTATGAGTCCCCTTCCTATGCAGCGCAGCATACCACTGGCCTTTAGCGCCGCCTGCCTTTTTGCACTGCTTCTCCACCTTTAAGTCATGTGATATAACAACTCCTAGGTCTCGCTCCTGGTTGGTGCATGCCAGTTGCTCCCCTCTCAGGTAGTATCCCACCTTTGACTAAGAGCACGACCTTGCACTTTTTGGCACTGAACTTCATCCCCTGTGCCAACTTAACAAGCCAGTGTCCATATCCATCTGACTATGGCTGACAAAATAAATGTAACATGCCACACAAAAGAACTCAAGGAACAATAGCTGCTGAGGAACATCCCTAAGAAACTGTGGATTCAAATAAAGTACAGCTAAGCAACAGTGTAGAAGCTACATACGATGGGGAAAAGTACCCGTGGGCTTCCAAGGCTGGGGTTCCTAACAGTGGGTCTCTTTTGTCATCAGCAAGAGTGGAATCTGTCGGGTGGGGCAGAGTTAAGTAAGGTCAAACAAGACTTTAGCCTCCAAGGAGCAAGCTCCCAGGGAGAGGGAAGAGAGAGAGAGAGAGAGAGGGGAATGTGGGGGAGTACATTAATAAGTGCAACTGTACATCAGCGGGGTCCAAGGGCAAAAGAGAATGGATAGTTCTCCACCCTGCCCTGCCCACGAACAGTGCTAGGGTAGCCTGAGTTAACAAAAGCAGGACAGAAGGTGTCTAATCCAAATATCCAAAATGTGTCAGGTCGGGGTGGGGGGCCCAGAAAAGGATAGGCTGGGAGCTCTCGAAACCACAGGAAACAATCAGGATGATAGCAGTATGTCTGATGTCCAGACACTGAGAAAACAAAAAATGTTATCTCTTTTGGTTCAAGGTACAGTCAAATGCCAGTTCCAGGCATGTTTCACAGAGAAAATGCTAACCCTGGGGTACAGTTCAGTGGGTTCGTGGCCATCGCTCACATTACATTCTAGTGTCTAATGGATCAGGGAGGGAATATCAATCTCTAATTTTATTGCAGGAGTGTAGAGAGAAATCAACATCAGGTAGCAGGTGGAGACAGGGTGATGGTGATGCAAGCAGGTAGAGAGGCCATGGCAGACAGATCTCAGGTCTGTTTTGGAGCCCCCCCCCGGCAGCAGAAAACACATCGTCTGCCAGAGGAGAGAGGTGTCTTTCATGAAAGATCCGGTCTCTAATCTAGGGATCCAGTGTAGATTCGTTGGGAAGGTTACTAAAAGTAGCACTCTAGACAAACAGAGATTGTTGCAGTCTGTGTAAGATCAACCAGGAAAGAAATTGTGTGTTCACTGTGAAACTGGGGGGCAATCTGACTTACTGCATCAGCCGTCCCACCACAGCACATCTCCACAGGTCCGGCTGTAAACTTACCTTGTGGAGGGGGAAAAAGGCAATGATATTCCCTACCTTCTGTGGGGGCTGCTGCAGATCATCTGGTAGCTATGTGGTGTCCCAGTCCTTTTTTTTTTTTGAATTTCCCCTAAGCCCAGGATGAAACCATTTAATTGACTGAGGGGAGTAGGGCTGGGCGAAAGTTGTGAATTCCACTTTCATGAAACTTCCACGAAATTTTGTGGAAATTTTCGGAACTTCCGCCATTGGTGAAATTGTGATCTCCCGAGGATTTTCACTCAGTTCTGCGATATTTTTTAATAAACTGCGGAATAATACATATAAACTGCGAAATTTATTCAATCCAGCAGTTTAATATATTACTTTGTATCCTAAAGTGTATTACAGCTCCCCACCGACCCCCTGTCCAATAAACTGCCCTGGTGTATAGTGATGCCCCCCAACCGCTGATTGCGGGGCCCATGTAAAAACCCCTCTTGTCCCTGCCGTGACCCCTCACACCCAGCGATCACAGGTCCAGTGTAAAACCTCTGATCCCCTGCCATTGTTTCAAGGCACCGCTGGATCGCTGGGTCCAATGTAAAAAACTCAGATTGATCTCTGGTGTCTAGTGGCCCCCAACCGCTGATCGTGGGCCCCAAAAGTCACAATTCACTGGTGTCTAGCAACCCCCCATCCAGGATCCCTTAATAAAAATTTTAAAAAATGCCCGCAGTCCATCGACTCCACTCCATTCCAAAAATCCTTCTCCATTTATATTATTCTCTGGTGTCTAGTGGACCCCCCCATCCCCCGAAAAAAAAGTACTGCAAATCCCACGATGTCTAGTGGACCCCCCTACCCAGGCAGTTAGTCCGCCACCACCCCGACTCCAACTGGGCCGCCGGCGCAGCCCTCCTCTCTCCTCCACAGCCAGCAGCCCACTGAACTGTCAATGAATGAGCGTGTAAGCATGCCCATGCGAAACTATCACTTGGCAAAGGAGGCTCGATCCCACAAACCCAGAAGATGCAATTATCTAATAGAGGTGCTGTAATCAGCAACGACCACCCTTCCTTAACAGTCTCCAGCTGCATTACCACCTGTATTCACCCAGGTAGCAATACTGTGGCGGAGAACGGAATACAGTTTCCTCTGGGACGCTCAATGCTCCTTCCCCCCAGCCAGCCTCCCCCTTTAGATCACAGCCTGGATTTCTCCATCCATGTCAACGCCATTTTAAAAAATACTTGCCCTAAGCTCAGTGCACTCTACAGGAAAGAGGTCCAATCTGTTCCTTTTGGTCTATCATGTGATCATCCTTAAGATGATCTTACAGACATTTGACTATGTAGATGTGGTTTAGGGTCACCCACAATAGGGCGAAAACAATTTTGTTAAGGACAACTGGGGTGTGGGAAAACGGCAGACAGCATGGTTCGTGACAGGGAATTGCGTTGTGTACCTGGTTGGTCATATCACATGTTGGCCCCATTGGAGGGGGCTTGCCCCGCATCCCTCAAATAAATATAAACGCCCCACCCTGCACACACTGAGGGAGGGGGACCAGAGTTAGGGCCCCATGTTCCTGTCCACTGATGATCACCGCCATGCCGAAGTCCCAACTGCCCAGAACGCGACTGCCCTAATTGCTTCACTCAGATTCCCTTCGTCATCATTCCCGTGCACAACTGACGGGATACCTGTGGTTTACGGTGCTGCCCCATGACCATCCTGACCGGTATGGACCCCTCTTCCTCTACTCCTTCCACTTCGTTACCCACTCCATTCCCCTCACTCATCATATCACTCGTTACAACCCCCATCTCTTGAATCTCAGTGCTCCTACCACGATGCTGCCCTCCTCTCAAAGAACTGGTTTTCCTCCCTACCTTTCCACATCTCTGACCTGCTCTCAACCCTCGTCTCTGCCTCTAAAATCCAATTCCTGCTCCCACAGCATTCCCTGCCATACTACTTCTACTGGCAAAACAGCCATTTCTGTGCGTCTGCCCTGCCTCTAGAACTGCCCCCCCCCCCCAAACTGCTTCATCCTCTCTTACCTCAAACCTATCCTTAGATCTCATTACAGAATAGGGAAATGGGCAGGTTAGGTGAGCCATATAGTCCTTATCTGCCGAAAGATTCTACGTTTCCATTACACCCCTCCTGTTCCTTCCCCTAGTCATCAGTCTCCATCCCCATTTCCTTACAGCTTCACAACCTCTTCTCAACAATTAGCAATCCTCCTTCTGTGCCATAGTGACTGCATTTCAACAAACTGCAGACTGTTTTTGTTAACACTTTTATGCTGTTTGACTACATAATATTCAGGTACTTATTTATGCTTTTCTCTTAAGTACTCTACTTCAGGTTTCCTATTAAACCAACTAAATCTGTAATATTTACAGCACAATTGCTCTCCTTACTGCAATTCTGTACTATCTTAATCACTCAGTACACAACTCATACTGTAATTACATATGCCTGCATTTGCCTGTACTTGTTTCAGTCATCCACATCTCACTGTTTATCAAGTGTCATTGTAATATTATTTGATTGTACCTTTCACTGTTACTTTTCTTGTAATTGTAAACACCCTTTATAGGCCCTTCCCCTAGGTCACACTCACACCTGGAAACAAGCCTCGACTCCGTGTACCTCTCCAGGTCACCAATTTTCAAACCAAAATAAAAGTGGAATCAAGGATTCATGCCAGGGACATTACTGAAAAAATAAAACACATCCAAGCTGGTTACCTCTACTGCAACAAAGATGGTCTCATCCTTAGCCTGTCATGAACTGATCACAAAAGGTAGTGCTCCTGTTTTTTCTTTACTGCATCGACCCCTCCCTCCTCCCTTGCCAGACTGAACACCATCTGCAATGCCTTCTTCCATTTTGCTGCTAATGCTCCTTGTCCTTATCACTGCACCCTTTTTTTATTTATTTATATATTCCCTCCTCGGCTGGGGGGTGTTGCCTATGGTTGCCCCCTATCCGTCAAGACCCACGGCACCGCACCACTCCCAGTGCCTGTGCTCGACCCCCTCCTCCATTCCTCTCACTGACTGCTTCATGGCGGGTACTTCCCCCACCACCGCAGAAGCTGGGGGTCAGGATCCGGGAAGAGCATCCCGAGTCAGAGTGGTACCGTGCTGACGGGACCGGACTTCATCTGGCACACCAGAGGATTTTCAATGTATTGATTCCGCACCCTACAGCACAGGCATGCAATGGTGTCATCGAAGCTGCCATGTGCCCTTCCGCGCATTGCACGTCCGACGCCATCCATGCCATCCCCACACCGAACCGCTGCACCAACCCCCAGCCACCAGCAGGAGCCACAAGAGCTGCAGTTGTCCCATCCCACCCCACCCTCCCGGAGAGCAGTCCCTGGGACGCTCAATCCTCCTCCCCCTGGCCGACCCTCTAACATCCGGGGTCGCTCCCCATCCTGGGTTGTTGGGAGTGGCACGAGGTGTAGCATTCAGCACCTCAACCCTCAACGCCACCAAGCTGGCTATCACTGCATCCTTTAAACTTTCCTTTCTACACTTCCCCTTCCCTTCTGTCGCCTCATGCACTCTGTGTCCCTAGTTTCTAAATCTGGTTTGACACTCTGCCCTCCTATCTTTCCTCTCCTCTTCCCTGTTCTCTCTGCCTCTTATCTTCTTCGCTCTCGTACTTCCTCCACTCCACACTCCAACTCTGTTGCTGGGAAATCAGCTTTCTCCTTATGTCTTCCGTCCATCTGGAACAATTTCCCTCCCACCCTCTGCATCTCCCCTTCCATTTTTTCTCCTCAAATGCAAGCTTAAACCTCTTGCTGCCCCCTCCTGCTCCTTCCCTGGCCATGATTAATTTCACCATGCTACTCTCATTTAGCTAATACCAGTTCTACAGTTCTTATATACTAGCCTGCACAGATTTTACTGTATTACATTAATTGTTTCATTATTGTATTTTTGCTTTTTGCAATTTTCTAACATATGTACTTTGTATAATTTGCCTATATGTTGTATATTTCATCTTCCCAGTTCCCTTTCCCCAGGTCGCACCTGGAAATGAGCCTTGGCTCACTGTGCAAATGAGCCTTGGCTCAGTGTACCTTTCCTGGCTACACATTTTTAATAAATAAATACATGTTCACGGACCTGGAGGTCATGACTGAAAAATGTGGGGAAACCAAATTTTTGTTACTTCTTGCAAAATATGTTTTGTTTGTTTTTTTAAATCTGGTGCGAACCCTGCTCATCATGGCATCTGACAATCTCCCAGGGTCCCCCAGCAACCAAGCATGGGGGTATGTCTCTGGGTGCGGTTTTAATGTTTGAAGGTTATATAAAGTAAAATAGCACAATTTCATACTCCCCATTGCCCGAGTGGAATAAACACAAAAATTATTTTACTATACATAACTTACAGTACATATGTTAAAAAAAACAGACGTTCCCCACTGCTCAGCCTGCCATGCGGTTTGGGAACTTGTCAAACACCATGACAGGCGGGGGGGGTCGTAGGATTAACCAGATTTACAAAAAATGATTCACTCTCCCGGAACCTCTAGGTTCCTGACCATTACTTTATGGGAGCTGAGGGTTCCCCTTTAAATACCTATACACCTATACAGTTCTGATACTCACTAAAAGCAGTTCAAAAGTGAACGTTACTGCTCACATCTTTTCACTTGGAGCAATGGGTCAGCAGGAATTAGTCCCACATTATCATACAACAGTTAACAACCAACTTAGGCCCTGTCCACACTACACCTCTATAATGTTACAGAGTGCCCAAACCGTTACCGCAATGGTTTGCGTTTACACCTGTAACATTAAGAAAATGTTTTAAGTAACCGTTGTTGAAACCATATGAGGTGGTTTCAACAGCGATTATAAACTGGTCGCTGTAGTAGCGTTACAGGGGGGTGAGTATTGAATGATTAGTACTTTCAGTCCCCTGCAGGGTCTGAGCGCAGCGAGCTGCATTGTGGGATCGGGCACCGCTATAATGGTCGCCAATCTCCGGCGTGGACCGCGGTGTTGGTCCCATAACGACACCGCCTGCGGGGTGGCGACTGTACACTCTCGCCGTAACGGATTGCATCCGCTACTGGGCCGGAGCGGTGTAGTGTGGACAGGCCCTAAGTTTTATAAACAATGTTAAGGAGGAAAAACCTTAACTTCTGCAACACATGACGTAGCAGGTACTCACCATAATAACCTGGCGTCTGCAGTAAGGCCAGCAATAGAGATGCCTATGTGGTTGTCTACATGGAGGATTTTTTTCTGGTGCGCTGCCAGTTCCGACTGAGCTCTCTGCAAAAAGGAATATGAAAAAGTCACTACAAGGAACAAACTAAAAGGGCCTGCACAATGTTAAAAAGATGTCACCATACACTTTCATTATTTACACAACGATGTAAGTGATGATTAAAGGGGTGATGCACTCTTAATTATATGTCATAAGAAATGCATACGAAGAAATATGTATAGTGCAGACTGTTAATATACTGCATATTGTTCATAGTCTTATCTGCTGTTTCGATCATATGTGTATAGTACATTTTTAAAAGCCTGCCTTTACTTGCTATTTCGGTCTGATGATCTTATTGTATCTCCCATTTTCCCTCACCCAGGACACACCAGTAAATGAGATTCCCGTTATCTCTGTATATTTTTTCTAGGATTAAATAATTAAAATAAATGCATTTTCATACTCCAAAACAAGAGATCTTGAGAAAAATGTCAAATGCAACAAAAGCAAAAAATCTTCAATGATGTGAAAATACCAACCAAAAATAAAAATATGATTAAATATTGACACACAAGCTATCCACCAAGTACTACACAAATAAAACAAATGAATCTAAACCACAATGGAATTTAAAAAAAGCACATCCTTCCAGCTGCTTAAAAGAGATGTTTGAATGTGTACCTTCAGTGCTACCAAAACAGCATGAGTTTTGGATTTGAGGCCCACTGTTGCGGACCCCTGTTTTACCGCCTCCATTGCATATTCAATTTGATGAATACGGCCCTAGAGAGAGAGAGAGAGAGAGAAAAAGTAATTAAATCAAAATCTACTTCAAATGCTTAACACTGGCTTAATAACAAACTAACAACTCCTTGCCACCTAAAACTGTTCCCATGTGAAGGATTTGCAGGTTGCAGATTCAGGGGGCCAAAATAAGGATTTGGCAGGCAAGAGCCATAAATAGCTCCTGGATAGCAGCATTTTCCAGCAGATCAGGATCTACTCTGGCAAAGCCAGGAGTTGATATTAACACAGATAAAAATGCATTGACATCTTGTAGAACGGGAATAAAATGGAAGGGTATCAAATGATAAAACAAAATTCAATTCTGGGAATCTTGGATAAATATTAAATATCCCAGGTACTTATTTTAATAACACAATAATTACATTAACACTTTTTCACAGTAAAACTGCTCACTGGAAAAGGTGCAGTTGGTCTAAACAGAGGCATACAGAAGGCGGCACTTTGCCAATTGTCTTACACATTTGCTAATTAATTTGTAGAGGAGGAGATAATCGGTTAATTAAAAACTACACTAACAGATTGGAGCCAATCTTTTGTTTCAGGATTGGTCTGCTGCAGCTTCATATGACACAGTGTATGACTCTTTTCCCACCCGCCCACCTGTTCAGTATCTCAATACATTGGTGCAAAAGTGATACTGTATTTTGCAACTAGAGCACTGCAGCTGCAAGACCACCCCCCCCCCCCGTCTCCAGTTGACATGCGGAGCATCTCCAGTTGAGGTTCTGAGAAGCATTTACGGTTATGTTGCTGAGACGCTCTCCCTACCCTCTCTCTCTAAGCAGATCCAAGACACCTCTCCATCTCCAGCACGACACATGTGCTCCGCAATCCACCTGCAAAGCTGCCCTGAAAGTGCTGCAGCTAGCACCATTAATCCTCTCTTATTGAGAGCACCAGGTGCTACTACGGAATTTGCAGGTGCTGATTAGCACCCAGCTCCCCCTTATTTCAGTCCCTGCAGATTAAGTAACCACAGGAAGGCTTAGTTTGCCCAGTTGATCTGATGGCTCAACAGATAGAGCAGGGCATTTTCTTTTTTTGGGGGGACTTCAGTCCAATTTCCAGTTAGGCCATAATATGTCCCTGTTAATTCAAAGTTGTGTTATTAGATGAAATTTATAGTAGATTTTGTCACACTATCGTAAATCTTTCCTGTTTTAAAGCACTTGCCGTATCTACTATAGTGCTGTTGCTTATTGCTTACTTATAAGGAACATGGTTAGCACTGGAGGCGCTACCTCAGTAGCTAAGGCTGCAACCAATGGCAATCCCCAGGGGTCCATCCTGTGGTCACTCCTCTTTTCACTTTTTATCTACCCCCTACCTGCAGACAGCCTCTCATGTGACGCCATTCTATATGCAAATGACCTGGTATTGTTCCAAAGCACCAAATCACTGACCAGCCTCTCATCTGCACTAACCCTAAACTATGAGGCAGCCCACAACTGGGTTCAGGAGCACAGACTCCTAGTAAACTCCAAAAAGACAAAGGCCATGCTCCTGGGCTCCAAACCAAAGATCACTAAAATAACAAATACTCAAGCTACTCTGCCAGTCCTATCTCCAGATGCATCCACCCTCGAAAACGTACCCTTTTTTCAAATACCTGTGTGTAATATCTGACCCCTCCTTAACTTTCTCTATACATATCAACAACACCCTGCAGAGGCTCAACCAAAAACAAGCAGTGGGATTCAGTCTAAAGCACTACTTATCGCTGGAGGCCAGGGCTGCGATAGCCCAAGGCAACCTCCTTCCTCTTATGGACTACTGTGTCTACGTTTACACACAAACCTCATCCTAACTCCTTGCAAGGCTCACTGCTGCCTACAACAATATTTGTAGATCTGTGCTAATGGCACCCTACTCCACACACCATTGCTCCCTCTACCAGTCCATATGCTGGCTCCCCCTGCAGGCCAGAAATAATTACTGCCTCGGTTGCTACAGACAATGCTATAAGAAGTAGTGGTCTGTCCCCTTTCTGCCTTGATCAAACTAAATACCTACCCATGAAGTCTTCAGACCTTCAGTGTCCTCCCAGTGGTCCACGGATTACTACTTGCCTAGGTAGCAAAGCTTTCTCCTCTGTTGCTCCCAGACTGTGGAACAGCCCACCTACCCCTCTTTGCTCTCTAGATTCACACCAAGCATTCAACACAAACCATAAAGCTACTTTGATGGCCTCTGCCACATGTACCTGCCCCCCTGGGTGAATATCTAGTCTCCACATTCCCTGAAGTGGACTCCTCAACTCCTAAGTCTGAGGTTCACTGTGAATATTGTGATCCTGTGATACCGCACTAACTTTTCCTGCTGTTTGGATTTCTTGTTTGTGTTTTATTTCTCTGTAATGTATGCTGCATTGCACATAACATTTTCACAGGTACAAAATGGGTATAAGTGCATTTTCCTAACTGTAACACCTATGTGCCATCTCTACAGCCTGGGTTGTGCCTGAATACAGTCCCTGGGATCAGTGAACTTACCAGATAAACAACTACATAAATAAATTATAGTGCTACTATGTCAGTGTAACTTGGTAGCATTCAACTACGGATAGAATGTCATGGGTTCAAGTCCCACACAGGCACTTGGGTTCAACATACCTAATACTGACACTGTAAAGTAGCACTCGGTGCTGGGAAGTGGGAGCTGTTAGGGGGTGCTGTCTTTTAGATGAGATATTTAAACCAAAACCCCTCTGATCTCTCTCTCTCTCTGCTATTCACTGAAAGTCATTCTATTCAAAAATGGTATGCTATAACCTTGGTGTACTTGACAATATTCCCAAGCAATACAACAAGTCCTAATGAACGCTGTGTGTACAACCAACAATGAAATCTGCAAGTTCGCAATGACCTTTGAATTGTTTAATAACTTGGACTATTCAAGTAGTAACATCTTTATGGACCGATTATGTAGACTAGTGTCCTACATACAGCATAACTGTATTAAATATAGTTTACCTTGAAAAAATTAAAACATTACTGCATGGAGGCACAGACCATATTCTTGGGTGTTTTATGTCCCAATGTATATTCTTAAAAATAGGGTGTTTCTGTGTATGATTTTCTTCAATTGTCCTCTTTTTTGCTTAATTTTATTCTTTCCTCTTTTGGTCTTTTTTTATTCCCCCTGCTGCTTTTGCTTATTTTTTATTTATTTATTTATTCTTTTGCCCTGTTATTCTCCTCTTCAGCAAGGCAAAGGTTCCTGGTGCTCAAACAAGCAATGGAATTTTTTTTTTATGCAATGTGCAATACTGGGAATATTATACATTATTTACGTGCGTTTGTCAATGTTTGAGTGGCATGGATTTTATTAACACTATTTAAAATTGAATTTTTTAATAAAAGTAGACATTTCACTAAAGTCTTTCCCATAAACACTGAGGCTGGGATATTCAAAGCAGTTGCGCCGGTGCAAGTGCGGACTTGCGCCAAGGAGCGATATTCAACGGGGGAGCCATTGCGCAGCTCAAATCTCATTGCGCCAATGCGCAACTATAATGACTGCATGTGCAAGAGCAGGGGACGTGCCCATGAATATTCGGCACAGTGCAATATGCAACCGTGGAACCACGGCGCCAAGTGCGGAGCAAAACCTGGATGCACTGAGCAGACTTGAGCCTATAAATACAGGGCGCAAGCACACAGACAGCACTTGTGCCAGGCGAGAGGAAGAGAACGAGAGAGTGGCAAGAGACAGTGGACAGACAAAAAGACACAGCCAGGGAGACAGAGCCAGTGAGGGACAGAGTGACTGTCACAGGCAGTCACAGGGGTAGAGGGACAGAGGTGGCAGTGGAGAGTGAGCCTGGGGCTGAGAGAGCGAAGGGACAGGCAGGCATAGTGCCATGCAGTGTACCAGGGTGGCATACAGCCCGCAGCAGCCGACTGCCCAGGGGGAGACAGGACATCAAGGGCCATGGATAGTGCACCCTTTCTAATGGAGGCCGTAATGAGGGGTGTGAGGGGGCAGGAGGAACAGCAAAGTGGCCGTGGAAGGGCCCACTGGCGGTACGCCCGGAACAGATGGTACCGTGCCCGCACCACTTTCGAGAACTACACAGTTACGGAGATTGTGGGATGGTACCATCTGAACAGGGCCATTCTGAGGCAGCTCTGTGAGCTGTGCAGTGAGGAGATGCAGGCACCCACAAGACAGAGCCATGCAATGTCTGTGGAGACAAAGGTGACAGCTGTCATGTGCCTGCTCGCCACGGGCACCTTCCAGAGACCAATAGGGGACACCAGAGGCATAACCCAGTTGGCCATGTCACGCCTCCTCACACAGTTCCTCAACACTCTGCTGCCACATGCTTCGGAATACATCCATTTCCCCAGCACAAAGGACAGCATACAGCAAGCATGCAGGACTTCCACAGGGTAGCACACATGCCTGGTGTGCTTGGGGACATTGACTGCACCCACATGGGTGTCCGCACGCCACCTGGCCCTGAGGGTGTGGCCTATATTAACAGGAAGGGGTTCCTGAGTGTGAACTGCCAGGTGGTGTGCAGTGCCAAGGGGCGCATCACCAATGTCTGTGCCACACACCCTGGGAGTGCACATGATGCGCTCATCTGGCACAGCTCTGCGCTGTGCCACAGGTTAGAGCATGGGGACATCCCCACGGGCCGCCTAGTCGGTGAGTATGGGACGGGCAAGGGGTACCGGGTAGAGCAGGCCATGGGATAGGGGAGGGCAGGGTGGGTATGCTGGCGAGGGTGCCAGGGACAGGCAAGGGGCACAGCAAAGGAGGACACAGGGCTAACCATGTCATTATCCACACAGGAGACAGCACCTATCCACTGAGGCCCTGGCTGCTCACCCCCTATCGGCGCCAGTTGTCCCCAGCAGAGGAATGCTACAATGAGGCACACGCCAGCATGCGAAACATCACTTATCGTGTATTTGGGATGCTGAAGGCACGGTTCCGTTGCCAAAACAGGTCTGGCAGTGCCCTATAGTACAGCCCCTCGACAGCCTGTGGCCTATTCCTGGCCTGCTGCATACTGCACAACATGCCATTGACCGTGGGATAGCTGTTGAGGCTGACAGTAGTGGGGACGACGAGGGCAATGGGCCGGAGGGTGGTGAACAGCCCCCCCCCCCGGGGCGGAGGGATCCCCGGCTGCAGAGGATGGCATGGCAGCATCGGGACACCATCGCATAGGCGCACTCTGGTGCACGCTGGTAGGTGGCACCAAACCCACGCACTGGCAACACACACAGGTACAGCACACAGGCAGGGGCATGCATGACAATGGGCATTCACACTCAGAGGCGTGGTGCAGGGGTAGAGGAGTCAGTGGCACACATCCACACACAACTGCACACAGCAGCAAACAGCAACACACACGCACCCAGGTGCTGGCTAGTGGAGGGGATCAGATGCATTTCACCAGTGCACAGGCGCAACCGATACAGAACTGCCCTCATCACGCCCACACCACGGGCTGGGCAGGCACGCACATACAAAGGCAGTGAGCAGCATGACACACAGGCGCCACACCAGTTGTATGCATACATACACACACACCCCCTGCCCATGCGCGCACAGGGCAGCACACACATCACAGGCTGCTCATCAGCTACAGGGGATGTTTGCAACAGCCCCCCAGTGGTTGTACTGCGGGACCACGACCGGGTCCGTGCAGGGGTGTGTGCAGGCGCCCAAACAGGCCTGCCCCAGGCATGCCAACAGCAGAGCCCGGTGTTGACAGGAAGGTATCGCCCGACGCTGGGATCGTGGGGTGGACAGTGCACTACGTGGTGTCCATGGTGGCCGGCCATGCCCTGTGGCAGCCAGCAGTGTAAGGCCATCTGTGATCACAATGGCTATGCGATCCTAGGATGTGGTCGTGTCCTCCCGCAAGTGCTGTACAGATGCCAGGAGATGTGCCTCTCTCGTGCTGCTTGGCCACCTGGCACACCTCCACGCACAGTGCACGCAACCCAGCGGCAAGCAGCACTTGTTGCTCCATGAAGGCCCACAGCAAACAAGTGTGCTCTGCCAATGGGTTGGTGCCCAGGGGAACCTGGGCGGTGCGCCGACCCTCCTACGGTGACCAACCACGTTGCACAGCCCCCCGCTCAGGTGGATGCTGCACAGTGGGGTCCCCATGGGGTAAGCCCTGATCAGGCGCCCCGGGAGCAGATGCCACGTCCAGCTGCCCTGCCACACCACCACCACATGGCACACCAGCACCCGCAGTGGCGGCAGGCAGCTGTCCCACCGCTGTCAGGCCACTGGGCACGCTGCCTGTGATGGTATCTGGTATGGGCGTCTCCCCCACACCACCACCCATGCTGTCCAGGATTATGGTCAGGTTGTCATCGGTGTCGGACCCTGCCCCGATCTGTGTCATCACGTAGAGGATGCAGAGACTGGCATCCTGTAGAAACACATCTAGGGCCTCGTCAACCCCATGCCCAGGACATCCGGCTCAACAGTGGTGGTGTGCTGCAGCCGATCAGGCCCCCGGATGCCCGTGGAGATGGATAGCTGGTCCTCCGGGGCTGGGCCTGCCTTTTACGGCTGCTGTTGGTGCCCCATCCTCTGCATGCAGGCGTGCTGGTGCTGAAAGAGAAAACAGATGCGTCAGTGATGCAAGACCCCCATTCTCCCCCCCCCAAAACACAGCCACTACATGCAGTGCGTGTCCAACATACGTACCATGCAGCATTGGGATGCCACCCATCTGGAATCCCCCACCTGGCACACCCTCCACAGTGTTGTAGCATATGGTGGCTGCCACCAACTCCTCCTGCGCAGTGAGCTGTGGCGCATCACCGGGCCCCCCTCCGGTGGCTTTCCGGGCTGCACGGATGGCCACCACCTTCTCTTTGATGCACTGCTTATCGGTGCCCACCTTCTTGCGGCACTCCTGCACTGACCGCTGGTGGCTGCCCTGCTGGTTGACGCCATGCCGCCACCTCCTCCCAGGCCCCAGCCCTGGCCTGTGGTGTGCCCATGGCACCACTCAACAGTGGCTCCCTGTCGAGGTAGGCCTCAAACAGAGCCTCTGCCTTTGTGAAGTTGGGCCTGTGTTTGCGAGCAGGCCCACCCTCCTCACATTCCAACATGTAGCTACCTGTGGACATGGACAGCACAGTTTGTCAGTGTCAGCAGCACCCTACTCCATCCCCCCTGCTGTGCTGGCTGGGCTCAGCAGCATGCGCAACTTACCTCAGAGGGTTGCAATCCCTGTCCATGGCCTGAGCTGGTCCGTGGCGCTTTTATAGCGCAACACATGCAAATGAGTATTGGCACAACGGTAATGACATGCTAATTTCCCCAGTGCACCACGCACTGGCTGATGAGCTCATTAGCATATGGCAGCTGAATAGCGCAAATTTGCTCCATGCGTAATGAGACTGCTCTGGAGCAAGTCACGGTGCAATGCCCAAGCATGCGCACTGCGCAGGACCGCAGTGTGTCGCCAGTTTAGTGTCGCCCACTGCGCCCAGCGTAGAGACCGTGGCGCACGGTGCGCCATGCCTGCTATTGCGCACTGGCACACTGTGCGGCGGCCGACCCGACCCCTGGTGTGACCCCCTGACCCCTTGTCACTCCCCTGCCACGTGCCAGTCTGGCCACGGCCATGTCACATATCTCCAGTATGGCGCAATGGGCGGACACAGCGAATGTATCCTCCAAGCAGCATTTGGCGCATGTTGTGCACACATGCGCCTCCGGCCACCATATTGCTTCTCCACACTGTGGTTGGCACTATGGTGCAGCGTGGAGTTCGGCAGGTGAGGAACTGGTCACAGGTGGAGCTGGTGAAACTAGTAGCATGCGTACATCCACACGCACCACAGCTATATGGCCAGGTGCCCCTGCAGCAACCAAGGGCTGATGTGTGGCAGGGGATTGCTGCCAGACTGCAGCAATGCACTGGGGTGGCTAGGACTGGGGAGCAATGCCGCCACAGGTATGGGGACCTCGTGCAACGGGACCCAGAGTGCCTGTGGTGGGCTGCAGGCACGCGTTCAGCGAGGGGCCGTGCCACGGCCAGGTAAGTCAGCCCATTCTGCATGTGTGCCCTAGTGCTGTACTGTGGTGTAGGCTAGGCTGCCTGGCATGCCCTGCAGAGGGGTACACTGTCATCGTGAGCACTGCGGAGTGGCATTGCCAGCCGCAGCTTGCGTTGCGATACAGCCGTGCAGGACGTGTCGTGCAGGGGCACACTCTGTGCACAGGGGTGGGGGTGGTGGGCACATGCTGTGGATGATTCCTGATGTGTACCTTTGTTCCATTCCCAGGACCTGAGGATTGCCGCTGAGCAAGGGCGGCAGGAGCAGCGCAGCAGGCCAGAGAGGTGGTGCGGGAGCAGGACTGGCACCATCTGGGCCACAGAGGGCAGGTATGCACTGTTTCGGTCCTGTGCACTTTACGGGGGGGGGGCGGTCGGAGAGGGAGTGGGTGCGGGCATGGCCACCTGTGCCGTGGCAGCTGTGTGTGTCGCACTGTGTATGGTGCATGCCACTGTGAGACAGCCACTGCACATGTGCCAGCTGTTGGTGGGGTGGGTGTGCGCCAGGCTGCCACTGGTGTTGCTGTGGTGCTGCTGGTGCACTGTGCCATGTGACTGTCACTGCGCAGTCGGGTGGCTATTGAGCGGCGGTGACCACCTCTGTGCACTGTCATGGCGTTCCGAGTTGCTGGCAGGCGTTGGCCCACCCCCCCGTGGGTGGCTGGGGCTGCAGCTCCAGGGGTGTGTGTTCCCACTGCCCATAGTGGGTGGGCATGGTGCCGTGGGACATTGCACTAATCACCTGTCCTGTCCCTTGTCATAGATGTCCAGTGGAGGAGGCGGATGCCATTATACTGCAGGCTGCTCTGCCAAATTATCCTGATTATGTCCACCACAATGGAGGGGGTCATGCAGATGCGCTGACTGTTGCTGGCAGACCAGAGGCGGAGAGGGCGCCAAGGAGAGTCAGGGCGTGGCCGCCGTTCATTCATGCCTCAGCATTCCCCTGCTGTACCTCCCCCTTCCCACTGTACAGTCCCTGTTCCCTGTCCCCTTCCCTCGCTTTCCTACCCTTTCCCACCCTCTTGTTCTTGTAAACAGTTTTCTTGTTGAATATATATTTTTTTGACATACCCGCCTGTGTTGGTGTCTGCTTTGTAGCTGGCGTGAGGAGCCATGCTGCAGTAGCTCGGTGTATGTCCGTGTGGTGAGCATGTGTCGTGCATCTGCGGTTCACTGCTGTGTGTTGTGGTGTGTCCCACTGTGGTGGTGCCCTGCCTCTTGGTCGGTGGCTGTGCCTTGGGGTGCCCAAGGGGCAGCTGTCAGGGGTGTGTGGAGTGTGTGCTTGACTGCATGGTCCTAGGTGTGGTTTGCTGAGGTCAGGGTGGGTGGGGGACTCCACTGGTGGCCCTCCATTGGCGCCACGTGTTGCCTGCTATCTGTGCCACTGTTGTGTTCCAGGGTGGGGTGTCTGGGTGTCTGTGTGTGCCCTGCTGGTGGTGGCCACCTGTGTCCTGACACTGTGCTTCCCTGGTACTGTCCCTAGGTCTCTTCCTGTGCCGTGCCCCCCGTTGCTCTGCTGCTCTGCTCCCAGAGTTGCCTGGGCCACGTCTGTTTGCGCCATGGCGCATCTCTGTCATATTCAACCTGGTTGTGCTGGCACAGTTCAGCATGCACAACCTCTGAATATGGCACATCGGATTTGCGCTGCGCCGGACTTGCGCCAGCCTTTGGCGCATTCCTGAATATCTGGCCCTGAATTTCTATTGTGTCACAGAAGTACCCATAGTTTTCTATATTGTGATTAACAGATTAAAAACAGTCAGACATTGACCTTTATGATTATGTGATCTTAAGAATACCACACTTTGATTATTTACAGCTTGTTTGGATTCCTCAACCTTGTTTAATGTTATTATTTTCCAACAGTTGATTTTAATTATAGGGGAGGCAATATGTTTGTTACTATAGGACTGATAGTGGTTGAAAATTGTTTTACAAAGTTTGAAGCACCATGCCTTTAACTTGCCACTTGTTCTGGTCCACTGTAAATGAATTAATGTCAGGTGTCTGCTGTGTGATTTTAACCTACGACGACTATGAATTTCAACAGCTGTGAGCAGCTCTTTCTCGCTGATCAAGAGGCAAAGCACCTCAAGGCACTGGAGGTAGTGACACAGTTTTCCACAACAAATATTAGCCTAAAGGACTCCGAGTGAGCGCTGTGTAATTTCCAGTCTGTGTGTACAAGGTGGCTGATGCATAACTACTGCCATGTGTGTCTTCAGAAAGTAACTGTACTAGCAGTAACACACTTCTCTTCTGTAAAGTACCTTGATATTCTCTGTACATAAGACGGAGCGCTTTAAGAAAGGGTTACTTGCTTGTGACTATTTCCTGTAGTAGTATGCATCCATTGCCAGACTTACAGATTCTCTGTTCAAGGATCTTCCCCTTGCAACTGTCCAACAGACTTCAACAGTACTGAGTGCACTGCCAAATGCCTCATCCCCAGCTTACCTGTCCCAACGAAGGGAAGAAACCTCTTACAGGTAGTGTAAGTTATGTACCTCCCCCCTTCCCCAGCATAGCAGACTGGGGAGGATGGGTTGCGTGCTGAGTGGGTATGGATGAATACCACTGGAAGAAAGAGAGTTTCAAGTGAGTAACCCTTTTCTTCTAACAACGTAGATTCACCCATTCACCCACAGTCCCACACTTGCACAGACTACTATCAGGTACATTAGCAGGAGGGAGAGGACGGGAGCTAAACAGGCAAACCAAAGTCTACAAGACTGTAGGTCCACACTACAGTAAGGTGAAGGTGTGGGTAATTAATACCCTGGTGGCCACCTTGCAGATCTTTGCAAAGGGAACAAATCCAGGGGCTGCCACTGAAGTGAATACACCCCCAGTACAATGGGCATACAGTCCTTCAGGGACAGTGCAAGAGGCAAGTATATAGAAATTTGCAACACAGAAGAATATCCAGCAGGATAGGGTCTTTTTGGCTACAGGATGGTCTGGAGGAAGTGCCTTTTAACTCTCCCCTTTCCTTTACTACTACTCCTCCTACTTCACTTCCTACCAGTCTGGTTTTAAAAAGTCCTAGACCACCTCCCTCCTGTGACTCACTGACTCCAGGCATGGATCATGGTCTGGTCACCTCAGCCATTTCTGTCAACCTGACCAAAGCCTTTTGACACCGTTGCCCATCCTATCCTTCTGGACAAGCTTTAGGCACCAGGGCTCCCTGTCTTCAGTTGACAGATTTCATACCTACCTTCTAAACACTGGTGACGGCGCCTTATCCTCGCCACTCCCTATCTGCTCTGACGTACCCCAAAGTTTTAAATAGCTGGTATAGCATAGCAAAACGCTACATAAAACAGGAGGTAATGCTAACCATTTCCAAAAATGCGTAGCAGTAGACTACCATTTTCTTTTCAGTGAGTCTATGGCACAGGAGACAAAATTAATAAAATTATATATATTTTTTAAGTTTGCTAACCATGCTGTGCTAAGTGCTATGCACAGTTACAGCTGATTAGCACGTTCACGTGTAAAACTGCTAATCAATTGTTTTGGCTCATTTAATACCCTGTACCCCAGTGGGGGCTGTCCTTGGTCCTATTCTAGTCTCCATTTTCCTGAACAACCTTCCCTCCTATTGCTCTTCTGCATCTATTCATACGTATGCAGCTGACACGGTTCTCTGTGTCTCTGGCTTCTCTGCATCCAGCTTTATGGCCTGGCTACAACTGGACTTCAACATCATCCAGCATTAGTTCCGAGCTAATCAACTGTCCTTCAATCCCAAAAAACTGTCTCTATGACTTACGGTACAAGGCAGAGACTGGCTAGGCTTTCCCCCCTTCCCTCCTTCCATACTTTTGATGGTGTTGCAATTGAGGAGGTCTCCTCTAGCTCCATTTTATGTTTGCTTGCACGCATGTGCAAAAAACATAGTGCCATCATCTGAGTATTCGGAGGTGTGGCACCCTATCTTCCAATTCAGTGTGTTTGCAGGCACGGCCACAGTTCACCAATGAATGCTGCAGCCGTCTAAGACAGCAGTTGAAAATGCAGTGCCGTACAGCTGAAAGGGAGAGCTACGCTTCAGTGAGCAGCGATAAGATATCATGTGCTCATGCGCTCTCACACACACACACACACACACACGCATATTGCGTGCTCATGCATTCCCCACCACACCGCGCAGCACGATGGGGTGCCCAATCCCCAATCTGCTCTGCGCACCCCAAAAGAGTTCCAGCAGGCAACATTCTGTGGCGGCCGACAGGTGCCCAACTGTCAGCTCCACACAGTTTACCCTCCCCCATGAGACTACCAGGTGCCATGCTGGGAGCCCACCCAGCGTGGTAACAGTCCGTAGAGGACCAACAGGGTGCCCAATCCCCGTCGACCCACTGCCCCCAAACAGCCTTCCAGCTGCCACACTGGGAGCCCACCCCAGCGTGGCACAAATCCTCGTCGTCCTCCTAAAAAAGAAAAGCACCTGAAAAAAAAACCTTCCCTCGCTGACTGTCCTGGCCCCCATCCCCCACCCGCGCCCACCCTCTGCGCACCCTGCCCCCACACCTCCCTCACCCCATACTTCCTCCACAGTCTGGCGTGATGATTCGGTGGACGGGAACATGTCTCACTCTTCAAAGCCGACCGCAAACTGAGGAAATGCTGGTAAGCTGTATAATGGAATAAATAGTTTTTCAACTTTGATGCATATCTCAGGCATTTTGGGGAATTTTTTTACCAAATTTTCAACATGGGGTTTTTGGGACCCCTCCTCATGAATTCTGTCACTGTCATTTTGTTAATCGGGCCCGAAAGGCGATTTCACGGTCACTGTGCAGAACCACCTTTCGGGACCAATTTACAAAACGACAGTGTCACAGTTCATGAGTAGCCCCCAAAACCCCTATGTTGAAAATTTGGTGAAAAAATTCCCAAAAATGACTGTTTTAAGAGCATGCGTTCCGCTGTTCCTACGCACGCTTGTAAGTTAGCGAATTTTCAATATTTTCACTCCAGATTTTTAACATTGCCATTTTACCACACTTCCTTATGAGCAGTACAATTGTCATTTTTCACATCTCGCCCAAAATGTGTTTGCGCGCATGTAGCGCAAAATGCCGCAGTTGGTGTGCGAAATCAATGTTTGGGATGGATTATCAGTGTCAGTGGCTCAGTAGGTAGCACACTCGCCTCTGAGGCCGGGAGATCAGAGGGCTGTGGGTTCAGTTCCCACATCTGGCACTTGGGTTAATATCCCAGTACTGACACTGTAGTGCAGCATGAGAGGGGTGCTGCACTTATGAGGTGCCGTATTTTGGATGAGACGTTAAACCGAGGTCCCATCTGCCTGGACTGGTGGTAGTTCAGGTGGATGTTAACGATCCTGCAGGCACTTATCGAAGAGTAGGAAATTTCCCGTGTCCTGGCCAAATTTCCTCATTCACTAAAAATACCACCAACAGCTTAATCTGGTTCAAAGGTCAGCTGGCATTCATCTGTATCCCCTCCCGGGTCGTGCCTGAAAATAGGCAGGATTTGTCTAGTGCACTTACCCGGTCAACAAAAACAAAACAAAAAAAAAAATCACAGTGACACTGTTCATGAGCAGAGGTGTTAAAATGGCTATGTTAAAAATTTGGTGAAAAAAATTCCCAAAAATTGCTGTGTTATGAGCGACCATTGCACAGTTTCCACGTACCCTTGTAAGTTCATGGACTTCTAATATTTTCAGTCCAGATTTTCACCCTGGCATTTTTCCACACTTCCTTATGAATAGTACAGCTGTCATTTTTCAAACCATGGCCGAAATGTGTTTTCACTCTTCCAGCGCAGAAATGCGTGGTTGTTGTGGGAAATCACTGTTTGGGACAGATTAAGAAAATCACAGTGACACTGTTCATGAGCGGAGGTTCCAAAATCCCTGTGTTGACAATCTGCTGTAAAAAATCCTCAAACTATTTGCATTACGGGTGTGCGTTGTGCATTTGCTATGCACACTCGTGACTTCACCAGTTTTTGTAATATTTTCACTGCAGATTTTCAACATTGCCATTTTTCACCTCCCCATGAACAGTGCAGCTCTCATTTTTCACATCCTGTTTGAAATGTGTTTTCGCACCTGTAGTGCCAAATGGCGTAGTCACTGTGCAAAATCAGCTTTTGGCTAATGAACTGATATTGCCACAGTTCATAAGGTGGGGGGTCACAAAAAACCCATGTTGAAAATTTGGAGTGAAAATGCCAACGAATGCCTGAGGCGTAGGGGTTTCTGACCATAAAGCCCCACCCTGTACAGATTGACAGGCATCAGGGGTGTGACTTGGGATTCTCGCCTGTAATGCTCATAACATTCCACACCCTGCAGCCAGTGACAGGCATAAGGTGTGCCCTGGACTCTTCGGCCCCAAAGTTCACTCCATTCTCCTATACAGCACCCATCTCACCATATTTCCTGATGGAATGGGGTGAGCATAAGGGCCAAAGAAGACCCCAAGGCACACCGTGACACTTGTCGGTGTCTGCAGGGTAGGGTGTGGTGAAATGGCATGGCTGTTATGCCAGACGACCCAAAGGCACACCCTAATGCCTGTCAGTCTCTGCAGGGTGCTGGTAGGGTTGGTTGGCTTCAGTGCAATACTTCACTGCCATTCCTATTATGCAGCTCTCTAACTCCTACACTACCAATGCCAATGAAAGCTAGCAAACATTTGGCATTGACAAATGCTTGTTTAAATACCTTGGGGGGCCAACTGGCTTGTCACCTTGATCTCTCTGTTCATGTGGATGTCAACCACCAGAAGCTCCACCCCAAACTTGGTGCACTTTACAAGAATAAAGCATGTATCACACTTCTCGCCCACAGAGAGACTGTTTCAAAGACTATTCTCTCTACATTAGAGTATGGTGACTTTTTTTTTTTTTTTAAATAGTGCTGCTCCCAAGTCTACCTTGGCCAGACTGGATCCACCCTTTCACTCCTCCTGACACTCTGCCCTGGACTGCCCCCCACCGAGCCTACCACTGCTCACTACATTCATCCCTCGCCACCAGATGCCTTGCTCACTGCACTACCTTTGTCTCTAAGTTCTGATCTGGGACCCTTCCCTTCTGCCGTTCCTCCCTCCTCAGTTCCTCCCCTCCTTTTAATCCCTACTGCCTTTGCAACTCAGCTCTCTTTAAAAAAAAAAAAATACTCATCTTCCAGCTCAACCTTTGATTCACTTTTTGAGATATAATAAGATGCTGATTCCTGTCTTTTTAAGATGACCTTCTAGTGCTATTATGGCATTGACGCTGCCCCTTACTCCAAGTGAATACTTGATCTAACTGGTAGTCAAGTCTGTCCCTTTCAAACTACTTTAATTTAGTCCTTTTTAATCCTTGATCTTGTTTAGAAACAGCCTCCCTTAATTGTTTCTCAGGAGTTTCAATCTCGGGTTCCTCTTTAAACTTAAACACTTCGCTTTCACATGCTTTACGTTCCTTCGCCATCTCAGGCTGCTGTGCCCGATAATCTTTTATAGTGCATTCAACATAATGTAAAGATGCATTTTGTGAAACCCATTTCCAATCTTCCATAAATGTGGGATGTTCATGCCCATACCCTGGTTGTTTTGTGACTCTTAGCCCCCATGGAGCCCAGTCTACTTAGAGGTAGGCTTCCAAACTGATCCTGTTCCAATAATGCCTCCTAGCCTTCAGGGTAATCCGTTCCAGTTTTTAAAAAAGCAGCCTTTCTATCTGGTACGTCTGCAACGGTATTCGATTCCCTACTGGGTCACTGCTGTTGCCCGATGCCAGGCAGGGCCCACAGCTGTCAGAAAACAGATTCAATTCGCCTGCCACCACAAAAACTGCATCCAAGAATGCAGCCTCTGCCTCTCCTAGCCTTAAATCAGTCATACATACTGTGGACATTCCACACAAAGTAAGGATTTAATAGGAGAGAAGCCACTAATTCAACAACAAACAACGCCTGGCGTAACTCTGTACTCAAGCTGGAGTGAGCCATGAGAACCCAGAAGTGAAGTAGCAAACAAACAATCTCGACTCTACTCCAGACCGTACCCTGCCCAATAAATGACAGTCCTGAAAAAAAAAAAAAAGCCAGCACCAGTCCCCGACAGAAAAGAAGAAACTTTTATTACCTGCTATATGCAGAAATTACAAACAGTCCAGAGGAGGGCAACTAAAATGGTGCACGGTCTGCAAGAGAAGCCGTACGAGGAGAGACTAAAGGAGTTTAATATGTATACCCTTGAGGAAAGAAGGGAGAGGGGGGACATGATATAAATTTTTAAGTACCTCAGTGGAATCAAAAAAGTCCAAGAGGGTAGCATCTTTCAGAAAAAGACGTGCAAGAACAAGGGGTCACAATTTAAAGATAGAGGCGGTTCAGGGGCAATGTGAGGAAGTATTTTTTCACAGAGAGGGTAGTGGATGCATGGAACAGCCTTCCTGAGGAGGTTGTGGGATCTAAAACTGTGGGAGAATTCAAGAATGCATGGGACAGACATAAGGCAATTCTTGTGGGGGGGGTAGGAAGAAATAGGCTGTTGGTTAACTAGGATCTGCAGCCTATCCTGTAGGTAGGGAAATGGGCAGACTAGGTGGGCCAAGCGGTCCTTATCTGCAGTCAAAGTCTATGTTTCTATGGCAAGCCTGCTGCAGAAAATGGAATACCTTCTCTATTTACAGGTGTAGGCCCTCATGATAAGTTTTTTTGGGGAGAATACCACAACATTCAATACCTGATCTGAGAAACACAGGTATTAAGATTCCACCCTTTCAGGATCCAAGCCTTCAAGTGCAGCAGCAGAACATCCATATGTTATTCTTCCTTTGGGCATGGTTAGAAGGTCCTGCTAGCAAGGAAGGGAATGGGACTGTAGATGCATATGTGAAAGAGGTAAACTCTCCACATCTGCCTTGGTCAATCTGGAGCTCAGAGAATCATCCAGGGTTGCTCTCAATGAACTTTGAGGACAATTCCATAGATATATGGATGGATGGAAGGAAGGCATGCAGGAACCATCCTTCCCAGATCTGGGTGAGCAAATCTGCATATACATAGAAACATAGAAAATTGTTGGCAGATAAGGACCACTAGGCCCATCCAGTCTGCCCATACAACTTCTCCATTAGCTCCTTATATTGTTTTGCCACTAGAGGGATCCTGATTAAGTTCAAGCAATTTGCTCCCAATACCTCACTTGTCACATTTTACTGCTCTCTAGTAGCTGTTTTCACTTGGTGATTTATATTAAAGGAGCCCTCTGAGGTCCCTTTCCTCTCTACCTCACTCCTTTCTATAGTCAAAAATGTCCCCTCCTCCCCTCCTAGCGCTCCTCATGGGAATACTTTGCCTTCCTATCCTCTTTGAGCGTTACTGCTTGAACACATCAACAGCTTCTGTCAATACTTATACTCAGTTTGACTTCTACTACTCCAACATGCTTGCTACTGCCACTCCACTACCTCTACCCCTCTGCTCTCATCAGAAAGCGATTAGCCCAATAGTCAGATACCTTCACCTTCATCTGAAGCCGCCACCTCTGCATGTCTATCAGGCTGCACTCATCACCCCGCTATGGTTACTAACCCTATCTCTTATACTATCCGGCGACATTGAGATCAACCTGGTCCATCTCCGTCCTGCCATAACCTTGCCCCCGCCACCACTCTCCTAAAACCGATGGACTAACTTTCGCCCACCTGAATGCTAGGAGCCTTATGGCCAACCTCCCTGACCTCCAGGCTTGATCTATACTAACGTCCCGGACGTCCTCGCCATCACAGAAACCTGGCTTAAGCCCACAGTGCCTGACTCTCAGTGCCACTTTCCTGGATACACATGCTTCAGTATCGACCGTCCTGGCAACTAAAGGGAGGTGGCCTGCCCTCTACTTCAAAACTCACCTAAACATTACCCTTCTGCAGGACCCCTCCTACCAAACTGTGAAATCCTGCACTCCTACTGCTTCTTGGGGTGTAAAGAAACTCCATATTTTTGTACTTATCTCCCCAAAAATGCTACACAAGGCATCACTGAACTCCTAGGGTTTCTGCCTACAGTTACAGGCAAGAATGACATTATCTGCCTTGGTGATTTTAACCTTGACTGGTCCGAGAAAACTCAGCTAACTTATCCTCCTTAGCTAGCAAGGCAAATCTATCCCAGCTCATACAAGAACCCACAAGGGTCTCACGTGGGGCAACTGTGCCACCCTCCTTGACTGGATACTTACTAACAGGACGGAATAGTGCCCTCAGCCGTGTGCTACCTGACACAATTAGTGACCATTATCCCATCTACTGTGTCTGGAACACTGTCATTCCTCCCTCCTGCTAAAACTGTAACCTTTCCTAATCTCTCCTGCCTAGTCATGAGGACTCTTAACTAACCTTAACCAGGTTGACTGGTCCCTCTCTACCAAACAGAGGACATTAACATAGCCACAGAATATTTCAACTCCGTCCTCCTCTCTTCAAAACCTTCACATCCCAGTCACCACACGTGGGATGGCAGGAAAGTAACAAGTGGCTAACACGCCTCTGCTTCAACTTCTCAAATCTGGGACAAACTTTGGTCCAGGTGGAAGATCTCCACCTCCTGCAGACTTTGAAGACTATCGGTGCATTCACGTGACAACTGCAAAGACAAATTGTAGACACAAAAGCACCTACTATAGGAACTACTAATAACATCCTCTACAACCAAGAGGTACTGGTCCAACATTAAGGACATTCTCGGCAACGACAAGCAACAGAATCCAGCTGACTATGAGCATTCAAGGTGTTCACTGCACCAACTATGACACCATTGCCAACGCCTTCAATGCCCTTTTTTCTTCTCCACCAGTCGCTACTCTAACTAGCCCACAACCTGACTGTCCTCTTCTCCTCCCTCGCCTCCCACCCTCCCTTTCGGTTCTGGCTCCAACCACACACCTTGAAGTTCACAAGCTACTTAACCCTTCCGGCACATGGGGGTCAGGGCCTGAGGGCATCCATCCTTGCATACTTAAGCAGTATGCACCTTGGCTGACCAGACCTATCACCTGGCTTTTAACCTCTCGATTCTGCACGCCTACTGTCCCATCCACCTGGAAAACTGCCAGAACCATCCCTATACACAAAAAGGGCGATGTCAAACTCATGTCCAACTACGCCCTATATCTCTTCTGCCCACTCTCAGTAAGCTGCATGAAAAATAGTCCACCACCAGCTTGCTGCTCACCTTGACATGTTTAATCTTCAAACCCTGTACAACATGGTTTCCGGCCGTCCAGGTACCAGCTCTGCACTTACACAACTTACAAATGACATCAGAAATAATATGGACCGTGGCCTACTCATTGGGGCCGTCTTTGTCGACCTGTCTAAAGCCTTCGACATGGTACACCATCCCTCATGCTAAAGAAACACCAATCCATTGGAGCATCTGACCAAGCCTCTCCTGGTTCCATAGCTATCTTGACAATCGGACTCGGCAGTAGCATTTCACAAGGCCCCCCAAACATCTCCCGTGGAGTTCCCCAGGGATCCACTCTTGGACCTCTACTCTTCTCCCTCTTCCTAAATGATATTCCCACCATGTCCCGGCATAGCTGCACTCTTATGTATGCAGATGACCTTGTTCTCTACTCTGGGTCAAAATCGGTTGCTGCCATCAACTCCACTCTCACTAATGACTTCCAATTCCTGCAGAACTGGCTCTCTAGCAACCACCAAGTCCTGAACCTAGAAAAAAGCCTGTGCTATGCTATTCGGATCCTCTAAGAAACTGTCTGCCCCTGCGAACAGGCTCCGGGTTCAATGCCTTGATGGCTCCCTCATCTTAAACACTGAGTCCTTCAAGTACCTTGAGGTCACTTTGGATCCCACACTTGACCTGTCTCAACATGTCAATATGGTGTGCCATGCCGTCAATGCTAAAATTGGCGGAGCTTATCGCGTGGCGCCACTCCTTCCGCTAGACTTTCTGTTGCGAGAGGTATTCTCTTACCCCAGCTCCAATATGCTCTGCCCCTCCTCTTTGCTGCAAACTGTGCTACACTCCACAAATGGGACACTGTCTACAACAACATCTGTAGATTCGCCTTAACTGCCCCACGTCTTACCCATCATTGTCTCCTTTATGCTGGCTTAAATTGGCTGTCACCTAAGGTTATTCGAGCCTACTCCCTGGGCTGCTTTATCGACTCCCTGTCTAGACCTCCCTGCCCTGTCTATCTTGCCAACCTCCTGACTCCTGCCTCACACACCCATTCCCTCAGGTCTTCCTCTGTCTCCATGCTCTCTACTAGACCTTGCATGACAAAAATGGGTGAACAGGCATTTGCCCATTTTGCTCCCAAATTCTGGAACTCACTCCCTTATGGTGAAAACTTCAGCCTCCCATCGAGAATCAAAAACTCGCTCTTCACCCACCTTCTAGCCGCTGGCCAATGCAAATGCTCTTAATTTGCTTTGTCCCACTGCAGGCTGTCGGGTCTGACCCTGAGTACTACACTAATGTTCTCCCATGCAATATGCTTGTCTAGGTGGCTATGAACCTTGATGTCTTTACTGTCTTCAGCTGTCTTATGATTACCCTAATTGCTTTATTTTACATCCTTATTATGATCTATGCCTAAAATGTACCCTTATGTAACTATTACTGTGCTACCAATGTATATCTTGTTTTGCTCCTGTACACCTATATTATGTCTGTGCATTTCTGCATATTGTAACCAATGTCCTGTGCGCTCCCGGGTCGTGCCTGAAAATAGGCAGGTCTGTTGCCTAGCGCACATACCCGGTTACCAAAAGCTAATAAATAAATAAGCCCTACATTAGTTTGCAGCTTTTGACCCTACCTGGTCTTTGGCTTTTCGACCCTCCTCCCCACCTCTAAAACTCCCTCATGCCTGTCACAGGCATGTTTAAATCCCTCCACTGTGCTTACTCCCACCACATCTTGTGGCAGACTATTTGTCCACCACCCTCTGTGAAGAAAAACTTACAAACATTTCCCCTTTACCTGTCGCCTTTCAATTTCATAAGGTGCCCCCTTGTTTCTGTACTCCTCTCCTCTGCTGGAAGATGCCCTGCCCCTGTACCTTGTTTATGCCCCTAAGGTATTAGAAAGTTTTTATCATGTCCCTCCTCTCCTCCAGTGAGTACATACTGAGGTCCCTTAGTCTCTCCTCATATGTTTTCCTGTGCAAGCCCTGTACCATCTTAGTCGCCCTTCTCTGGATTGCCTCCACTTTGTCAATGTCATTATGAAGGTACAGCCTCCAGAGCTGCACACAGCACTCCAGGTGTGGCCTCACCAGTGTTTTATACAGTAGCACCCCCCCCCCGCCTTCTGCTAGTAATACCTCTGCCTATGCATCCCAGCACGCCACTGGCCTAACCTTCAGCCTTTGTACTCTGCTTTGACACCTTTAGGCCATCAGAAATGATAACCCTAGGTCCCTTTCTTCCTTGGTGATAGCGACTCTCCCCCATCCTGTAGATCTCCCCAGGGTTTCTACTTCCCAGGTGCATTATTTTGCATTTCTTGGAACTGAACCTTAGTTGTCACACTTCAGACAATTTTTCAAGCCTCTCCAGGTTCCTCCTCATTTTCTCCAACCCGTCTGGTATATCCACCCTACTGCAGAACTTGATGTAATCCGCAAACAGGCAGACCTTTCCCTCCAGCCCTACTGCAATGTCACTAATGAACACATTGAACAGGACTGGCCCAAGGACGGAGCCCTTTGGCACCCTACTGGTCACCCCCTCTCCCTGGATTGGATCCCATTTTCTACTACCCTCTGTTTTCTGTCTGTTAGCCAGTTCCTGACCCAGTTTACCCCCTTGTACCCCATGCCTAGACTGCCCATCTTGTTCTGACCTTCTATGTTGAGCGATTGTCGAAGGCCTTGCTGAAATCGAGGTGGGTGATGCCCTGCCCCCAATTTATTTCCTTTGTAACCCAGTCAAAAAGTCCATCAGATCCGTCTGACATGAATGCTGTGAATCCATGTTGCCTCAGATCCTGGGCACCGATGGATTCCAAGTGTTCCACTATTCTTTCTTTCAGTAGTGCCATCATGATCTTTCCCACTACTAAGGTAAGGCTGACCAGCCTATAGTTCCCCACATCCTCCCTGCCACCACTCTTGTATAGAGGGACTACATGTGCCCTCTTTCAGGCCTCTGGAACCACTCTTGTGTTGAGTGACTTGGTGAACAAGGTCACCAGGGGTGCTGCTAGCTCCCCTCTCAGCTCCCTTAAAACCCTTGGATGTATGCCATCTGGCCCCATTGCTTTGTCCACCTTCCGTTTGTGATCTCCTGCAGCACTCTCTCCAATGTGAAAGGACAAGTGTTTACCTCCCCTCCCCCTTCATGTCTGCTACCCAGCTGTGGCCCATGACCCTTCCCTGTGACTACTGAACAAAAGTACTTGTTCAATATTTCTGCCTTTACCAGGTCTCCCTCATTCTCCTGCATCCCCTTTAGCCTCCTCTCCCCGCCCCCGGTTTTCCTTCTTTCGTTGATGTACCTAAAGAATGTCTTTTTACCCTTCTTCACTGTCTGCACTAATCGTTCTTCATTCTACACCTTTGCTCTCCTTACAGCTTTTCCCAGCTCCTTTAGATTCTTTAGATATATCTCCCTGTCCTCCTCCCTTTGAGTTTCCTTATATATTTCCTGAAACTCACTCTTTTGGCCCTTACCTTGCCTGCCACCTCCATTGAGAACCACAGTGGTTCTCTCCTTTTCTTTCCTTTGCCTACCTCCTTTATACATTGGTGTGTCACTTCCTGTATGGCTCCCTTCAGGTGTTCCCACTGCTCCTCAGCTCCCCCTTCTATCCTCCTCCCTGCCAGGGCCTCTCTGACATACCTCCCCATGCCAGCGAAATCTGCCCTCCTAAAATCCAAGACTCTCGCCTTAGTGTGACTAGACTGTGTCCATGCCCCCATGTTAAACCACACTATGTGGTGGTCGCTGGTTCCCAGCTGACCTTCCACCTGGATATCTGAGATTCTGTCCCCACTGGTCAGCACCAGGTACAGAATCACCCCCCTCTCTTGTGGGATTGCTCACCAGTTGCCTGAGACGCACCCCCTGTGAGGAATTCAGGTTGTCCCGGCTCCTGGTTGAAGCTGCTGCTGGGATGGTCCAATCGACGTCTGGGATACTGAACTCCCCCAACAGCAATACCTCACCCTTTGTTGCCATATCCTGAATTTGATCTATCAGATCCCTGCCCATGTCCTCCCCCTGCATTGGAGGTCTATAGATCACGCCGTTCTAACTGCTGTGCCATTGCCTGGTTCAAAGGTGACCCACTGAGCCTCCATCTCTCCCTGTCTAACCTGCACTTCTGTAGCTTTTATACCCTCCCTTACGTACAATATGGTTCTTCTTTATGATGTCAGGGTTCACACATGCTTAAAATTTATTTTGAACTGGTCAACCAGCAAAGTCAGACCCAACTGTACTTGTCTTCCAAGATTTAAAATGAAGATTACCGTTTTAATACCAGAGATAGCTGCAGATATATCAATTCCACCCCAGCTGATCCAGTCTTGGCTTCAGCCCTTAATCGGTCTTCACACAGCAGACCAGAAGAACGCACCATGTAGCATGCACCACTTGCCCTACTATGACAAACCAAACTTGACTTGGAGAATTCGCAATTAAAAAAAGATATCTGATTTAATTAACTAAAGCAAAACAGAAACCTGAAAACCTATGAAACAAACTTTTTTTTTTTTTTTAATTTTGCACTTTTGGCCTAGTTGGTCAGTATACCGAGGACTCGTTCCCCTTCTTGGTTGTACAGCAGACCAAGTCTGCCTCTCTAGTGCAAGAAGTTACAAATTCTAGAGACAGTAAATACCTGATAATTTCCAAACCAAACCACCCATAGTCCATGGTGATGGAAAACCAGATGAAGAAGTGGGAGATCCTGCCTTTTACTGGAAAATCTGAAGAAACCTTGCAGGTGATGAGCAGTCCATTCTGTGGATCTCCGGGCTAACCAAGAGCATAAAAACAGTGGAAGGCAGGAGGGGCCTTGACACATCTTTGCATGTTTCTTGGTTGACAAGCCTGGCATGTGGCTGTATATGGGGATGTGGTTTAAAGCCCATTACTTTCCACCTTGCACGAAGGGCATCTTGGAGAACCCATCAGCAACTTCACAGTCACGTTGGCCATCCTTTGCCTTTTGCAAGGAGCCAACCTGGGACTCATGAACCTTCAAATGGATGGTCTGCCACCTTCAGCAGAAGATCAAATAACAGGTTGGTTCATCTACACAAAGCCCATCAGCATAGAATGACACCAGTAGCTAAACCTCTGTCAATTAGGTCACTGACATACACAGTCAGTTGTAGTTGTTGCTTGAAGGTATCCATTCCAGGTTGAACTCATGGTTCTCTTTAGGAACTGGGTATTACTGGGCTCCCCTTTTACAAAGAGCATGCAGTCTGAGAAGATTCATTCCAGACTCTGTCAGAGATAAAGAAAGCCACAGTATCTTGTCTATGGACGCTCCCAGTGGTGGTTTTGTCCAGTATGTCAAGGATTCTTGAAAGGTGATGTCTAAATCCCTGGTCATCCTCTTTACACAACCCTTGCAAGAACAGAGGTCCTGAGTTATGCTATGCAGAAGTTACCCAACAAATCACCTAGCCTAGAGACATCAGGGGTAGTGTCCAAGTTGTTCTCACCCAAAAGATAATACAGCTCAGACTCCCAGTCAGTGGTGTCAACAGGTGCCGTGGGATTGAATCCAAGTATCCCAAGTGCTGGATGAAGTTAGGGGAAGCATGGTAAAGAGAGTAAGGTTGGGGAATCTAGCTAGTGCTCCCCTTATACTGGGGACAGGTAGCAGTAAGGTGTGTGAATATAAGCTTGAGGTTTAAAAAGGAGTAGTGAACGTGACAAAGGTGGGGAAAGCTCTCAGGTTCTGCAAGCAATATGAAAAACAAGTAGGTAAACAGAATGGAAAGGAATGCAGGTGTAGGATCACAAAACAGCAAGAAAGGATCCGGAGTTAGTTGGAAGGGGGGGTCTGGCCTTAATGACAGAAGTCTAGGTAATACAATTAGTGAGTTACAGTCATTAATGGCAGACACTGAGAATGTTATAAGCCATCATAGAAACCTGGGCCACAGAGAATAATGACTGGGATTTGTCAGACCAAGTTACACAATGTTTCAACAGAACACAAGGAAAGGCAAAGGGGGCTGCATAGCCCTATGTATCAGGAAGGGGCCAGAGGCAGTGGAGGCAGAGCACATCAGGGGAAGCAAATGGGAAAAAGTCGCTGTGGATTCACCTCATGGCACCCTCAGGAAAGAAAATATGGGAGGGGATGAGCTATAGAACACAAGGGGAAGACACAGATAGGGAACTCAGGGAAGAATTGGCAAGGGGAGTGAAGGAGGAGGAAGTGGTTGGTGATCTGAACCTGCCGGATTGTGACTGGAACATTCCAGCGGCCAGGCACACCAGAGGTCAGGCCCTGTTTGATACACTGCAGGACTGCCTGCTGGTGCACCTGGATAAGAAAACTATTGATCTAATGCTCACCAACCTGGAAATGGTGAGTGCAATGAAGGCAGGGGAGTCACTGGGTCCAGTAACCATAACTCCATTTGGTTCAAGCTGCCCCTCAAGACCAGAATGCTCCTATCAAAAACTGAAGTCCTAGATTTTGGAACGGCAGACTTCAACCAGATGAGGGAGCTGGTCCGAGACACACTGACCAGGTGGACAGCACTGAAGATAGAGGAAAGATGGGGGTAAATCAGTGCAGCAGTACTAGATAATCAGGAAGTGATTAACAAAATTCTGCTTTTTGGCTGGAAGCATGCAGCCACAGTTCTGGTTTCAATATCTGTAAATATTTTATTTTTTCAGAGATCATTAGTTTTTTAGATATTTAACATTTATTTCCATTGTTGTGCATCCACAGTAAATATGGCTGCTGCCTAATTTCCAGCTGAATTCCCCCCTCACGTTGCATCACGTCTTTTGTTTACTTCAGTGGGACCCTGTGCTACATGTTCCCACTGTCCCTGTGTAGTGCTGCGAGTCATGCGCACAAGCATTTGGCATTAGAGGGTTCAGATTCAACAAGGCGGGTGGGAGAAATGTAAACAAAAACAAAAATGGAGCAAATTACAGGCTGATAGTAAGTGAAAACAAGAAAGATTACCAGGTAAGTGCTCAACAGAGCACAGGAAACAAACTGTTGCAAAAGATCCAATTTTTTTTTTTTTGTCTAGTTCTGCTGCTTTAAGAGGACCGTCCTTGAGGCAGCAAATTCATGCATGAGAAACGGTTACAAAACAAAACCAGTACAAGAGACCACTATGATTCTCAGAACAGGTCAGAGAAGTAGTGAAGGCTAAGTAAAAGACTTTCACCAGACACATGGGGGGGGGCGGGGACAGTACCAAATAAAAACTAGGGAAGCAAAGAGGATGGTCAGTGAGGCAAAGGCAGACACAGAGTTGCTACTGCAGAAGGGGTTATGGGTGGGGCAAAAACAATTCAGATATATTAAGTAAAAAGGAAGCAGGGAAGGGGTATTGTTAGGCTACAAGAGGAGGGTACTAGAGGAACATGAACAAAAAGCAGCCAACCGTAACAATTACTTCTGCTTTGTCTTCACAAGGGAAGACAGAGGGCCCCTGCCTGAAAGTGGCATCAAGGTAGCTGTTAGGAGCATTTCTGAAATGAGGCCGCCAGTATTTACCAGAGAAAAAGTCCAGAAGGGGGCTTGAAACCCTAGAAGTAGATAAAGCCCCAGGGCCAGATGGGATGCACCCAAGGGTGCTCAAGCAACTTAATGCAGAACTGGATGTACCCCTAGTAAGGATAGTCAATAGTTCAATTCAGACAGAGACAGTTCCAAAACACTGGAGGGTAGCGCATGAAGTCGCACTACACGGGGGGGAGGGGGGGCCCGATAAGGAGCAACCAGGGAATCGCATACGTCAGCCTCATCTCTGTAGTAGGTAAACTGATGGAGTCACTGATCAAAGAGGACCTTGTGGACTACCTAGAGAGTAACGCTCTACAGGATAGTAAATCGCACAGGTTTGTAGCAGAGAGGTTTTGTCAGACTAACATGATAGTTTTCTTTGGGTAACAAAGGTAGTAGGGCCACACTGTAGATTTTCTCTAATTCAGTTTCAGCAAGGCTTTCAGCCCTGTGCCACACACAGATTGCTTAAGAAGTTGGTGCACCTTGGCGCAGCTAGGGACATAGTACGATGGGTAAGAAACTAATTGAAGGAGAGACAGCAGAGGGTGGTGGTAAACAGGGTTAAATCAGAAGACAGGGCAGTCATGAGTGGGGTGGTCCAGGGAACTGTCCTGGGTCCTGTCCTCTTCAATACATTCATCAGTGACACTGGAGTGGGCATCTGGGGCAAGCTGTGTCTTTGCAGATGACACGAAACTCTGTGGTAGGGTAGATAGCAAGAAAAGATCAGGGAGATGCAGAGGATCTACAAAAGCTAGAGAAGTTGTCTAAGGCTTGGCAGTTGAAATTGAATGCCCAAAAAATGCAAGGTTATGCACCTGATTGGGGGGGGGGGGGACAGGACACAGTACTAGATGGAAGGGGTTAAATTGAGCACTATGGCAGAGAAAAGGGACCTGGGAGTCATTAGTAGGGACTCCCTCAAACAAAGCCAGTGTAGTAAGACCAATAGGATGCTGGGGTGTACTGGAAGGGGTACTGACAGCAGGAAAAAGAAGGTACTACTACCTCTATGTATGTCAATGGTGAGGCCACAGCTGGAATACTGTGCTCAGTTCAGGAGTCCTCACCTAAGGAAGGGCAGGAACAGGCTGGAGACGGTGTAACACAGGGTGACCAAGATGATTCAGGGCCAACAGGACAGATCTTGCATGTACTCACTGGAGACCAGGCGAGGGATAGGGAATATGAGAGACCTTCATGTTCATTTAGGGAATAAACAAGGTGAACTGCGTGAAATTATTCAGCAGGAGTACAGAGCCAAGAATCTGAGGTCATGAGTGGAAACTGGTAGTGGGGAAGGTATAAGTGGGATGTGAGGAAGTTCTGTTTTACAGAAATGGTGGTGGAGCACTGGAACAGTCCGCTAGCAGAGGTGATGGGCACCAAGACTGTAAATGGTTTCAAGCATAACTGGGACAAATTGAAGGGTTTGGTGGTTGCTTAGGTTGCACGCAACAAGAAAGAGCCCATAGGATGGACAGGGGAAGGATAAATCCCCGTATGGACAGTAGGTCCTGCGGTAAATAAAGAACTCCGGGCAGACTAGATGGACCTTTGGTCTTTTTCTGCTGTCACTGTCTATGTTTATATGTTTAATAACACCAAGCCGGGCAAAAAGTTACAGAGCAGTAGCTCAACAACCCTGGTGGTTTGCCTCTAAACAATTGGGTTTCATCAGGGGCCACTTGGCAAAGCCTCTGTTTACAGGTGAAGCGACAGGGTAGTTTAGCAAGGTAACACATCACAATGGCGATGGGAATACAGCGTAGACCATCACAGCAACATTTCTGGTGATGCGCTGTGATGGTCTGCTGGGTTCCCATTGTGCCTCGAGTGTTGCCCCTCCCGAACCAACTCCGGGCTCGGAGTTGGTTATTTAAATCGGGGTGTGTGTGTGAGGCCAAGCCCCCACAGAAAACACCAGTTCCCCCAGCGATGGCACAACACCAATCGGCGGTGTTGTGCCGTTGCAGTGCTGACAGTTGACAAATTCCGTGTCGTCATGGCATGGTGGAACCGTTTAGCAGCTACTCAATGTTTTTCTCATCTTAGTGTTACTAAATACTAAAAGCAGACTAATCAGTATTCCTTTTTGAATTTAGACTTAAAATGCTTCAGTGTGCGTTTTCCTGTTAGTGAATTTGGGAAGGATGACTTGTCTGAAACACCAACTGTTAGTCAGAAACTGAATTTGTTTTGTGTTTGTTTCTTGTGCCATATGTACCCATGCCTCTAATCGAGTAAAGATGTGGTGAGGGCAGGGTTCTTCTGCTCTCCATGGTCAGCCATCTAAGGAGCAGTAGAGTTACTCCTGGACAAGGCCTGTGTCCCAACGTTAGGGACAGAAAGCCAAGGACCTGGTGGAATCACTGGAAACGTAAGCCCTGCATATGGACCAGAACCAGCACCAAGGTTGGAATAGGCACTGACACGAGACAGGAACCAGGGACACTTCTGCAAGCTGCTCAATATCTGAGGCTTGAGTTGACCGAAACACAGAAAAATAGACAATAACAAAAAAAACAGCAATGGTCCATTCAGTCTGCCTGAGTTCCCTACATAGGCCTTGAAACACAGAGGTTGATGGCAGATAAGGACCGCAAGGTCCATCCAGTCTGCCCATTTCTTTTTCTACCTTATAAATATGCCATTGGCCTTTGCTCTGTCAGTGGCCTATCTATTCATACTCATCTGTATTGCTCCCTTATGCCTATCCCATGCCTGTTTGAAGTCCTGCACTGTATTCATTGCCACCACTTCCTGACGTAGGCCGTTCCATGCATCCGCCACTCTTTCTGTGAAAAAGAATTTCCTCACATTCCCTCTTAATCGGCCTCCCTCTAATCTCATGATGTGTCCTCTTGTGCTGCTATTTTTCTTATATTTAAACATGTTCAACTGTTTCACCTTGTTAATGCCCTTAAGGTGTTTGAATGTTTCGATCATATCACCTCTCTCCCTCCTTTGCTTAAGGGTATACATATTGAGCTCCGTTAATCTGTCCTCATATGTCTTCTGATGCAGTCCCTGCACCATCTTGATTGCCCTTCTCTGGACTGCCTCAATTTGGTTAATGTCCTTCTGAAGGCGTGGCCTCAGTACTGCACACAGTACTCAGATGGGGCCTAACCAGTGTCTTGTAAAGAGGGATTATTATCTCCCTCTTACGACTTGTGATACCCCTACTAATACACCCTAACATCCCCCTAGCCTTACCTATTGCTTTAGAGGTCTGCTTGGATGATTTCAGGTCATTGGTGATGATGATGCCCAAGTCTCTTTCTTCCTTTGAGACTGCCAGCAACTCCGTTCCCAGCCTATAGGTGGCTTCAGGGTTTCTCTTCCCCATGTGCATGATCTTGCACTTCTTTGCATTAAATCCCAGTTGCCACTCTTCTGACCATTTTGCTAGTTTATCCAGATCTCTTCTCATTCTGCCCACCCCATCTGGATCATCTACTCTGTTGAAGATCTTGGTGTAATCTGCAAACAGAGAAGCCTTACCCTCTAGTCCATCTGCAATGTCACT